>JAVLVB010000132.1:1580385-1648981 GCA_032876305.1 Orestias chungarensis | reverse complement strand
TATATATATATATATATATATATATATATATATATATATATATATATATATATATATATATATATATATATATATATATATATATATATATATATATATCTTTTTTGACAATTTGTGATTAATAGAAAACCTACAAAAACTCAGTTTGATTTTACAAACGTGAGAATATCCCTGGGCATCCTCACAGATTTTCGGTTGTTTTTCTGGCTTTGAAGTTATTCTTTACTTGTTTCGGACTTATAGCTACTTTGACTCGATGCCAAGATTTTTCTTTTATAAAAAACAAAATCACTGTTTTTCACATGCGGTTTTCAACTACTGCTTTCAGCCTCTTTGAAGTCTCCTTCTCTATTTTCATTAATTTAAGAAAAAACACACCTTGTTGCTTCTGCATGGTTTTTATTATTATTATTATTATTATTATTATTATTATTATCATGATTATTATTATTATTATTATTATTATTATTATTATTATTATTATTATTATTATTATTATTATTATTATTATTATTATTAATATTATTATTATTTTAATGAATTTCCTCACTGCACCTCGGAACATAGTATTTATTGCATTATTATAAGATACTAAGTCATAATAATGAGATCCTATCACATAACAATGATATAGCTAAGTCATTATTATGAGATACTATATCATAATAATGAGATAATATCCCATAACAATGAGATAGTATGTCATAATTATGATATAGCTAAGTCGTAATTATGAGATACTATCTCATAATAATGAGATAGCTAAGTCATAAATATGACATATATATATATATATATTTTTTTCACCAGTGTGGCGGGAATTGGCTTCCGTATACATCTGACTTACTATCATAAGTACAACATTTTAGTTGTAGTTAAATATAATTGCTACAAACGATGTTAGGAAAATGGCTAAAAATGAGTTGAAATGTCAACCTATAAAGCTTCAGTTTTAGTAAGTTCACTCCAATGCAATCAGGTTGCTGTAGCTATTTCAAAAATTATAATAAGATAAATAATAAGAATTTTTTTTTTAAGTTAGAGTTCCAAATTAAAAAAATCAAAACTGTTAATGGGACTAAAGATTTAAGTTACCTGAAAGAAGCCTTCCAGCTTCAGAGACTTGGAACAAGTCAGCAGGCAGAAATACATAAATATCTGTGGTATGTTTGCATAACACAAATACTCAAAAGTTTTACAAAATACTTTGATTGCTGCAAAGCCAGATACGAATTTTCTGTTAAAGTGACATTCTTGGTTCATTGTTTTTAAATCCATCAGAGATCAATTTGATTTGGGGATTAATTGTACTACACGTGACTGGTCAACTGCTGATTTCCAGAAAAATCTTATTTCTGAAGTACTTTAGAGTTTAGAGCATTCAGGAAACCAAGCAGTTTCAAAGATAGATCCATGAAGCATTGACTAAACTGAAAAGGTACGGAAAAATGAGAAAAACGTAATCAAAAAGGAATTCCCAAACGTTAAATTTAAACGTAAAAATGTCAAAAGCAATGAAAATAACATTTGTTCAAAGGCAGCATTACCATTTATGCTGTTGAAAAGTTACAGATTATATACAGCTTCAAAAGCTAGTGCATTTTAGTGACTTGTTTGTAGATAAATAAAAATCTGTACTCAGCTTCCTTTACTCTGAAACCCCTAAACAAAATCCAGTACAACCAACTGCCTTGTAAAGTCGTCTGCTTAGTAAGCAGAGCACACCTGTTTGTAATTTGTCCAGTATAATTGCAGAGGCTCTGTGAAGGCCTCAGAGGTTACTTAGAGTGTGTGAATGTACAAATGGCACGATTAGGACCAAGGGACACAATAAACAGATGGAGAGTAATTTGAGGAGCACTTTTAAATTGGGGATTTTGTACTTTAGAAATCCACAGAGCAGTGTTTGTAAAACATTGATTAGAGAAGCTGCCAGCTCGGAAAATCTGCAGCTTTGGTTGTCACAAATCTAGCTTTTATGCAAAGCTGTCGGTAGCGTTTGTCGAATGCAAAACATCACATTTCAGGTTTGTCAGGTTTGTCATCAGTCATGTAATGGTCATATCATGCACGTGTAGGAAAGTGCTAACAAGTCAAACGAAATAAAAAATGAATTTTTTTTTAATCCATGTGCAAAATAAAAAAACTTACACATCAACCTAACAATGAAACACACTGAGTTGAGTTGATGGGAAGATGTGAAGAAAAGCCGGTCAATCATGGGAGAAAACTAGTTAAAGGCTGCAAAACCTTAAACAGCCAGAGATGTAATAAAATTGTCTGTTAGGATGTCCCAGTCAAAGTCCCTCTCTAAGTCTGACTCTAAGTTTGAAGACTTATTTTCATAGACAGTCTCATACCAGCCAAGAATGGACTACTTTCAAAAGAAAAATGGACTGCATTTTCAGGAGATGTAAAAGCCTATAGAGATGTATCTGAAATCACGTGAAACTTCACTTATAGTAAGACGTACTTCTGCAATAGACTCAGCAGTGCTGAACACAAATGCTCGTCCGACTTTTAACACTTTATTGCAATGTATTACTTTGTGTTGGACTCACATACAACATACTAACGTTTGTCGAACTACACAATGTGAAGACTTAGAGGCATTTAAATACTTTGGCATGGCATTGTCTTCAATTCAACTATGGCGTTCGAGTTCTGTTTGACTGTTCAGTCTTGGGGTAGGGGGTGCTGGCACACATCCTAGGGGAATTACCAGTGAGGAGGTACAGAGCAAAAGAGATGGCATCTATGATCGGTACCACCTGTGGTGTGCCTGTCAAGAAGTCCAGGATCTAGTTACAAAAAGTAGCGCCGATGTGCACAGCTTCGTAACAAGTGCGATTGGAGTTAGAGCACTCACAGTTTTGGCAGCTACATACCTACATACAGCAGGTTGGATGGGTTGTGCTAATTCAGTGTGAAATGCATTCATATCATCTAGAAGTGACCTGATTCCTACTTTTAAATCTGATGTATTAACTCTAGGATTTAATCCTTTTGATACATATTGGACTAAAAATCTGACAGAGAAGGAAGGAGCAGAGTTTAACCAAGCATAATAAGATATATGGCTGGTGCTGTGGTCAATGTCTGCCACTAGAGGTCAGACTTGATTCATGTTCCAGCTACACTTCAGTTTAGACTCAGAGGTAACTCTTACAGTAGCTTATACTTAACCCTTATACGGTAATAGGAGAAAAAGAAGAAAAATGGCACTTATATACATTTTTTTAACCTGAAATTCCATGGCCTTGGCTTAGTGATGAACATGTCCACAAAACTTTTTTTTTAGCACATCTGCTGATATACCCACCACATTTGCATCCTTCATGTGGTGTTTGGGTCAATTTGACCCACATACAGAGAGACACAAAGAAACATGCCCTCACAGACACAAAAACACACAGACACAGAGAAAATTTTAAATCAACAAGTGAGAGCTGTCTCCTCTCACTTTCCCACACTCTTTACCCTCTATCATATGTACACATTCAAACAGTTTTTTAGACGTTATTCCATAACATTGTAAACGTCGAACACTCTCTATGTGCATCACAACTGCACATATATGGACTGAGACAAAACTACCTCTAAATCACGGTAGAGAGAGTTTTTCCATCATGACCAAAACATTTATACAGAAGGCTTTGAGGCTATTATTTGAAGAGAGTCAGACACAAAAAAGAGGAAGATGAAGATGCCAGAAAATAAGGATAATGTCATGCCCTCACAGACACAAACACACAGACACACACACACAGTTTTCAAACCACAGATTGGCTGTTTGTTCTAACTTTCCTGCACTCTTTACCCCCTGTCATGTATCCACTTCAAGCACTTTTTTCGATGTTATTCAGTAACATCGAAAAGATCAGCCATTTTCTTACACTATATGCTTTGCACCTGCACATTATTGGGTTGAGCCAAAATATATAAATACCTCCAAATCAAATTCTTTTGGCCATGTTAGTGGAGAATCATGAACTAACATGGCCAAAAGAGTTAGCTGTCAGAGGGCTTTGGAGCTAATATTTGAAGACAGTCAGACTCAGAGTGGTGTGGAAGAGGAAGATGTCTCCGAATATGAAATCAGTCACTTTTCCAAGATAAAAGTGAGTTTGTATTCAAAAGAATGTTAATGAAAACATTGAATTATTTCATTTGTTTTCAAAGATAACCATGATTTATCACTCCCAAGTGTTGAATATAGTGGATTTTTAACATTATTTTAACATTATGACAAAAACAGTAATCACACTTCCATTGTTAATTGTGTTCTAGTAAAGACAAATTGCAATAAATAAACATATACTTTATTTCAATTGTTTGAAATTGGGTTAAAGATAATATATCTAAGTGGTATATGAAGAATAATTTTATTTTAGAGTTGTTTTTAAGACCCCAAATATGCCCTGGGTCAATTTGACCCTAAGTACTCCAGAAGGGCACAAATGTTAATCCAACACAAGGATTAATCAACCATTTATATTCAAGGCAGATTTGGGTTTTACTGAATTTCTCCAAAGCTCAAATCTAATCTGGTCAAAAACTGTACCGTAAGCCCAGCAAATTTACATTTCTGAATCCAACATAATAACGGCCTTCATTAGGTCTCTAAAGAAGCGACGTAGCATTCAGTCTGTAACACTTTAGACTATTTCCTAATGATTCATATATAATATACCAGAGTTATTTCTCATGAAAGAAGTGTGCAAAGAAAATCCATCTATAACCTAACCAGGAAAATTGATTCCCTTGTCATTCTGTGTGGTCTGAAATTGCCCAAAGCTATTATGAGAGAGACTGATTTTCTCTGTGCAGTGGAGCGGAACCTTTTCTCCTGGTAGAACCTCCTGCAAGATGTGAACAGATTCATAAGAAACAACGCTAAAGTGCCATGTCATCCTGTGCATTGAGGCAAATATCCACCAAACTATTAGGACTAGTGGAGTAATCTAGGCAGATGCTTCTGATGTATGTTTGTGCATTCAACAGCTGCACAACTGATGCATTAAACTGAGATTTTCTGCAGCGATATAAATAAGTAATTACTTTTTGTTGTTCAGAAAAAAAATCAACTTACCCGCAGTTAGATATTCTTGTGGAGAAACCACATATATGGAAGTGCAGTCTTACACAGGTATTTAGACTTAATTGTTTATGGATTCATTTCATATAAGTGCAGTTTCCCCTAAAGTATATTTACAAACACACACCAATTCAGAGGAGCATTTTAGCAAAAGCTGTAATGCTCCACTTGTGAAAGTAAGTCTCTAGGGGGTTCTTCTTGTCACTCAGACAAAACAGTTCCTCACAGGACATGTAAAAAAATAAAAAAATTAGAAATTTTCTTAATGTTGTTGACATTTTTCCCCTCTGAAGGAAGACTTTGGTTTCAAAGACTGGATCTGAATGAACTGAAAGTCCAATTTCATCTGGAAAGATAATACTGAAGAAAATATGTATAACAATGGTGATGACTTGGGTTAATTTTTCTGCTATAGGATTGGGGCATCCTGTAGTCAATAAACTGATCTGTAGACAAAAGATTTCCGGAATGGAATAAATAATGACTATAACCGATGCAGTAAATCATCAGCAAAATCACGTTGTTTCAGTGGCCTAGTCAAAGACTAGAACTCATCCCCTTTTTATTGCTGTGGTTGGGAACCTGAGAGAGTACTGTCCAAAACAGTGTCTGCAAACCTTTATTGATTTGAACAATATTCTAAGGAACTTATTCTCAACTGATCTCAGCTACCTTCTTCAACTGGGTTGTGTTTACTTTCGTCTGTCATTGGTATTCTGACCAAGGAGAAATTGTTGCTCCTGTCACGTGGTACCAATCACCAACACAATGTGCTGACAGAGTGCGTCTGAAAAAGTCCCAGTTGTCTCTGGTCCCTGGGCATCGGAGCAAATCAGTGCCAGCGTATCACACTGAGCATCCAGTGTACTATCACTGCATCATGGTTTAGGCTTTTAGCAAGTTTTCACATCAACAAACAAGAAGCTTTCCAAGCTTTGTTTATTCCAATCCAATGTAGTTGGTAGGAAAGCAAAAACCTTTGGCAAGATCCCTCAGATTTTTACACCAACTCATTTGAGAGGAGAACAAAATTCTTGCCTTAAACCAGATTGTTTTATCATTATTTTGTACCAACTTTTGTTACCAACTCCTGATAAGTTGGTCTAACATAGTAATACATTGCAAAAGGAATACATGCAGGTTTATTCAAGCAAATAGAAATTAAATCTGATTATGCCAGCACCTTCATTGCAGTTGGTTGTATGTAAATCCTTGTAATGTTAACATCTTTTTTTCGGATTTCTCTTTTGCAAGAATAACAAAATTTGTAATTTCTATTATGAATTGGAAATTTAATTGCTAAAAGGACACAAGTTAGACAAAACCCTTTAGGATTTTCTTAAACAGAGCTCTAGCTTGTTTGAAGATACTCTACTACCTTTTTCTATCATGGAGACACCAAAGTAACGTTTGACAAAATAAACAAACATAACTATTTATATTACAACTGGAAACATTACACTATGTCAGTATCTGCTGAATGTCTAACTATGTGATATCAACAGAACCTGCTCGTTATGGAAGTGAAGCTACACCTTTATGAATCAAGGCTCTTTAGAAGGATAAAAAAGAGGAGCTGATTTCCTGAAACACATACCAGATTCTTTTGCTCACATCAGTAATAATGAGGCCCTCATCTTCCCTACTCCTCGAAGCATTTTCCTCCCTTGTCTTTCCAGTAACCCCAGACACAACAACCTAAGCCGTTGAATGGCGGTGGTTTAGAAGGTAGGAGTTTGGCTTGTAGCCAGTGAGTTGTTGGTTCAATCTTATGCTTCACTTTGGTCTGTGGTTGAGTCCTTGGGCAAGACGCTTCACCTGCCTCACCTGCTGTTGGTGGTCAGTGGGGACAGTGCATGGCAGCCTTGCTTGTGTGGCTACAATTTATAAACTTGCAATAAGGATAGACTGAATTTAAGGGTAAGTTATCTTTGGGTCCATCTTTTTTGGTAGTAAAAGTCCTTTGGTAGCTTTCCTGATGATAGCTTCATAGATTCCTGATATAAACCTTGCTTTGCTCACCCTCTCTGTCTACACTCTAATTTTCAGCACTCTTCAGCATCAATCTGGAAAGAAAAACGGAAAACATAACCATGTTGCCATAAACCAGTTGCATGCCTCAGTTTTGCTGACAGACTAATCTTCTTCAGTAACTCTGGACCCGGGGGAGAAACCACTTGTTTATATAGAAATATATATTGATCTTACGTGTGATGCTTCAACCGAGGCAGTTGCTCCAACCGGTCCACTGTCTTCCGCCATCTTTAAAATTGGAGCGGGCTGTGTTTGATGTGATTGTGGATCGATTACTCCCCCCTGAGATGTCAGCGTAACAATTTTTAACTCGAACCCACAAAGTTGAATTTTTGTTCACAGAGAAAGGAAGAGTTTGTAGTCGTAGAAATTAGAGTATTTTTCAGAGAGATCAGGATTTTACAATGCTATGTGCTGGTCTTCATGAGAAATGCAGTCTTCCTTCAGGTAAAACACTACCGCTTTTATCCACACTGGCCGCCAAAATCCACCAAAACTGAACTTTCTTTAGTGTTGCTTTAAATTAAATACTTTTACAAATACTGAAACAAAACCCTAAGGCTCCAGCTAGGAGACTTTTTTCATAACAGACAATGACCATAAGCATACTGCCAAATACTCATGACGAGTTTCCCAGAAATCAGTTAAATAATGTATCTGTGAGCAAGGCAGTGTACAAACTTTAAGAATCAAGAATCAGTTTATTTATATAGCACCAATTTACAACAGATGTCGTCTCAAGGCACTTTAGAAGAAATCCATTAAAATCAAAGATCCATCATAAACAAATAAATTTGAGAAAGTTTCCAATCTAAGGAACCCCAGCAGATTGCATCGAGTCATTGACTTGCTCCATTCACTCCTCTGAAATCAGCAGACCAAAACAATGGCTTGTGTTGTCGTTGACTTTACAGCAATCCCTCATACTGAGCATGCATGTAACGACAGTGGAGAGGTAAAACTCCCCTTTGACAGGAAGAAACCTCCAGCAGAACCAGACTCAGTACCAGCAGACATCTGCCACGACCGACTGCGGGTTTGAAAAGACAGAAAACTAAATTAGAAGCACAGGATACTGAAATAATAGTGTATAGCAGCAGTTGTAGAACGTCACTGGAAGGATCTCAGCCCATGTTCTCATCCAAGCAGATGTCTCAGCTAATAGAACGCCAGCCCAGGTGTGGCTACTATGGAGAGAAGAACACTAAGAGAAAACAAAAGGTTAACAAGGTTGAAATAACGCCAACTAAAGCAGATTGGACAAAGGAAGAAAGTAGCAGAGAGAGAAGTGGTGAGATTGTCCTCCAGCAGTCTAAGCCTATAGCAGCATAACTATAGAAAAACTTAAATAACTTAACCCTATAGAGTGAGACATGAAGAAGGTAGAGCAAAGGAGAACCGTCTGTCAAGACTGAGTTCCTCCCCCAACCGGATTAGGCTGTCTTCTCTACCTCTTCCTAACTATAAACTTTATCAAACTGGAAGGTTTTAAGCCTAGATTTTAAACTAGACAGGATGTCTGCCTCACGGACTAAAGCTGGAAGCTGGTTACACAGGATAAGAGCCTGACAACTAAACGATCTGCCTCCCATTGATCTTTTATTGTTTCTAGGAATCACCGGTAAACCTGCAGTCTGAGAGCGAAGTGCTCTGTTAGGGACATAAGGAGTAATCAGATCTCTGATATATGATGGAGCTTGATTAGTGAGGGCTTTATATGTCAAAAGAAGAATCTTGAAATATATTCTAAGTTTGACAGGGAACCAATATATGATATATGATATCTCTTTTTAAGTTTCATCAGAAATCTTGCTGCAGCGTTTTGGACCAACTGAAGACTTTTAACTGCATTTTGTGAACTTACAGCTAATAAACAGTTACAATAGTCCAGCCTTGAATAACAAATGGATGGACTAGTTTTTCAGCATCTTTCCTTGAGAGAATATTTCAAATTTTTACTATATTCCTAAGGTGAAAGAAGGAAATCTTATATACCTGTTTTATATGGGACTTGAAAGACATTTCCTAATCAAAAATAACCCCAAGCTTCTTTACATCGTTACCAGATGCCAATTTGATGCTATCCAGGTTAAGGGGTTGACTAAACGATTTGTTTTTTAGAGGTTCTGGTCCAAAGATAACTTCTTTAATCAGTTACTCCAGTTCTATCAGGTAGAACAGGCCAAAATTCCAGCAAGTTTTTGACAGAAAATTGTGGAAAGACCCTAAAACTGTTTCATACAAGTCTTATAGTTTTAGTTCACTCATACCGTATATTAAGAAAGTGTTTGTAAACTTCTTTATTTGAAAGAAGTTAAAGACAAAGAAAGGTTATGTAATTTCATACATTTAATTCAACTGTCAATATGTGTTGTTTATTTTTATTTTAGCTTAAATTATTTAAGAAAGCCAGTCACAGTTGATACACTCCAAACTCAGGTGTGATGATGAATGTTCGGATGCAGATGCAGAGAAACATTTGTGATTCATGGAGTATAAAATTAAGAACTTTGCAGTCTTACCATCTCCTACTATGGTGCAGTTTTGTTGAGAGAGATGATTTCTTTTGACAGCATGTGTTACTAAGTGATAGATCTAGCCCTCTTCCTTTCTAAAGAGCTGTTCCTCAAGATGCATCACTTGTAAACTAACTAAAGGGAGTTTTAGCAAAACCATTGAATCAAACATTACTATGACTCTTAACAGGTGATAAATAAACTGGGTTTCATCTGAACACGGATGGAAACAAATGACTGTGATGTGTCTGCTTCCAATAGCCTCCCGGACATTGTTGACAAGAGTGTAAATCAAATGGTAAATAGTCAATAAGTTTTTGAAGTGGATAGTCTATGAATTAATCTGTCTTTGCTGTGCTTGGGTGAAAGCTTCAAATAACTCTCGGCTTTACTCGCTCCTCATGAATGGCCTGGGAGGATTTATGTTTTGTGTTAAGTAAGGCTGAAGCTACTCATGTTATCTCACTCCATCAATAGCAAATACATTACCAATATCTAGTCGCTGCAAGCCCACTATTAATTTACCACGACCTGTCCCTACAGGGGCACAATGATTGTTGGAGGCAACAAGGTGTATCTGCTTACCCCTCTCTGGGACACAGTGTCGCTGGTGGGGGGATCGATGCCCATTGAGCATAGGCTAAGGGGGGGTTGGGGGGGGCAAGCAGCCGGCAGGAGGAAGCCCTCCAGCTAAGCTCGAGTGACGCTGTCACCTAAGAGGTCCCAGCTGACCCTGCAGAGACAAAGAAAGATGGGCCGATGATCCTGGAGCCATGTCCTTTCACGCAGCAACATGGGCTTCTGTCCCTCAAAGGTCGAAGAGGACACAGGTAATAGATATTCCAAGCTCCAGCTCATGACAGGAAAAACCTACCGCCACTGACAGTTAATCGTCCGTCAGAGAGCGGGATATTTATACTTGGAGAGATGCAGCAGCTCTGACCCTGTTGTTTAAAAAGAGGAAGGAGGGCTCTTGATCTAAAAGTGCAAAATACTGAATTTAGAACAATCATGCAGTCTGCCTAATAGCCGGTGTAAATTCAAGTTTCAGGGGTCCCAGTCTATGAAGTATGGACATTATGGAAACCAACGCTGATATGTGAGACCACAATAGTCTGCTAATAGCTAAAGTCTCCCTATAAAAATGTTTACATTTGCAATTTATAATAGTTTAAATAAATATGCCTTAATACCAATAATTAAAGCTCACTAAATTTTGTTTCACTTGGGTGTGTAAGACGCAATATAGCTCCGTACTGTCATTTACCAGCTAATTGTCTAAGTGGTGTGCTAAAAAAAGTTGTTTATCTTCTTTGAAATTTGCAGAACATTTTGGAGAAACCGTGGTCAGATCCATCCAACACTTAATTTTCAGAGGCTGGCTGAATTTGTTAGTCCTTTAAATCACTAACAGCCCAGGGTTCAGACCAGGAAACAGTTGCTTTATAACTAACTGCCCCTGAAATATTGCCATTACTCATTTCCCAATTAAGAGACTATTTAGCCGATTGCCAATATCAAGTGGAAGAAATTGTCATGATCTGTGTTTTTGGTTTGGTTCAGTTTTTTATAATAGTCTTGTTTTATTATTATTGTCATTATTTATATTATTAATTATTGTTTTCTTTAGGTTATTTTCTAGTTTGGTTGAGTCTTTGTTTTTGTTTTTGGTCTCTAGTTTTTTCCTTCGCTCTCTGCTCTCTCTTTCTCCGTGTGTGTGTGTTTATGTGTGTGTTTATGCGTGTGTGTTCCCGCATCTGTTTTCAATCATCATTCACATCTGTTCTCAATCTTCTAATCATCATCTCCACCACTCCACCTCCTGCTCCTCAGTATTTCCTTCACTCACCGCTGGATCATCTGCTTCGCTCTGCACCTTCTCCTGCTTGTTCCTCCACGTCTCTCAGTAAGCCTTCCCCTTTTGCTCGCTGATTCTCTGTCCTGGTTCTCTCTCTCCATCTTTATTCTCCCCTGGTCCCGTCCTGGTACTTTGGTTTTTGTTATCCTGTAGTCTCTGTTTCCCGTACTTCCTCCCCCATCCTCTTCTCCCCTGTTCCCTGTCTCAGTTTATTTCCTTATGGTTCCTTGTGATTATTATTATTATTATTGTTATTGCGTCAGTAAGTGTTTTTCCCTTTCTGTGTTCTTATGTTGGTTTGTTTATTTCGATTGTTTTGTTTATTGACGTTTGTAGTCCCCTCGTCTCGCTTCAGTTCTCTGTTTGTTTACGTTCCAGTTCGGCGTTGTTCCTGTTCCGTTTTCGCTTGCCCTGTTCCGGTTTATGTTCATTATTCTTCCCCACAATAAATTATTCTTAATCACAATTCCACCTCTGCTCTAGTCATTTATCGCAATACCTGACAGAAATGTTAACATAAAAGTTTAAATCATAAAAAAAGAAAGAAAAATACGGCCTTAACAGAACAGACAAATTAAACAAAAGATATATAATAGGCAATGCAGTTTATTGACCATGAGATCTCTCTCTTCTTTCCTGTGATCCTGATAGTTAATTACATGATATGTAAAGTATTATTATGTCTTTTTCTCAAAGAAACCTGACTGCACCAAATATATTATATGTGTATTAAATGAGTCAACTTCGTAGTATTTGAATGTTCACATTCCTGGAAGTACTGGGCAAAGAGGAGCAGAAGATATGGTCAGAGTGGCTTGGGTAATGCTGAGCTTCCTTTAACGTTACACTGATATATGCTCAGACTGCCGAAGAACAAACTGACTACTTTACCCCAATCTTCTTCTATTACTCAACAGTTAGCATTATTTTCTAGGATTTCAACCATTACAACATGTTTTCTCTCAGTGTTGTTCTTTCCATACAATCTACAAGTGAATCATCTTCCATGGTTCTACTGGATCTCCAGTCTCTATTCAGCTGAAACTAAGATATCAGCCGAATTCGTCAAATCAGAAGAAAAACTCAGAGTTGCACATCTTTTTCACCAAATAGCTCAGAACTGGGTTGTCAAGAAAGGTGCGTTTTTGTTTTTCTTTTGCAATCTGTTATTCAGAGCGGAAGCAAACAGGAACAGGCTTTCAGGATTTCTACCATGTGCATTAAGAAATGGGAGTTAACACAAGCTGAGGAAATCAAGCTGAAGTGTAGAAGCCCATCAGCATTCTTCACGAGCATTTTGTCAGAGTGCGAGTAATCAAAGTGACTAACTGGCATAAAACAAAAGTTGTGCCGAAAGTCATCTTCAGAGGAAGATCTAAACGAGCCTGATCAATCTTGGAGACGAGTAAAGTTGATGTGAATCTCTCTTTGTTTTTTTTGTTTTTTAGGAATGAGAGCTTAAATTTCAGTGACTTTTGAAAATGTGTGTGGCACTACAACCACACATCTACCCAGCATTACAGATAAATGGGAGCTGTCTGCACACTGCCTAAAGCGTCGTCAAAGTCTAAAGCTGCATCAGCCACAGCGTGTTTGGCTCATTACAAAAGTATCCTGCTGTTCCACATTTGGCAGCAGTTTGGAGGGTTTGTTTTTTCAGGCTTTTAGTAGAAGGCTGCATTGATGGACCTACAAAATGGGACTGATATTATCTGACAAACTAAGTAAAACAGAGCTTAAACAAGGTGGCATGTTCTGTCTAATTTTAACACCAATCAAAGCTCTTCAAGCTTCTGCAGCCAGTGAGCAAAGTTGATCATGAAAGTTTGCTGTAAATGCATGTTGTAGCTTCTATATAAGATGTGCCGCCTGCACTAAAGAACAGAGTATGGGGCTAACTATAAATTAAATGAAAACCATGTTTTAGAGAAAAATTAGGCTTAAAAGCACAGATCTGACGGCGATATAAATTCTAAAGTCGGGACTCTTGTATAGTTAAATTACAAAAGCCACAAGAGTGCAAAATGAACTCCATTGAAATGGTATGTCAGACTCTACCATGCCTTTTTGTAGAAGCAACAAATAATGCAAAAAAATTATAAATAAATGTATTCCTGCCCTAATCGTTTGAATATTCAATTTAATTTGGTTATTTTGGTTGTGTTGTTAGTATCACTTTGACCCCAGCGCCCCAGTTTCCTCGCTCTTTAACAACTGATTTTCATCTGCACATCTATTCCAGGAATAAACTGGAACAAACTACCAGCATCAAGTTGATGTCACACCTATCACACATATCGCACATATCACCCCCTGCCCCCTCTCTCTCACCTGTTGAGGTACAAATGTATTTTCAAAGCATTATTACAAGATTAGCGGACATTACAGCCAGGATCTGGTCAGCTCATCAGACATAATCAATTCTTTACGTAATTAACTCAAATACTGCATGTTAACCGAAAGCTAATGTAAATAAAATATTTAGTGCTCATTTTAGAAGGTCTTGGTAACATATAAAGTGAGCTCCGGCGTTCTTTCAGAACCTCTTGTTTTTCACCCCATCCTTATTATCTACCTGTCACTCATCTGTCTGTCTGTCTGTCCTTTTCTTGTTCAGTGTTCTCTGTCTGTCCATTACCAAACAGCAAGGATGGGGTGGGGGGTGGAGTGTTCTCTAAAATGTAAATGCTGTGAATGGGTTGGAATAAAAGGTTTTCCTTCTGTCATCTCTGTGCGATGCTCAATTCCACTCAAGCAGCGTGGCTCATGCTGTGAGTCCTGAGCGTGCGGCACATTTAAAAAAGCTTTTTTTGGGGAGGAGGGGCCAAGTTTGAGCGACTTATTTGGGAGAAGGTTGAGTACGAAAGTAGTTTAGGACACCTTATAGTTGTTCAAAAGCAATGAAACATTTTAAAAGACATGTAAAGTTTTAAGTGGCATGTTAAGAAAATGAATATGATCAGACTCCGCCCTTCAAATATAATACTATTGTTCTTACTTTGGTAATACAAACACAACAAACACAATATTCCCACCTCTAATAAATAGGTACTGCTGCAACCAGTTCCTAATGAATCATGCCTTCTGTGAGGGTAAAATTAAATAAAAATTCAAAGTACAGCAGGGTAACACTACTTGTAGTTTTTTGGTGGTGCAGGAAAAGGCAAACACAATCCATTAGAGAGATACCTGGAGTTCTGCAGACAGTGTGAATGTGGACACATCGTTATTCCGGTGGGTGGTCAACCTGCAAGAATGCTGAAACACGGCTGCCCAGCAAACAGTTTTGACACAGAAACATCTGACAGGCAGAAAATTGAGTCTTTGATCTGTTCCATCAAGAGGGATCTCTTGGTCATATCACAATTATGGCTCCAAGGAAGCGTTCTGCATGCAGGAGCACCCAGCGAATCAAAGGCAAGGTGTCCACACCGCGTTAATGGAAGCGGACAAACTCAACGGGATTTTTACGGTAATAAATTCAGATTCTTTTCATCTTTCCTCATTTAGCTGGTTCACGCTGAAGCGGCCTCACGCGCTCTCTCTGAGAAGACCTTACGCATGATGCTGCCAGCTGCCAGCCTGCTTCCGCTGCCTTGATGTGTCTTTGTCTTTCACGCGGCTCTTGAGGGGATTGAAGCTCCTTGTGTGAAATGATATTTGAGGTGATTAAAGAGAGCCATTCAGGGAGGATGACAGTTCTAATGGAGAGCAGAAACTGTCCGTCCGGTCTGACAGCTGCTGCAGCTCAGAAATGCTTGGCTCTGGAATGAAATTGAATGATGGAAAGGATTTGGGATTCTCTTTTTTTTAAGGTATACAGATGTTGATGTTTACTGGACTTTTGATATTTTTCCTATTTTCATGTTATATTCTTGCATGTATAGTGGGTTAAAAGTTAGAAAGAGCAGTACTGTTAAGGTTTATTCTAGAATAAAAATCTTTGGTCTTAAATGTAACTGAAGTTTAAACATTGTCCTGCGCTGACTGTCAAACCACAATCGGCAGATTTCATGAGTATTATGAGTGCATCAAGCAGTGAACTCAGATAATTCAACATAAACGTATAGAATAATTCAGAATTTAGTTACTTTCATTTGTGAAGAGAAGATCCACAGTTAAATGTTGAGATCCACGAGCAAATGCAATTTTTTATTTATCTGTGCATTCGGGACAAAAAACAAAAAATATCAACTTTGCGATTTGGAAAATTTCTCAGCCACAACTTTTTGTCACAAAAAAAACTAATCCCTGGTCCATCCAAGCAGCAATGCACCGTTAATTTCTTTGGCATGGATTGGCAGTAACCCCATGAACAAAAATAAGACAGGCTATAGATTTTTGTGTCAGTGGTTGGGAGAAGATGGTTTACACTGTAAATAACAATAATAATCCATATAACAGTATATTTGGTGTTTAAACTGATCGGCAGTTGTGAGCTTTTTTTAGTGATTCCAGTATAGTAGTATTGTTATTGCTAGGATTGTTAAGATATATATTGTCTAATCGTTATTTAGTGGGGGAAGAGTTTGCATCACAGTTAAAACATCAACATGTTTTACCTTTTATTTTTATTTTTAGCCTTGATTTTTTTTCTTGTCTCCATCCATCCATCCATCGTCTCATCAGCTCTAACCAGCTTCTTACTCCCTGCTAAAGCATTCCCTCGGCATCATCCCAAATCATGTATCGATATGAATTTCTTTTCAATTTAGAATTATACCTAACATCTTGATATATCACAGGAAATCCCAATAAACACTAAACTGTGTGGTTCCAAAATCATAAACTCCTGAAATATTTAAAATAGTGACATCAATTATAAGTAATCAAATTGTTTACTTGTCATATTTTTTGATTTGACAATTTTTCTGAGATATCAGACTTCTCAGTCCATGCACTCTCAAGTAGAGCTGCTTGCATGTACACTTTCTAGCACCGAGCTGCCATTACCTCTGTGGCCCGATGCTAGTGTCAAACATTTCCACTTTAAAAGATACTCATCAGTCGTTTAAATTTGCCTCTTTGTATCTGCCACTCACTGCAGGCTCCTTGTATAACAAGTTGCCCTCCACCCTATGCTGACAAAGACTTTTCTCAGTTTCAGCAGACCGATGTGACACTTCCTGCATGGAACAGAACACTGTGAGAGCCAATTATACCTGTTCCTCCGGCACCTTCCATCTTTTCTTTGGTTACTAACAGAGTATTTTGGAAGTTTGCTTTGACAGGGACAAGAGAAACCATTGTCCGGGTTGCAGAAAAGCCCCCCTAAATCTCAAGGCAACACCGTTGCTACTTCCCTATTTATCTACAAATGAAATAGATAAAATCTAAGTACTCTGGGTTTGAGTCATTGTTCAAACCAGAGCTTATATACATGGAATGACCTCAAGGTTGAAAATCCATTTCTTTTTAAGACTTTTTCTTTTAAATACTTTATAAAATTAGGATACAAGGAGCCTTCTTGTAACAATTCGTGACATTTTTTAAGAAAACCACAATTTCTTTATGGAAATTCAATTTAGTAGACTACTGATAAACTCACATACTAAGACTGCACGGATGACTTCTGATGTCATGAGCAGCGGCTTTTGTTTAATGACCAGGGGAGGACTGTTCTAGAGATTGATACTAAAGATGTCAATGACATTTGAGGATGTCCTCAGTCTAGTTACCGTGTCTCACAGTTGGGAGAAGACAAGCTCGTGGTAATGTATGACAAGGTTAACAAGCTCTAATTTAGGTATGTTTTTCCCATTATTTTGACTTCTCTTGATTTTGTTGAGCTCTGGTGGTGGAGAATTTTCTTAAATTTCATGTTTCTCGACTTGAAACACATTCACCATTGCACAGGTTTCAATCTAAGTAAATCAAAGATTTATTCAAGAAAAAAATGTATATCCTTTCTTATAGAATTTGTTAAATGTACAGGTCTCTTACAGAGGAGAATTTTGTCACTGGTAAGGGAAGCATTAAGTAATTTATCAGCAAAACATCCATGCGGATTGTTTAATCTTGTACCTCGAAGTAACATTATCCATGCTGAGAAAGCATTATATTTTTCGCACCGGTTGAGCTTTTTGGTCTTTTCTGGTTATGATATGTCCCATAGTTTTATTTCATTGTTGAAAGTCTCATATCAACCTGTGACTGGAATAATTATTACATGCGCAGTCAGCTCATTGTAAATAATCTGGACTGCCTGCAGTGCTCGGAGATTCTTAGTGGACCCTATTTCACATTTTCTTTATATCTATGTTCTGATTTAACACTTTTGGATTGAGACAGAGGGCTCTATCATGCAGGAATGTCCATGAATTGTCCATGAATGACCAAACTATGCCTGCATTGTTGTAAGAAATAGTTCTTGCAGGACATTTTAATCCCACTCTGTGTTTATGGTGGTGTTCCAGGGCCGAATTGTGAGAAAGGCCACTTACTTGATAGAAAGCAACCACACACATGAATTGTATCAGGATGTTTTGTTTTTTTCTGGCAGACCCACATAGAACTCCTTATTGTCTTGTCTGGACAGTGTTTTTCCACGTATCGAAAACAGTCAGAAGAAGTAATTTGAGAAAATACAGTTCCATCGTTGGGTTCTTCCTTACAATTTTGGTCTATTTGGACAGAAGTTGTCTTTAGTATTATTGTTTTAAATGTTACAAGGTCATTGACCAAAGACCTTCAACCTTAGCACGCAGTCGCTGTTTGATGCTACTGTGGATCAAGATGTATGAATGTATTTGTGGTTTTCTTCTACCCATAACTAAACAACAATATATATTAGAACATTCCTTTTATTTTGCTACTACAGCAACCAAATTAGACCAAAATGGTTTGCAGAAAAGAAGCAACATCGACAACTTTTCATTAAAGAAAATATAATAAAGAAAAATGAAAATATATTTTTAAAATATTTGGCAAAGTAATCAACATGATTCAAAAATCAGCATGAAATTGTATTTCAAGGATAGAAGACGGCTGGCCTACTGGAGGGTTAAGAGAAGCTTAAATACATATAGAAGGTCTGACTCATATACTATAACTGTACTGTCACATAGTAAGGAGCTGGTGTGTGATAAAAACAACAACTAATTTGAGTGATTAATTTACTCCATACTACAGAAACAAGGATGTAATATCTCCCTGAACTGTTATGGAAATGGATTCTAATTAATTAGTCAAACACAATTCGAATAACTTCTGATGTTCTGAATGGCACACAAACAGCAAAGAAAAACAAAAAGCCAAATGAAAGATTGTGCAATGCAGATCTCAGTGAGGACGGTTTTTGTTTTTTTAAGGCCTTTGTCATTATCATTTAGACGATGGAACGTAAAGCAGTTGTAGTGTTTTAATGACGGAGCTTTTGACTAATGACAGATGAAGCCCTGCACATCTGGAATAAAAGTGTTTTAGCAGTTTAATTGCACACACTGATCACACACGATATTTAATACTTGTTTATAATTGCACATTTAAAAAGGGGTATTGGTCATAAATCACAACCTTGCTTACAATGTCAAAGGATCACTATTTACTCATAAAACACTTAACTTATTTGTTTTTTTTTAAAATCCATGTTTGTCCTTGTTCTAGCTTCCTTACTTCACTCACAGGTTTTTAGATTATAAAACAAATGATTACTATTATAATTCTTAGCTAAGGATAAACCAAGTGAATAAAAACTATACTTTTATTTATAAAAAAAGCTGTGCAAGACCAACATAGTTGTGAAAATATATATTTGACCCTCTTGTTAAATCATGAATTAACTGATAAGCAATGTTTTGGTATCCTCACCCAGGACTTGTTGCTGCCTGAATGAAGAAACCCCTAAAACAAATGTAAAAAATCTGTCAAACTCAGAACTACTATAATTAAAAGAGAGATTAAAACAAATTCATTATAATCTGTCATTTTCAAAGCCATTCCTAAGGCTTTGGATCTCCAGAAAACTACAATTAGAGCCATTATTCAGAAACAGACAAAGCGAAAACAGTTGTAACAATTCTTCTGGGAAGTTACCAGCCACAATTACTCCAAGTAGACAGCAGGCCTCAATGTAAGCGTTAAGATATCAAGACTTAAGCCTTTCTTCAGCAAAGACATCAAAGAAACAAAAATTTGACGGCCATGTTGAATGTTTTATCTCTTACATGGAAAATATGCAGTAAATGGTCTGATGGGTTGCGTTGGTTTGCAGAAACACCATGCTGTCTATAGGAGTCTAGAAAACACATAACAAAACAGAGTTTTTTTCTTATTAAAGGAGTCTGACGTATGCTTAAACTAAATGGCTGTCATATTTTGTGGTACCAAATAATACATTACACTTCATAAACAAAAAAAACACACTTTTAAATACATTTGATCAACTCCTTGTTGGTAAACATTTGCTAGTTACACAGTTGATCAGGTAAATAAAACCTACTAAAGTCCAAACTAAGAAGTAAAAAGAGAATGAAAGGAAATTTAAGTGACAGACAAACTTTAGCTGCTAATCTACTCTACGTTCTGAAGGCAAGCATGGGGCTAACATTAGAGTTAGTATTGTCGATAATTTAATATGAGTGAGTGAATATGAGCAAAGTCTCTTTTATTGGATCTATGCTCCACACAACGAAAGGAATAAACGAAAAACACAACTTCATCGACAAATGAACTTAAACTACAATGTTGTGCTTTAAAGGTTTATTCTAATCATCCTCCATTGTTTCCCTTTAAGGATGAAGAGTTACTGTTGGGTTCATCTCAGGTCACAGTACATGGCACATTATGTCACAGTATTTTTATATCTGCAGAGAGTATGTCGCGAAAAATAGCAATGGCTCCCTCTGGAGAATTTCAACTCTAATTGACCATGGCACAACTAAGCTTCCCCTGGGGACAATCAGGATGTTAACGTGGAGGTTGGTTCAAGCCATGATGACTTTAAGTGTCACAACTGTCAAGAAGTCAACATTAGTTCCTGCCATTTTTCATATTTTTCATCTTGCTTGTTGTTGCTGCAATGCCTCCAACCATTCTGGTCTCTCAATACTTGACCATGCATCAGTCTCTGAACATAGAGTTATTCTTTGTGATACTTTGCAGTAAAAGTAAGGGAAAACATTGCCAGGTTAAAAAAAACATACTGCAATTTAGGAAAGGTTAGTCATTAACTGAAAACAACAAATGGAGTTTTAGCCTCGATTCAAATGAGCTCTTTGTTTGAGTATTTCTGCTGCTGTCTGGACATTCGTTCTGGATTAGAAGGCCATAAATCCAGAATTATTATTCTTCATATGTGGTTCTGATTCTTAAGATGCGGAGAAGACTTAACAAAAAGAACTGGGAGCTCTGGAAGATTGACAAGACAGCAGAATTATTTTGGCGCCACTCAGTATTTTTTTTTAAATAGAAGTATTTTAGAACCCATATTTGACTCACAGCACTGCTGATCTAAGGTGATTTTGTTCCTAATTTTACAGAGGAAACAAGCAGCAGCGTTCTGGATTAGCTCCAGATGACTAGCGTGTTTTTGTTTATTTTTTACTTTTTGTGAGACCCGTGAAGACACTGTAGCAGTAATGAGTTGGACTAAAGATAAGGATGTGGAGGTTTTTTTTCAAGATCTTGCAGGGACCCAATTGTTCCTTCATTCCTCAAAATTTTCTTTCATGCAATAAAAGGTCAACTTTGAAATTGGCTTTATTTGATAGAGTGACCCACATTTGGAGGCCTTGAGTCCTCGACGCGGCTGTCGCGGGTTCGATTCCCAGAGCTGACGACATTTGCTGCATGTATTCCCCCCTCTCCTTCCCCCTTTCCTGTCAGCCTACTTATAAATAAGGGACACTAGAGCCCACAAAAAGACCCCCTGGAGGGGGAAAAAAAAGAAAGAAAAAAAAAAGAAAAAAGAAATAGCTGAATTTGTAAATTGCCTCTTATTTGTTCATGATAAGGAACAAAATTTCTTCATAGTTTTTGCCCAGAGAATCACCATTGCTGTTTCTCATTCTGTTACGTATGCCTTTCAGTATAAACACACAATTCCCATAAAGTCTGCCTGAAAGCCGAAACATTTGAAAGAAATTCTATTTTTATTTAGTAACTGGAGAAACTTAAACTGATCAACATTTCCTTCTTCATCACTGCTGAAAGGAGAATCTGAGGCAATGATTTTCCCTCCCTTGAAATTAATACAGAGTACTGTATTGTAGTAACTGACTCTATTATGCAGACGGACATTTGTTGATGAGTATTGACATACATAGAGATCGAAGATGTGACCTTTCTATCCTCTTCAGTGCAGGATGAAGCGTTGAACTATTAGCATTTCCTGCAGTGAATACTGCAGTCCTTATTAGTCCCATGTGACTCTATGTAATGCTGTAAATTGTCATTTTCATTTGTTCTGAGATTTCAGACACTTACAGCAGAAACTTTAACGTTTAGACATTTTGTTTTCCTGGATATGATATGTTAATGATATGTCTACAATTGTTTTGGCCAGTAGATAATTTCTGTGCATTCGTCTTTGATAATAGTTTAAACATGTCATATGAAATAGAGTCATGTCCTGAAAGACATTCTAAACAGAACAGTTTGACATTGATGGGCCATTATAAAATAAATATGCATCATCTAAACCATTCCATCATAACCCTGGCTGCATGTTTAGGGTTGTTGTGAGACAGAAAAGTGAACTTTCACCCCAGTCTTAAGTGTCTGGCGAACTCTAACAGTTTTTTTTCCCCCCGAGGATTATCCTGTCTTTAGCTCCTTCTATCTTCCCATCAAATCTCTCTGTTGCTGTTAAAGCATCCACATAAAAATGGTTGTATCAGAGCTTGGTTGCTACATGAATGAAACTTATTTCAATGTAATGGTATGTAATATTTACTTATTTTGTTGTCTGTTATTCTTTCCATCCATAAGTCAAAAACACATGGAATGCTAAGAAAAACGACATACACAAAAAAATACAGAAATATTTTGTAAACAATAATTAAATTCCTGTTGATATCGAGAATACAAAGCAAACCCTGAAGCTAGTGTCTATCTTTCTGTCTGTCTAAAGAAAAAAAAATATGTATTTAAGCTGTCAGGGCCCAGTAGGAGGTGTAGCCGATGCAAAGCAATATTTGGAGAATATTGGAGAGCACTGAGCGCAGCCCGAGGCTGTACGGTGCTCGCTGATGCTATCACACCATCACTGCTCTTGTGCCTAATCGCTGTAGCTAATGACAGGAAATGAAATCACCCACTGAAGACCAACACGCTTCCCACAGAATAATTACTGCTGTTGACCTTGTGTCTCTCCCTGGTGTGCGAGAGCAGAAAACCCTCTGCACACTTATTCACTACAAACCACGGGCCAATGCAGGCCGCCCTATTAAACTCCAACTCATTACACACAAATGAAAATGGAAAGAAAAAAAAATGACCCAGTGATTTTACTTTGTGTTCGAAGCCAGGTACGAATGAAAGCCTTCTGCTGCTTTGTGTTCATATAAACAACAATTTGTGCAAATGGTGTAACAATCTGGAGCAGCAAAAAATCATAATGGACAATTTCATTTCATCAATACTGCCGATTTTCCTAGCATTTATTTCGCTATGTATTGCTTCTTCGAAATATTCCTGAACTTAACCCTCCCCAGAGAAAAATCTTGCAACATTGCCTTACATTTGTCCATCCATCCACCCATCCATTATCTAACCTGCCTCTCCTTGTGGGGTCGCAGGGGTCTACTGGCGCCTATCTCCAACTCCATCTCTTACAAATGGCGAGAGGCAGGGGTACACCCTGGACAGGTACCCAGTCCATCGCAGGGCAACGCAGACAAGACAAAAAACCACTCATACACACATTTACACATAAGGACAATGTAGAGTGCCCAGTCAGCCTAACATTCATGTTTTTGTGCTGTGGGTGGAAGCAGGAGTACCCAAAGAGAACCCACACGTGCACAGGGAGAACTTGAAAACCCCATGCAAAAAGACTCAAGATCTAAGGTGGAATTAAACCCAGAGCCTTCTTGTTGCACAGCAACAGTGTTACCCACTGCACCACTGGCTATTATTTTTACTAATATTAATAAATGCTGCTCATATGGAGTCTCATTCCATGTATAACCAAACAGTCTATGTTAAAATTTGCAGCATACTTATAATATGTTAAAATCTATTCTCTTACGTCTTTTGTAGGACATTGGTTTCTGCAATGGTCTCTAAAGGAGTTTCCAAACCTTTTCCTATGTTGCTTCATGTATTGAACATGTAATGTTAGTTTACAGGTGAGGAAATTATGGTAATCATCTATAACCCTGTGAAGGTACTCTTAATGTCCTTCTATTCTGAATAGTGGATGCCTATTGGGATCAAAGGTATCGATACCACAATGTTAAACTCAGAACTTTGTAATTTTGCTGTAATGCTAGTGCCTCGTTTTATCCATCCATCCATTATCCAACGTTATCCTTGTGTGTTCACGAGGGTCTGCTGGTGCATATTCCTCAGCAGTAATCAGGCAACAGGCGAGGGTTACACCCTGGACATGTCAGTCCATTGCAGGGCACCTTTTTTTAAAAACCATTTTTTCACCATTTTTATCATGTATTAGTGCCTCGAATGGTCAAATAATATTTCATTATTTGCAGTATTTGTATCGCAGTGGCTTCGATTCACACACTGCACTATTATACGTGTTAAATGAAAGCAGTGTTGCTCATTTGTTAGAATTTTTTGACAATTCTAAAAAAAAATCCACAAAAAACACATTAGTGCTTCTAGGTGTTTGCATGTGCGTGTATGCTCTGTTTTCTCAAACACTCAGTCGGAGATAGCAGATAGTCATCCACTCACTGGATTGGGGTTTTACTTTTAACTGTCTTTCCACTGTCACCACATGCATTATTGTGACTGTTAGTTTCATGAGCATACATACATAGGAAATACAAGTACTTCTGTGATATCATTGCTGTGTACTATTTAGGTTGAGATATAAATCTGTTTGTTTTGTACAAAGACACAAAAAATGAGTAAATCTAACATACACCAGTAGGACCAGTGTAGCTTGTAGCAAGATGAAACAAAATAAAACAAATCCAAATTCAGTTTAAGAATTTATTTATAATTTTCTTTACAGAGCTTGAACTTGCCACCACAATTCTCATCTTTATTCTGACACCACACAATGTACTTTCTTTGGACGGAGTGACTTAAAAAGCCAAAGTGTGTCGACCTTGGTAGCACTGCTGGGTGCCATTGATTTGTTTACCTGTGCACTGCTGACAGTTTCTCATTAGGGTTTCTTTTCTGCACAACACTTCCAGGAGAGGAGACCAGAGTCTGCACTTCACAGCCCATGATATGTGATCAATATGGCTGATAGATTGGCACTGGTGAAATAATTCCGTCGAATGGATGCGAGGGCTCCATTTAGTGGCAACAATAAGGTGCCCTTTGTTACTTAGACAGCTTTGTGCGGCTGCTTGAGGAAGCGAACAATGTGTCAAAGCAGCAGCCTTGTTAGGAGCACTTTGGGGGACAAGAGTGACTGCAGGAGAAATTGCGTTTTGTACTATTGTTGTTTTAGTTCTGACAGTATCTGCGAAACATGTTTTTGCAGAGAATGCTTGTTTTTTCCTCAAGGAAACATTTTTGGAGTATTTGTCTCGCATCAAAACAAGCTGTAATATAGTAGACAAGTGAAAATTGATAGCTCAGAGTAAATAGAACAATTCATTTTAAGATTACAATTAAGGTCAGAATAAAATCACACAACTCTTGTTATTTACATGGAAATTACCATACAAAAAATTTCACACTGGTATAGATTCCAAAAGAACCAACGGAACATCTCCTAAAAGTTTAATTGGTAAAAATAAAATGACAAGGCCAAAATGATTAGTCTTCCTCGGTTTTAACGGTCAACTGTATAGCCCCTCCCTCTTAACACTGGCAGCTCTTTTGGCAGATGCTTTTTGAAGCATACAAGCACACATGTTCATGACAAATGCTTTAAGCTCATTGGGTGGTTTTCAAGCAGCATCATTTACTTTAAACAAATGCCACAGACTCTCAATGGGGAGATTTAATGCTGAATTCTTCAAATTATTTTTTAAAATACCAACACAAAGATTTTTTTAAGAACCCATAATCATAAATGTTTCCAGTTCCTACACAGGAAAAGAGCCCGGATGCTCTTACCTCAATGTTTACGACGGAACTTTGTCCTCCGTGACCTCGAAGTCCTCCATAATTAACAGCTCTCACACATTTCTTCCATGACACATCTGCTCCTGGTGATGCCCGCTCAGCAATAGTAACCTTGGCAAATGTTTGCTAATTCTTGTTGACATCTCCGAAAGTTTTTCTGTCCACCGTGAAATGCTTTGAAATAGCAGAGTATCTTTCACCCTTCGCAATATGAGTGCACAATCCTCTTTCTGAGGTCCAGAATAATGAGTTTTTGTTGGCATGATGGATGTGTATCTTACCGAATGTAACCAACTGTTTAAGTGTAACTGGCCCTTCTAACCATAGTTCCTCATGTGAAGTTCAATGGAGATTGATTACTCCTGTTTTAATCGAATGACCAGATTTGTCTTGGAATCAAAGAAAATAGAGCAAGGCTAATGATTTTGCCCTTGTCATTTATCAGGTTTTTCCTTATAATATCTTTTTACAAATCTACTGATCAAGCTTTGTAGAGATTTTGCCTTTGTTATTTAAAAGCTAAACAAGTATAAATCATGGCTTATTTTTTTGTAATCATTCCCATGCAAATATTAGGAGTTTTATGTGTCTTCATCTATTTTTTTAAGTTATTCCTATATAATACATCATCTCTACGGATGTGTGTTTCACATTATAGGATCCAGGTTGAGCAGAGCTGTAAAACAGATCTCGGACAAAAGATGTTTCAAATCTGGATGTGCCAAACGTGGAAGCAGCAGCTGCCAATAACCATTTACAGTGTCTGGTGATTCATTTTGGATCATGTTTCTTTGTTGACATGAAGCCATGAGAACTACATGAGGACTTCTTTGTGAGTTCCTGCACACACGATCTTCCACACACATCACAAAGCATAATAAACATTCAAAAATATATTTAAAAATACTTTTACATTAATATTCTAAATTAATCCCAAAGGATTTTTTTTAGATGCTCATCCCGCTGTGCAAAGATGATCCCCAGTAAAGGTTTGCATTAGTGTAGATATGGAGACAACTCTAAAGAGCTTTAAAACGCTCTGATGAGCAAGAAACTTTGGGTTCTTATTTTATGAATAATCCATCTTTGCATACTATTCTTCGGAGGGTCCACAGCATTCAGCTTGTTAGCAAGTGATCTCAAAATGATGATCTATGGAAGAGATTGTTGAAACTTCCTCCTTCTATCTGTGTCGTTTTTTTCGCTTCTGCTCTGGATCAATGATGACTTCTTTTGAACTCTTCTAGGATTTGCTGTTGCAGGTGAGATATTAACCAACTTTTTAAACATAAAAATAATCATAACAGACATGAGAGAGCTAATCAAACATGTTGCCTCTTTGAATTGTGGAATTCCATGAATTTGAATGCCATGCCAATTTAGAAAGTCAGTTTAAGCTACAAGCTCCCATTTTGCGTTTCATACCCTTCTCCTGCTTTTGCTTTACTTTTTTTACACTTCTTCCTCCACAACAGCATCCACCACCAGGCTCAACAGTCAGAAACTGTCTTCCCTGAGATGCTAGAAGACATGTGTGGGTTGGAGATACTCCTTATTCCATGACATGTTGAGCAACATGTAGATAGCGTGTAAGATTGGAGGCTAGACACCAAACCCAAACATGTTTTATGCTCTTTGATATAATGAATTTTAAACATTTTCAGACTAAATGGTTTTTTAAAAGCCATATTTAATGGATTTAATCACTAACAGGCCTTTTTTTGTCGTATTCATGGATCTACGTGCAGGAGTGAGTGTTAGAATTCTACCCTTGTAAGGTCAAGTTTCCTAAGAAATACTACTTTGTGGGGAAGCATTGCTCCTTGTGTGACCCAAAGCCTTGGGTCCATTAGAAGAAGTTATGTTCTTTGGTTAATGGGCCAATGGTAAAGTTAAGTTTTGTGGTCAGAGTGGGGCTATGATAATGAATTAAAACTTAACTGAAGTCAACACAAAGATAAAAAAAAAAAACTGTTATTGAATGTCTGTCTGAGTAAGTGTGGGTGTGTATTGGTGTTTGTGTGTGCGTTTCTGACTAAAACAGATTCCCCCAGATTGGTTCCTCATTCACCAGAGATACAAAAAACAAGTTTCAACACCATATGCTTTATTGGTACTTTTCAGTTTTCTTACTTACATTGGTCTTTCCTTCTTTCTTGTACGCTCTGTTCCTTGGTGGATGTTTTGCTTTTGCTCATCCATTTTGGGTACAATGCTGAAAAAGATCACAAGCTACTCTAGACTTCATTCTATATGTGTAACTACAAATTACAGCTTTGGCAGTTGGTTGTAAGGGTTTAGGACCCACTTCTATTGTTCCTGTTGGTGGTAACTTGCTCCACCCATCTTCATCCTCATCATCATCATCATCATGATCATCATCTCCATCAACAACAACAGAACAGTGTGTACAGAAGGGGATAAAATAGGAGACAAATCCTGATAAAGACAAGGAAAATGGAGTAAAGCATAAGTCTGAATCACTTTTGGTTAAAGGACAGGTTTTTTTTGCACAGTTACTTGTTGTAAATTCCACACATAGTCCCCTCAATTCTTTACATATGGATATACTTTGAGATTAACCAGGCAAAATGTTCCTTGTATGTTCCTACAGTCAGAAACCAATTCAGAGGAAATCTAGATCAAAGTTTAAATGATGACTTAATTTTTTTCTTTACCCTTTAAGTCGTTTTTTAAAATCAGTTAAAACTCTCAGTTCTCACCATCTTCCTTTATCACATCTGTTTGAAAATTCTCACATGGTCACAAGGAGGCGCTGGTGTCACTCGCCTTAGTCTGTCTGCTCACATTAGACATGTTGCTGATTATACACAGTTAACCACTGAAAAGTGTTGAAAGTCCTCCACATGTTTCAGCTCATTGCTGTTCATTTGGAAGAGCTAAAACTGTGACAGAGCAGAGCCTCCTCCCAGGCTCATGTTCTTCCATCAGCTCCTGGACAAGGCGGGCCCTAATTACACACGAGGTGACACGACCAACGTGGCATCCCTGTGCTTAAATGGGATCTTATGAGGATTGAAGTCAACTAAGATGGGAGCTTTTGTTTAATTCATTTAGCCCCTAGTAAATGCAAAAAAGGATCTCTGATGAGGCTGCTTCTTGATTGAAACACACTCGTAGTGCTGGCAGTGACACGCACACACAGGCACGCACGCATGTGCAACACATAACCCGAGGGCGTTCAAACGTGCAGTCAATATCATATTTAGTTGGCCTGGACAGGTGACAGAGTGGGCGGCCCTTCGTCTGTGATCAAAGTAACACTTTGTCAATGTAATGGCCTGATGTTCTTCATCTTTCAAGCCCATATCACTGATCGCTTTGTTTACAGACATGCTGCCGCCCTTGCGCTCGGCCATGACTGTTATTAAAACGCTAACGCCATAAACCATGATGATTTTCGCCGCGATAAATGTATGTAGCAGCCACTTTGCAAACAAGCCTTTTGTCAGAAAAACAACCACGAGCATCTGGAGGTAGATGTATAGGCCGGCCGTGTTTGACATCACGACTATGCCAGAGTTTATTTATGAAGACAGTAGGCAACAGATGGCGAGGATATCTATAAATGAGTCGCTCTCCTGAAAGCGGGATTAGTGTATTTTAGCCGCGTTTTAATGATCTCCAGGACAGATTAAAAAAGTGAGCTGATTAATTTTTCCTTTCTTTTTCAAAGAGTGAGGACAGGAGTGTGGGACAAAGCAGACGAGGAGAAAATATCATACATTCCTAAAATGGGAAGTTTTTGGAAAATAATGCCTCTGCTGAACATTTGCTATTAGGGAACGTTGTAAAACTCTCCTCACCTCTTTGTAGCCAAACTTTTATAACTTATATGTTAAGTTTCAGGTAGATTTAAAAACAGAAAGAGATGACATGTTTTTCCGAACAACATTTGAAAAGTTTGCTGATTGTATTAAAGTTTCCTATGTGCATTATGCTTCTCTTACTTAGTGAAACACCCCAATAATTACCCACTGCTCCATTATCACTGTCATTAACTTACACATATCACATTCCAAGCCAGTTCCTCCACATACATACACTACAACAAGATAAACATGGCTTGGTAATACCAGCCCAATTTTGATTTTCGGATATATATCAGTTATGTAGAAAAATGACCAACATCAGCCAATACCAATGTTGATGCAGATATAGCGTACATCCCTACCTTAAAGACTGTGGTTGAAGCTGCATGTTTTGAGACATCCTGCTGGAAGGTGAACCTCTGCCTCTAACCTGGTTTCGTCCCTCGGGTCGCTTTAATCTTAGCACCATCCATCTTCCTATAAGCTGTGACCATCTTCTTCTTTCCTCAGCTAAACAAAAGCATGATTTTTTCCACCACTGTGTTTCCCTATGAAAGTGGTGGGTTTAGGCTATTCCAGTTTTCTGCCCCACACAACATTTGGCATGTTGGCAGCACAGTTCAGCTTTGGTCTCATATATCAACAGAATGTTCTTTTCCATATGTTTGCTTTGTCCCCTTAATGGTTTTTGGCCTAGGGATATTGTTATGGTTTTCTTTCAACTTTCCACTTGTATAAAAGACATATTTCTGATTTCTTAACTAATAGTTGGCCTATCAAGAAATGATCTCACCTAGTCTTTTGACTTTCCTCGATGCATTTTAATATAACAACCTTTTCACAATTGAGCCTTTAGGTTCAGATGCATTATCAAATGTTGATAGCATTGCAGTTATGATCTATTGTTCTCATTTTAGAGTTATGTGCTGAACATCTAACTCTCCACATCTTTCTCCCTGACCTGTCCGCCCTGTTTCTTGGTCTTGATGATACTGTTTGTTTCTTGATGTTTTCTCGCAAACCTCTAAGGCTTTCAGTGAACAGCTTGATTAATACTGAGATTAGATCAAACACCGGGGGAACTCTTTACTAATTAGGTGACTTCTGAAAGCAACTGGTTGCCCTGGGGTGTATTAAGAAGTGTCAGAGTAAAGGTGCTATTTTGTGTGAAATCCTAATAAACTACATAGACTGGTGCATTTTTAATGTAAATTAGTATGAAAATGTTCAAAAAGTGTTAATATTGTTTTAAGGCAGTCTCCCGCACTTTATTGCTTTTCTCTGCTGACTATTTGACGCCTACAGATCTCACCAGCATGTACACAAATACTTTCATTCATAAGAAAAACAAATAGTATTTGTTTGGGCATAGCAATATCAAAAATAACAGATAGCAAATTTTAAACTTCGCGGAGGATATAAATGAAGATGGAAAACAACAACAACAAAAAAATCCTGTCTTCTTGCCTCTAGCCTCTGGGTCACATTTTCTTCGAAGTTATTGAAATAGCATGGAGCCAGAAAAACAAAAAAAACCTCAATTATATAAGCCGCACTGATCAGCCTACTGATAGCCGCCCACCTGAGGCTGCCTCTGCAACTTCCACATATATTGACAGATTTCTTATCTTTTTCTTCCCCTCTCTCTCTTTCTTTCTAGAATGTCAAACAAATGTGGAGATTGTGTACAAATCCTGGTCCCCTACCATCTGTTGAATTCCTTACAAGAGGCGACTCCCCATATATTTTGTATTTCCTGGAAGCACGAGATCGGGTGGAACAAGGGGATTTATGGCAGCATCTTTTTTCCCCCTCTGTTAACATAAATATAGCCTTACCAAGCAACACCCTGAGCTTTGCGTTTGTGTGTTCTACAGATGGCAGAGCTTATTTTCTAATGAATTCACAAACACGCCCAGGAGAAAACATGCTTGACCTGTAAGAAGGTGAATGGATTTCCTGAGAACTATTGACAGGGTTGTCCTAACAGGGAAGAGCAACCTAAGAAGTCGTGCACTTCTGTATAACTGCCTAAAAGAGTAAAGAGGATCATTACAGAGTATCCTCAGATGTTCTGTAACCATACTGATCACTGTGGATTTGGTGCATTAGAATTAGAAAGTGGGTGCAGGAACAACTACCGTTCTGGTGTTGATGGGTAATGCAACTTAATTTAACAGAAACATTACACCTAAAAACAGGATGCAGTTATAAAAAACACCGTATTTTTGCTAATGAAATCTCAGCAGAAGTGCTTGTATATAAACCTGATAAAAGAAAACAGTTTAAAATGTACGCCTTTACTTCCAGTTTGCTTGCCCTAAAACTATATATAATATAGTGAGTCAGTGTTTCTGTTGATCGTCAGCGACTGATATGTTTTTTTTCTGTCTCCGTTAGACGTGTTTCTACAGATTCCATGCGCTATCTGGACAATGTTTCTTGAATTCACGTCACGGAAATTTGATTAAAAGTAGAACTAAACAAAAAAAACGATGTATTTTGGTATAGCAAGCAATGGTTAGAAAGTTAAAGTGTTATGTTTTTTAAAGGATGAGATTGTTTAGGTTTGTTGGTAGACGACTTTGTCTCATTTTTGTTGAAAAGATATCTCAGTTTAGTCCAAAAAGTGACAACTATTTTGTGAATTGACCATAGTCAATAACTTCTAATCTAATACAGAAAAGAAATCATGTAGAATATTATACAGCTCTTATCCTCTGACTCTGATTAAATCAGCTCCTCAGTCTCCCGCAGCCTGCTCCTGGATGCTCTCTCAATAAAATTAAATATTTCACTTTATTTGATTTACCCTCCAAAGTACTACATACAATAAAAATAATTCTGCATTATTACCTAATGTTACCCACTGGGGCCGAGTTTCCAATGTACTTTAACCGGCTTTATTAGTTTAGCTGGAATTGTGCTTATAGTGAGTCTACATAATGTGGACTCACTGAAGGGTCTATGTAGATGGCGTCACAAGTAAATGTTGCAAAAACCCTCTAACCTCAGCTGACTGAATAATTTTCAGATTCATCCTCAACTGAGGATGTTAAAATTGTATACTGTTTCCACAAAGATTTACCTTAAATAATTTTTGTCATGAAAAAAGGGATAGAACCTTATGGGGTAATACAGTAAAGGGATCTTTAATTCTTTTGCATTTTCTGAAGCACCTACATGTGGTAAAAAAAAGTGTAGGAGCTCACTGGACTATGGCAAACGATAGATAGAAAGAGATCTAGTTTTCTCAAACATGTATTTTAACTAATTTTCAGCGTGTAGTTTGAATAATCGCATTAACAAAATAATATACGGTTTTCTAAAGTTGAGTTTATGTGCTTAGGGGATATTTTTATCATCTTACCTAAATTTAGAATACTATCAGGTTGAATGTTACAATCTACAATTTCTATTTAATTTAAAGTTGGATCGACAGCAAGAACACATGAACTGTATCTGAATCCAGGCATTAAATGGTAGTGCTTCACACATCATCTAATCTTCAATTTGAACAAAACAAAATAGGTGATTGTAAACTTCAGGAGAAACAGGGTCAGGTCAACCCCTATTTCCATGCAGAAGAAGTAGAGACGGTTGAGGAATACAAATACCTTGGTGTTTATCTGGACAACAGACTGGAATGGAGACGCGACAGTGAATCTGTTTACAAGAAGGGAAGCTTCTTGAGGAAGCTAAAAGTTTGTAGAAATATGTTGCAGATCTTCTATATAAGTCTGTTGCTGGGAGTGTCATCTCCTCTGCCATCATCTGTTGGGGCAGCAGCGTCAGACCAAGGGACCTAAAAAGCCTCAACAACCTGATAAAGAAGAGTGGGTCTGTTGTGGGGACAAATGTGGAATCTCTGGAGTTGATGATGTAAAGAAGGATTTTACATTAAATCAAGAAAATCATAGAGAACCCTGAACATCCTCTTCATGAGTCTGTCATTGGAAAACAGAGTCTGTTCAGAAAGGCTTCTTCAGCTTAGTTGGAAAACAGAACGCTAATGAAGATCTTTCCTGCCCACACCATCTACAACAACTCCTTAGGTAAATTAGTTACTCCAACAACATTTCATTTCTATTTGGTATAAATAAAGTATTTTTGATTTGTTTTGATCACAAACTGAGTTTTTGTATACTTTCAGTCAGTTTCGGACATTTCTGTTCAGAGTCTGGAAAAGAAGAGGGGAACAAATCAACACAAGTTTCTTGAATATTTGGACAAAAATGTTTCATAGTAATTTCTACTGCTAAACCTTTTCTTGTTTGGTTGCAATAAAACCACAAATATCTATGCGTTTTATCTGAACTTATTTGACAGACCAATACCACATATGGAAAACTGTAACATCGGAAAAATAAAGCACTTTCAAATACCATTACAAACAAACATAAAAAAACAACGTGCATATGTATTCATCCACCTTCATATCAAAACCTGTAAATAAATATTTTGCCTTAAGCTCTAATCTGATCAGTAAATAGTGTCCCAATGTGTGTTTTGTCAGTTTAGATACAGATGTACCCTGAAGATCTCAAAGGTTTGCTGGAAAGTTTTAGTGAACAAACACACATCATGAAAACCAGGAGACAGGTCAAGAAGAATGTTTAGGAAAGGCGTAAAGCAAGGTTGATGCAGAAAAATGGATGAAACAGTTTCTACCCTGCAGCAGTCAGACTGATGAACTCAATCCCCCTACTCAGCTGACTATGTTTATTTATTTATTTATTTATCTGGCTTTTTAACCAGAATCTGAGTAAACATTTCGTCCAGCAAAGATGTAAATGTGAAGTGGTAAGACTATAAAAATCCTTGATGGTACAGTTAACCTAGTTTACATTAACTGGAAGAAGAATTAACCTAAATGCAACATAGAAAAATTGAAAACTTAGAAAAACGGGATTGGTACTGGATAAACACTAGATGAGCAGGTATATATAAAGAGCCACCATCTGTACGTATGACTGACAACTCCAATCACATAACAAGTAAGGATTTGTTCATGATACCATTCAAAAGCTGCAGGAGTGAACGCACCCAAAGGAGTACGCATTTTCCGAAAGTGGCTTAGCAAATGATGTACCATATATAGACAATAATTAAACAATTAGCACATCAATGCTAGAAACACAGCCAAATCTACAACGTATTAGTATATTTTTGTTTTAGAAATAGAGAATCTGTGATAAAATTAAAAAAATTGATGCGCTCAGATCCTCTCAATCTAGTTTGACTGAACTAAAGCAATATTTAAACACAAACAAAACAAACAAAAAAACAAAAAACAAAAAACAAAGGTAAAATAATGATAATAATAAATGTTGTGTCCAGATCTGAAAAGCTGGTAGATACATGCCAATCTTGTAGAATAATAACAGAAAAATGTGGCTCTACAAGGTTTCTCTGTTGGGCGGAAAACAAATTCCCAAAATTTTGAAATGTAGTTAAAAAATTGTATTAACAAGAATAAAAACAAAACCAAACATATCGGTTTCTCATTGCTATACAAATCATATCATATTAAAATATAGTAAACCAATAATAATAATAATAATAATAATAGCAATAACAGTAATTATTGTTGATTACAAAGAGATTTGTAGTTGTAACATAAGAAAACGTAAGAAAACGTGTTCGAGCAGGTTCGAGCTTCCCGAGTTTCTGCTGGGCTCGTTGACTGACAGGAAATGAGACGCAAACGGGTCCAAGCAGCACCGCGGACAGCTCCCGGCGTGGCCCCGCCCCCTTTCCCCACTCCGCGCCTTGCCGCATCCGCTTCACTTTTGCTGCGGACGCAAACACAGCGAGCTTCAGAGAGCGGGTGGACCGACGGAAGCGAGGAGCTGTGATGCTGGTTAAAATCAACGGCTCGTTAAGGAAGAGGAGAGCGCGTGCCCCGCGAGGGACCCAAACATGCTCTTCTAGCGCGAGCGCAGACATTTCAACTTTTGGAGCTTTTATAGTTTTTGTTTCCCTCTTTCCTCTTTCTGTTTCGGAGCCTGCAGTAACTTTTGTCTCCGTGCCGTTTTAAAACCCGCCATCCGTCCGCCTTGAACACTCGGAGCCCGAGAAGCCGAGGACGAGATGGAGAGCGACAAGTACCTGCCGGAGCTGCTGGCGGAGAAGGAAACGCTGGAGCCGTCCTTCCAGCACTCCCTGCGGCTGCTGGAGCAAGGTACGGTTAACAGCTTGGAGCTAAGGGTCTGAACTGAGCTCTGTGTGCCTCTAAACCAATGTGTTCCCGAACAACAGAGCGATTTTAGGGTCTAGCAAGAACGTTTCTGTTTGGTCCTCATTGCCTGTTAAGCCTTGTTGCTGTGTTGCTCCAACTGGAAACTAGCACAAAAGCGTTTGAATTGCTGTTCAAGTTGACTCCGAAGATTTGGCTGTTTCCCTCAAATGATGAAAGTTTAATCCCATTTTGGGAGGGACTTTTATTTTTTTATTTTTTCCAGGGTTCCTTTACCAGAAAATCTACATTTTAAAAACATATAGTTTTAGTGTTTAAAAGCATTTCAAATATTAAAATGCGTATGAGTTTAAAGTATACAGTAAAGTAATTCTCAGCTTCCTGAGACATATATTTCCCATGCTGTATTAAAGTATGTTTTTTTTTAAACTTCCTCTCTAATTTAAAGGTACATGTGTTCATTCATGCATTCATGAGCAGCAGCTTTCCCCTCAGATACTTTCAGCCATCCACATTCCCTTCTCATTAGGAATCTGTCTGAAATTGGCAGTCACTTCTTGACAAAGGCCCTCGTGGAAACCCTTGGGTCGGAAGTGGGCCGTTACATCACCTAAGTGGCTTCTTTGAGTATCACTCGCAGGCTTTATCAAGACGAGCAGGCCGCTGGTGGCTCCAGGAGCGACAGGAAAGAAGTTGTAATCTGTCAGCAGTCTTGTAGCGCTGTAATTAAGTCTAAGAAATCCCCATGCACGCCTCCTGTCGCCGTTATTATTCCGACAGCTGTGTCTCCTCCAGCTCCGACGAGAGACCTCTGGGGGTCCACAAAAGGGTTCCCGGGAAAGTCGGGCGTAATTTGATTTTAATGTTGTTTGGTTTCTGGAGTAACAAACGGAATGACTTATCTTCATGTTCTCGCCTGATCCTTCAGACCCGAGCCATATGGACATTGATTATCATTGCGATCTTGGTCGTTATTGCGATTATTGACGAGCTGACATGTAAAATGTCAGAGAAGTGCCGAACAGACGGCTCCAAGCATTGTGAAAGGCTACAGAGTACAGTCCACACATTAACATAAATGAACTTGTCATATGAGTCTTACAGAAAAAAAAGAGCAAATAATTGATCTGATTGAAGAATTCAGTTCTCAAGTCTTCAGAAACGTTTATAAATTTAGCACACTCAATATAAAACGGTTTTGAAAATAATCAGAAATAACAGAAAAGCATTGTCACCAAGTTATCTGAACATGAATAGTTTTGAACGTTTTGCTTCCTTTTGACGAAGTGAAAAAAGTCATGTTAAATGGGCAGAACTATAAATATTTTGATTACCTGGTATATAATTCTTATTGCAACACGAAGTAATCACACAAGAATGACATTGTTGTGATCATGTGATACTTTTTATTTTACCAAACACTCAAGATAAAGAAAGTTGTCCGGAGTGAAGCTGAACTCTTTTCTTCCTCATTTAAACACGTTATTATAACTTTTCAGCATGTGATTATTGTAATTTTGCCCACCACGGGTTTAAAAACACAACTATTAGTTAAAAAATACAAAAACAAAAGAAAAAAAACAAAAGCCACCTCACCTTTGCACTATTGTCATCCAGTTAGGGCTAATGTCAAAAACGAGATCGACTGAGTACGCTAACTCTGCTCTCCATCGCGGCTCCGGCAGCATCCTGTGGGTTTCCTCCACATGAAATCGATCGTGGCGCACCGTCGAGGTGTTGGGCTGTGAAGAGTGAAGGAAAATTAGAGAGGACAGTTTTGAAGTTGAGAGAAAGGTATCTAGGGCAGATTTCGCTGAATGCATGTTAGGTCCAGACCCATGAAAACGACTCCAATGTTAATAACCTACAACATACAAACTAATCATTGAATCTCTTAAGAAGACGCCCTTAGTGTTTCATCTACTATGTTTGAGCTGGATTATATGCGTGAATACTATCCGCTTGTGCTTTTGTTTGTTTTCCTTTGGATCTATTCTGTCCTCCTAAACCCCCAGTCGCTTTGTACAGACGACCGTACACACTGAGCCCGATTCTGATCCTGCTGTATGTTTCTTCCTGTTGAGAGGGAATTTTTACTCTCCTCTGTCACGTCAAAAGTAGTGATTACTTCAAGTCAAAGACTCGATGTAATCTGCTGGGTTTCCTTTGATTAAAAACGAATTTAAATATTAATAGTGAACTTGATGCATTGTTTGATAACTACGATCAATTGTAATTTATGTATGACTGTAATCTCAGGACCCATCGATATACCTTCAGATGATGTGGTGGGACCTTCATCAAGAAAAAGCACTGACATCAACAACGTAATCTAACCTTTATTAAAACTCACAAAAACCAGCAACTATTACAGTTGCTGCTATAATGACATCACAAACTGCCATTATATTGACCCTTCAAGCTATGAAATGGCCTCCGTAGAAAATAAGTCGTTTTTTTCGTGTCGATATATAAGATGAGGATGGCAACAAAGACAAATATGCTGCTTAATATCAGAGTCAGCTGTACTTGCTTTAAATATAAATATTTGTGAAGAGTAATTATCAAATTCCAATTTAATCACAATTACTGAGGTTAAAATGAAAGTCCGGCACATCCTAAAACGAGTTTGGTGGAACTGTTTTGCTATATTTAGGCTCTTGAGAGGAAATATTAGGCAAATTCATTTTCCTGCACATGCTAAATGACAGCGCGCTGAAAGGAGAGCACCACTGTATGCTTTAAACGGCCAGGTTTCTGTTTATTTTCTTTAATAAAAACAAACAAACAAATATAAACACAAATGTCTAAGCAGAGAATCTCCCATCTTTATAATTGAATACCAAACACAAAAGAAAACCCCCACTAAGGATGGACTGATTTGCTGCCACTGCCTGACACAGAAGCTTCTTAATGATGGGATCACATCAGTTCTATGGAGCTTATGAATGTGAATGTTTATTTCAATTGATATCCATCAGGCTAAAATCCTGAAAAAAGTAATTAGAAATGTTTTTAAATGTAGGATCAGAACATCTTTTTCATGCATGAGTTAGAGGAAGCTCAGTTGCTTCTTTGATGTTTTCACATTCTATTAAGGTTTGCATCAATTATATTGCAACATTTGTAGGTATGGTAGCAGGAATGCTTTAGCAATTTTAATTTCAACAGGGGAATGAACAGCATTAACCTGCATTGCTTATCATATTTGTGGTGTTTATTATTAAACCAAAGATTTAAAAAAAAGCTTTTAAGGATTAATCTCAGTCTTTTTGGGATTGCATATAGTCGGAGCAGCATGAAAACAATTACTTCTCTAACATAAATCCTCCTCATTAATAAATAGGCCACTTCAGTACAGCCATTACAGTATATGTAAGAGTTACCCAGCCAAATAAGGTTAAATACTTCTGTACCGCATGTTTTCATGCTTTAGAAGTTGGTCTGCTTGGAGATATCTAAATACTGTGAGCTGATCATTTCTATTTACCCACAGAACTGGGGACTGCAGAGAAAGTCAGTTGCATGATAGGTGTGATGGAAACACGTTTAAAACATTCAGAGACAAAGGACCTCATAGATCGAGTCAGTGCAACGCCGTGCTGAAAAAAGTCTTCTATATGTATAAACGGGAAAAATAGAAAAAGGTAAAAATTTCATGAAAACGATGAATGAAACAGCTCAAAATTTAAAGGTTGTTGAAGATTTCAGTCCTCCATATTTGGGTATACGCTTCAACAATAGCTCTAACGACAGTGTGTGTATCGGTTGAAAATGGGAGCTTTGTTCCAAATTACAAGATATATTTCAGTGGCTGTTTCATTCAGACTAAAAAAGATTGAATTCACTCAGAAAACCCAATCAAATAACTACTTGACTACTTTGTTGTATATACCGCGAAACAGGTCTGAACCTAAACAAGTGATGGAAAACATGGGAAAAGATATCCTTGCCTTGTAATAAAAAAAATAAAAAAAAGTTATTCCTGACACATGTTCTTCATGTTTCACTTCCAGTAAAGTTGTTGTTCCCACTGGGGGTGGATGGGTTAAAAACCTCTGTTTGACACGGCGCCATAATTGAGCAGAAGTCGGAAATTTTGGCGCGCCCCGTCTCCAAAAACTGCAAATACTGTTATCGCTCTCTTACACAGCAGATGGAACACGATGCGGCTTAATAGAGCTCTTCTTCTGCCATCTTGCTGATGGTTTCTGGCCTCGATTATGCAATTGGCAGGGGGATGCAAGGAACGGGGGCCCTACTTACGCCACTAACTTGTGTGTGCAAATAAGCAAAAGTAAGATTACCCCAGGTCTGGAGAGACATCCGCATTAAAGAATAAAATAAGTTAAAAAATGAACTAAAAAGGAGGAGGATCGAGAGAACTGAGGGAGGGCATTGTGTTCGGAGCTCTGGGACCAAGCACGCTGCTTGATAATTTCGGTGCTGTTCTGAGATCTCCTCTCCCACTCGCGCCGTATCTCTGCTCTAGTGACAAGCCTCGTACGGTCGGCAGCACGCACACGAAGCTGGAGGAAGAAAACCTTAAGCTGAAAGAGGGAGCAGCAGTCTGCATGGAATAAAAAAAAAATCCTCAGCAGCATACTAATGAAGAGCTTTCATCAATACAGTGCAGCATAAGGTGCATTAAATTAATCGTGCCTCCATGCAGGCCTGTAAATAACATTTATATCCTCTGAGTCAAACACTGATGCTCATTTTTGACCAAAAAGGCTTTTCTCCTCTAATCTTGCTGTTATTGGAAGACATAAATAAAAACATGATGTGATTCGCTGCATGCTCGCTTCTCCTAACTCCTAAATAAGGTTGCCGTATTTGTTTTTTTTTCTTCACACTCACCCAAAATGAGGGGAATGCGATGAGGCACTCTTTCAGATCGTGACAATAAGACCCGAGAGATGTAATGTGTGGACAAAAAAACAACTAGTGGCAAAAAGAATGCACATTTGCTGACTTTGTGAAATAAGCGCCCGAAGCCGTGTCTGTGCAACGAGCGTAGCACGCTGCGTTACAGCAGAGCGGGATCTCTGGCGGTGTATGTGTGTGTGTCATTCAGGGAGCTGTAGGTCACCTGCATTCATCTCAGTTGCAAGCGTACAATCATTGTCTAAAGCGTAAAAAGGCTACATTGGCTCAACAATGGTTAGCTCTCCGCAGTTCTCCAAACAATACATGCTGACTGCTGTAACTTTTAAGCATTTCAAATTTGCCTGAACATGCTGACTTCATTTGGGCAGTAGTGCCATTGTCACGTCAAAGGTAGGCAAATATGACAGAATGTACACACAATTAGTAGTTACTGATTTTTTACAGCTAGCCTGCAGTCTGCTGCTTAAAAGATGTGCTTGTAGCTTTGCAACTGTACTTTCAAATTGATTTTACTGTAGTAATATTGTGTGTGTGTGACCAGGAATACAGTATATTTATCAGCTGCAGCCGGGTCGATACTCTGTGAGTAAAAATAAAAACTGTAACAGTACAGCATTAATGAACAGCGCTTCTGATTGGTCATAGTTAACATAACTTGCAACTTATGACAAGAACATGATGGATTGTTTGATTTGGATTGATGTAATACAACAAAGTTTGAAGGAGTAAGAGTCAAAATGAAATTATTCTCCTATCATTTTTCTTAAACTACATTTGACTCCAAAACCAGAAGAAGCAAAGTGTGCTTCCTTTGGTTAATAAAAAAACAACAAGCTTTTATATTTCCAATTTTGGAAAATCCTACATTTCAAAGCAGCAGTTAAACAGTTTCTTATCTTTCCTATATGAATGTATATTGTTTGTATATAGTGATCAAGGGTGTACCGTATGTCTGCTACTGTGTGACTCATTAAATGACCACTGTTGTCATCTCAGCATCCTATTTTTCTATTTCTCATATTTAATAATTAACTTAATGTCCTTGGTTGAAATTTCATTGCTCACAGTTTGTTTCCATCAACATTTTTTATGCACATTTCAAAGTTTTGTAGTAAAAAAAGTTAACCTCGCTAGAGGTGATTTTTGTTGCTAAATACATGGAAACCCTTTAAATGCTGAGTATTGACCTTTCATTGTAGCCTTATGTAAGGTCAAAATCTGAAGAACTTACGCTTTGCATGATTTGGTGGATTTTGTTTCAAAACCGGTAGACGGAAACAAGCCTAACCATTAATCCAAAAATAGATAAAACTGCCCTTCTTTGGAAGAACTAAATCACAAGGTGGTTAAATGATCCTTTTTAGTGCAGACAGAGTGTCTGCAATGTGTAGAATGAGATAAGATTGTGTCATTATCAGATAATGGCAACAAATGTGTGTAGAGTTTCTATTCTTATGGTCTAGCCCATAAAAACTCCTTCTATCCTTGGTAATCAGGATGGAAGGGGATAGTTATTTGCCCAACAGTACGAGTGATAGACCGGCAATGCCGGAGCTTTAGTTTTACCTGAAGCTGCCTGCTTTTATTTGCAATTTATGTCAGGTATAGTGGTGTATGTTTATAAGTAACAGAATAAAAATAAATAGCATAGAGAGTTATTTTGCAGCGCTAACTCTATTTTTTTGGTGTTGAGGAATCGTGGCCAAATTTGGATGTAATAAGTTGAATCCCACACTGGTGGTTCCACATCTTGTGCTTTTTTAATTGGATATTCCACAGCAGGATTCCAGTGCAGTGTTTGCATTACATTAATATTAACTACTAAAGTGAAGCAACAGAAACATACATTACCTCGCAAAGGGGTTGCTAAAAAGTAACCTGGTTTCAAATGGTTCAAACATTATCATCTCATCAGCATTAAAAATATAGAGTACATCATGTTTAGCTGTCATTTTTTGCACACATGAGAACAAAGGGTAGAGATATTTATGTTTCAGGTGAAGAGCTTAGCATTAATAATGATATGCAGATCGGTGGACTCGCTTTCACACAGCTCATCGTGAGGTGGAGGTTAAAGCACAGCTACAGTCCTGAAACCGTCAGCGGTCAGGACCTGAGTCGCGATTCGACCCAAGGATGAAGTAGAGCTGTGAACTGTGAGAGCTTCACAGACGCACTTTGCATTCACAAAATTAGCAGAGCTTAGCTCAGTGGGGATGGGACTGCTGTGCAATGTTTGCAGAGCTCTGTCTCCTTTTGCAGCAGCTCCCGCTGGATTGCAGGGGTGAAGCGGAGGACACCGCTAACGCTGACAGTCTCCAGCTAAAACACCTGACAGAGAGCCGCTTGCAGATGTGACTGTGCCCTGAGACGGCTTCTTTGATTTCACCGCTAATGCAGTGTGCGTGTTCTCTGTCTTTACAGCAGTGAACCGATGATATCAAGGTTTCACTCGTCGTGAAGTCTACTTTTCAATTAATGGGACTCTGCTGGCAGCTGTGTGTAATAAAAATATTGTAATTAATGCTAATAATAAACATTTTGTTCAGTCAAATGTGGAAATCAATGTAAATTCTGCAAGATAATCCATCTCAACCTGATTAAAAAAACACTGCCAAACTATTTTTCTTGGAACAAGCTCCAATTTGTAGCCTAGTATTCTTGTCCTTATAGCTTAATTAAGTCAAGTGTAATTTTGAACATTATTCTGAATTAAATATAGTTTCCAACATTATAGTGAGCTCCAGACTTCAATATATCCATGTTTATTCTCATTCAAACAAATTAATGCCCAGTAAATTTATATAAATTACCAACAATTCCCTGTGAAAGTTTTTCACTTTGAATAATTCTTGGAATTGTGCAACCCTACCTTCAACTAAACTAATATACTGAGGATCCTTGAAGATGATATTACATGATTGGGGGCAGATTTTCAAGTCAAAATCAGCTGTAAATCCACATTTTCTTTACACCAATCTTTTTCTTTTATCTTATATATTGTTAAATATTTATTCTGTCTTTTCCTCTTTTTATGAATTCCATCAAACTAACCTAATCCATAGCTTCCATCTCACTCTCAGCCTCTCTGGTACTTCAGGTTTTGACTGAAGTACCAGTCTAAATCAGCCAGGTACCTCATCGGTTTTCAAATCTGCTACACAGTTTTAAAGTAACTTTCTTTAGATAGTAATCCTAACAAATCTTTGAGTGAAGCAGCAAATGCACCTTGTTAAACTAACGGAAGTCAACAGAGAGCCATGAATCCTTCAGTTCTCATTTCCCAGAACTCTGAATCCAATCAGAACATTTTAAAAGCCATTTGTGATTCCTTTTTTTTATTTTTTATTTTTTTATTTTTTTATCAGTTCTTTATATAATTATGATAATTTTTGAGAAAGCAACATATATAAGACATAAGATTTACCATTAATAGTAATTTGCCGAACAAGAAGCATCGAGTATGAGAGCATTATTTATTATTTAAACTGGAAGGGAATTTTCATAAAAATGACGTGTGTCCAAAAACTTTGTTCATGTTGTGACAAAAAATACTTGCAATTCTTATAGATTGAATGCCTTCCAGAAATAGCTGTTCTATTGTGGCGTTGAGCTTTACATCAATATAGTGACTGTGTTTTATTTTCATAGACAAACATTGTTCAAAGGAAATTTGTTATCTCCATTGAATGTTGCTGGTGTCTGTGAATATGATGCAAAACGGTGCTCCCTGCATGTTTCAGAGAAGCCGCAGGCTCTCAGAGATTGGCAGTTTCTTATGCCCCAGGAAGGAAATCTTGTCTGATCCTCTCTCCACAGAGTAAAGTCCAGTTGTTTTTTTTGTTGTTTTTTTATTTTATTTTTCCTGATTACCATTAAAGAACACATAGTTGAAGTTTTTGGCTCGGAAGTCCATGTTTAAAGTAGCAAAACGGGGGTGAAACCCCTCCCCCCAGAAAAATAAATTACTTGTTTAAATTCATGTCAAGTAGAGAAACCAAAATGCTAATTTTGCCCCATTTCTGCCGGATTTTTAGATTTAATGCTGTACTCAATTTATTGTGTTTCCATGTGAGTACACATATTTCACATAGCGTTCTGCCTACATCTGTATGTTGTGAAAAAACAGAATTATGCTAAATCTTAGCAATGAACACCATCAAAGGGTTAATGTCTTAAAAAGTAAGAAACATAGCTACTCACACCACACTGAAGCACCAGGTCAAGCAACCAGGGATGACCCAGTTTGAGCATAGTTTAGCACACACACGGGCCAGTGATGGGTATGTATATAGTTCTCTTTGCAAGGACATAGCTTGTTTAGAACAACAGCACAGTCCCTAAATAGAGAAATGCGTCACAGATGACACCAAGGTGTGTGAGTTTTGTATGCTGGATTCAGTCTTGACACACTGGGGGGGGTTTCCTTCTTGTGGCTCCAACACTGAGCCCATGTGAGATCTCTAGTCCTCACAAGTTGCTTTATGTTCATACGGTTCAATGTTTCTATGAAGCATCCATTGTATCTGGCATCTTTCACGAGGTGACTCCATGCTAGTCTAAATCTCTTACCCAAAAATTAAGTTGGTTTTGCATTTCCAAATTCCCACTTCGTCCCACATTTTATTTTTTAGAGTTTTGTTCACTTTAAACCATACCTATCGCCATGGAATGCACAGACCTCCTAGAATATCAAGAATCAAAAATCAGTTTATTTATATCAGTTTATTTATATAGCGCCAATTTACAACAGATGTCGTCTCAAGGCACTTTACAAGAAAATCAATTGGAAAAAGTTTCCAAACTAAGGAACCCCAGCAGATTGCATCGAGTCATTGACTTGCAGCATTCACTCCTCTGGAATCAGCAGACCAAAGCAATGGCTTGTGTTGTCGTTGACTTCATAGCAATCCCTCATACTGAGCATGAATGTAGCGATAGTGGAGAGGAAAAACTCCCCTTTGACAGGAAGAAACCTACAGCAGAACCTGGCTCAGTACAAGCAGCCATCTGCCACGACCGACTAGGGGTTGAAGAAACATAAAACTAAAATAGATGGACAGGATACTGAAAAAAAGAGTTTATAGCAGAAGTTGTGAGCGTCACTGGAAGCATCTCAGCCCAGGTTCTCCTCCAAGATGCTGTCTCAGCTAACAGAACGCCAGACCAGGTGTGGTTACTATGGAGAGAAGAACACTAAGAGAAAACAAAAAGTTAACAAGATTGAAATAACGGTAACTAAAGCATATTGGACAAAGAAAGAAAGTAGCAGAGACAAAAGTGGTCAGATTGTCCTCAAGCAGTCTAAGCCTATTGCAGCATAACTATAGAAAACGTAAATAACTTAACCCTATAGAGTGAGACATGAAGAAGATAGAGCAAAGGAGAACCGTCTGTCAAGACTGAGTTCCTCCCCCAGCCGGATTAGGCTGTCTTCTCTTCTTCTTCATAACTATACAGTAAACTTTATCAAAAAGGAAGGTTTTAAGACTAGATTTGAAACTAAACAGGGTGTCTGCCTCACAGACTAAAGCTGGAAGCTGGTTCCACAGGAGAGGAGCCTAAAAACTAAAAGATCTGCCTTCCATTCTGCTTTTAGAGAGTCTAAGAACCACCAGTAAAACCTGCAGTCTGAGAGCGAAGTGCTCTGTTAGGGACATAATGAGTAATAAGATCTCTGATATACGAAAGAGCTTGATTATTGAGGGCTTTATATGTCAAAAGAAGAATCTTAAAATCTATTCTAAGTTTGACAGGGAGCCAATGAAGGGAAGTTAAAATTGGGGAGATATGATCTCTCTTTTTAAGTTTCATCAGAACTCTTGCTGCAGCATCTTGAACCAACTGAAGACTTGTGTGAACTTCCTGCTAATAAAGAGTTACAATATTCCAGCCTTGAACTAACAAGTGCATGGACTAGTTTTTCAGCATCTGTCCTAGAGCGAATATTTCTTATTGCTATATTCCTTAGGTGAAAGATGGAAATCTTACAGACCTGTTTTATATGGGACTTGAAAGACATATCCTGATCAAAAATAACACAACGTTCTTTACCAGATGCCAATTTGATGTTATCCAGGTTAAGGGGTTGGCTAAGCAATATCTATTTTAGAGGTTCTGGTCCAAAGATAACTTCTGTCTTTTCAGAGTTCAAGAGCAAAAAGTTTAAAGTCATCCACATTTTTATGTTATCTAGACATGCCTGTAATCTACCAAACTGACTGGATTCATTAGGATTTAAAGATAAATACAGCTGTGTATCATCAGCATAACAGTGGAAATTAACACCATGCTGTTCGATGATTTTACCAATAGGGAGCATGTATATAGTAAATAGACCTGGGCCAAGTACAGAACCCTGTGGTACTCCACAAGTAACCTTACAATGCGGAGAAGATTTGTCATTTAAATGAACAAACTGGGATCTATCAGACATATACGATTTAAACCAGCCTAGTGCTGTTCCCTTGATCCACACAGTGTGTTCCGAGCCTTTCTATGAGGATATTGTGATTGACTGTGTCAAAAGCAGCACTGAGATCTAACAGAAGTAGAATAGACACAAGTTCATTGTCTGAGGCCATGAGAATATGATTTGTGACCTTAAGGAGAGCTGTCTCGGTGCTGACTGAAATTCTTCAAATAGGTCATTATTCCTCAAATGCTCTCTCAGTTGACTAGCAACAATTTTTTAAAGGATTTTAGATAAAAAAGGAAGATTAGATATGGGTCTGTAATTTATTAAGTCTTCTTGATCAATAGATGGTTTCTTAAGTAGGGATTTTATTACAGCTACTTTAAAAAGTTTCTGTTACATACCCATTCACTAATGACAAATTAATCATATCCAAAATTTGGGTAATAATAATGGGAAATACTTCTTTAAACAATTGGATCCAACATACAAGTTGAAGGCTTAGATGAAGAAAATATTTTTGAAAGCTCAGAAGGCTCAACTGGAACAAAACACTTCAAACAGAGATGATGCTCCAGAGCCACATCCAGTGCCTCCTTGCTTACTGAGACAGTAGTTATGTTTGGTAGGATGCCATTAATTTTAGTTTTAATTGATTCAATTTTATCAATAAAGAATCCCATAAAGTCATTACATAAGAGCTGGGGGAATTTATGGTATAACACAGTTTTCATCTCTCGTAAGTTTTGCAACAAACAAACATAAAAAGACCTAACTGACAAAATAGCAGTCAAAATAGTACTAATACGTGACCTATGAATTGGAAAAATATGACTGGGTATCTACACTATCTGCACTAAATACTTAATAAAAAATGGACACCACATTTCCCTAACACAATCTGGTTAGTTGGTCATGCTATTCAAAGAACACTGATGCAGCCGGGACTTTTCTTTGTGCCACTCCAGCATCAACTTCAAAGGAACTGACACCACAAAACAAGGAGACATTAATCTGTTGCATATGGCACAGAAGAAGAGCAGACTAACAAATACAGTCAGCTAAATGTGTGAATGCTAAAAGTTTACTAAAGAGTCAGGCTACTAAAGAAAAAGGACAACTCTCTGTAGAAAATACAAACAATGTTTTAAATGTATAAAGTCATTCTAGAAAAGGAAAAAAAAGCATGAACAACTGTCATGCTAACCCAGAAGGTGTGTATCTATGGAGTAAATAGAAACGATTCAACAAATCAATAGAAAATGATCCATATTCATTGTTAGTTAAGTTTCAAAGATTAGATAAGGTGTTGTGTTTTAGTAGAACAGCCCACTGTGGGTGTTCCATATGGGCAATGATTCTTAGGATAAATTGATATGAGTTATGGATTATAAAGTCTTGTTTAAAACTGTAGTCTGAGTCCTACTGCAACTTTTTGAACAGAGCTAAATGGGTGCAGGTTAGACGGGTTAACCTACAAACCTGGCTTAGTTACACCAGTTCTGTGTGGAATAATAATAACGTTTCATAAAAGACACCCACCCCCCAAAAAAAATGTAAATGGAACAATTTCTCTCTCATTATTTTTGGATAATTTATTTTAAAATCAAACTAACCTCAAATAAGAAACATTCAAAACAATATCAAATCAGTTTGAACACATTTGCTATGTGAGTATTCTTCTCTGTACCATCTCCACGCAGCGCCATTCAGTCTGACCCTACAGCGAAGTTTTCCCCGGGCTCTGCTGCCAGATTTCCGTGTCGAGTGTACGGCTCGCTGCAAATGCTGCATTCATATTTCAACGCCGCACAGGCGAAGGTTTCCTCCTTCTCATCCTCCCGCATTTAGACAGTGCCGTGGGCTTGCTTGCTTACAGCTCTCTTGCTGGGACGACCATCTAAGAGGAGACTCAATTAAAGAGTCCAGCCAGGGCACCTTTAATAATGCAAACTTGCACTTGTTAAAGCAGCAGAAAGCTGAAAGCCGATATCCTGCCTCTCCAGTGGAGAGAGCATTTAGAGATGTGTGCATGCCAGCTCTTTGATCGAAGGTTTAGATTTTTTAATCCGAGTGCTGATATACATATACACTGGAATTAAACACAAACCTTAAAGACGGATGTTTGAATGTATTTAAGGCCAAAATATAGATCAGATTTTGATCTCAGAGAGCAGGCCTTCTCATCACCTCGACAGCATAGCCTGCTTAGATGACTTTCGGGGATCCATTAATCATAATTTTAACGGAAGATAATGCGATCCGCTGCACTGGCCAAGACGAGATGTGGAGAGGCCGGGATTACTCCGGATTAGATTGAAAAGCAGTGAAAACACACCCGGCTGTGTTCTGTGATCTGTCTCTTTGCTCTAGCTGAGAGACAATGGGAGGGAGCGAGAAAAAAGCTTGGTGGGGGAGTCTTTCCCTGGGGAAAGGTTATATTTAAGGGGATTGCACCAAAGTCAGGAACAAAAGAGGAAGATTCAACCTTGGGGTTGGTTGTAGGTGGACTGTAAGGCTTTATCTCATTTCCGATGCAACTGAAACAAGTTTAATTTCCTTCCAATAAATGGCTTTCTAGAAATTCATTTTCAGACGTCATGGAAGCTATCCAAAATAATTCCTACGAGTCGTGCACATACAGTAACATCTTCATATGATAATTTTGAAAATGAGCATTCAACCCTGTTCTTTTTTCCTTCATCCTTCCCAACCCTCCTCCTCTGGATGTACTGTTTTTTTACTTTGGAGCCGGTTGTTATAGACGGGGTCCTTCCTGTGTCCACCCCTCACCTGCATCTGATCCTCCGTCTCTCCTCACCATCGTCTTCGTTTTTGTCGTTTTGTGAAGCTGGCGGCTCTACAGAGAGAATGCTGTGGATTAACTTCTCCGCCTTCCCAACTGATCCAATCCATTCTGTGTAATCCAACCCAATTTAATTATGTTTATCGTTCCACCTCGCTGGTGCAGAGGAGCAGCGGCACACCTCTTCCCAGATAAGCCCGGGGACCTTGTGCCTCTTCTGCTGGCAGAGCGTCTGTCTGAGCCTGTTGAGCTCCAAACAGATGGTGTAACTCAGCTGCGCTTTCGGTAAATAAGGTGTTAGGTACAATATTATGCTTTGGAGCGGCCCCTTAAACATCACCGTGACATGATATAAATATCCCAGGTTTAAGTTATTTTGTTGGTAGTAGGATTTGTGCACCTTAGCAAACTCTCCATCCCTTGCATCCTCTAATCTTAAAAGTCTTAATGTGCCCACTTTCTAAGCCATCTTCTTTCTTTCTTCTGTTAGTCTAATCCTTGGCATGACATATCTAACGTTTCCAACAAGATGCTTCAGAGTTGACTGTGTCTGAAAATCCCTTGACACTTGCGATGACGACGCAGTCGACCATGCTGAGCAGATAATGTTGCAGCTCAACTAGTTGGGTCTTCTGTCTGGATTTTACAGACAAAAAAAGAAAAGCAATAATGTTACTTAAATAAGTTTGTATAGAATTATTCAGTCATCACCAAAGAAACCTTGTCATCAGCAGAGCCTAACGAGATCCAAATGTCTGTTTTTTTCTCTCTCTCTCTCTCTCTCATTTCTCCACATTCGCTTGAAGTATTATTTTTGATGTAACGCAAGGAGGCAAAATGTTCCAAAATATCATCATTCTTTCATCAGTGCCTGTTAACAGTTTTTTTAATCTTCTTTGGTGGGTTGAGTATTAAATGTCCTGCTCACCTTTTGAATACACAGCATGAGGGAGCTGGGGCTTCAATGACGTCGGCCATGAATGTTTAATGAGAGAGGGTGCTGGGATATCAGTAGATGAAAGTTAAGTGCATTTTCTGGGTTTTTGGAGCAGGGAAGAGTTATCCTGAGAGGGGGAGTAGCAGGAGAGTCGGATGATCATTTGCCAGCAGTGCTGAGAGACACCCTCTTTGCCTTGTCGCTTATCCCTCTGTCTTGTTTTAAAACGTACTATTAAAGCCTCGTTGTATGATTTTACAGGACATCTCCCTCTTATTTGTTGTCCCACCGTTTTCTCCTGCCAGGAGCATTGTTAAAAATCTTATATGACGCTAAGCCTCATTAGTAATTTGCGCCTCCTAATAAAAGGCAGACTTTACTTTTACTATTTTGGTTATTACGGCCCAAAGACTAGATGCTATTATGTTTTCCGTCAACATCCCGGTAAAGTTTCAGCTGGCCGTTAAACCATTCATTAACTCTTATAGTGAAGCCATAAAACAGGGTCTTACAACAAGCCCAATTATCAACTCTCTCCTTTGTCATTAATCTCAAAACACGCCCACTGCAGCATTTTTCTTTTTTTTTGACACTCAGTTATGGCTCATCCGTCGTGTCATTTGGCAGCACTTCTTGTTAGAGGTTGACCTAGGATTCTGCTCAATGAGGGGCTTGTTAAAGCTTGACCTTGAAGTGGATCTCTGTTTCTCAGCTTGTTAAATTTCGGTCACTCTCAGCAGCCATCATTACTCTGTAGGAGATGTCTCAATACTTTTTTCAATAAACACATATATCAACAAAAAAACAAAAAAAAAAAACAAAGGCTTTTCGATGCGCTGCGAGGAATGTGAAGCAGTCTGTTTTTTTTTTTTATTAAACAAATCATTAGGTAAAAAGAACAGGTTGTGTGCCAGCAGATGTCTCACAAGGGTTTCTATTTATTTGGGGCATAATTAAAAAATAAAAAAGCTAAAGAAACATCTTTAGTATTAGAACATAATACTTCAAAAAATGTAATCACAATAGTTACAGCTAAGTACCCAAACTGCCCGTTTGTTCCAAGTCTTTTCCAAAAATAATATGTTTTCCTCAATTGACAGTCTCAAAGTGTTCTACAGTAATCTCATTTTAATGACTGAATAGTGAGATAATGTTGCAGTTTGATCTTTACATTTCATTTCTAGTCAAACAACAGTCACACTGTCAATAACATCAACATCTATGGTATTCTCGACATTCACAGATATATTTTTCAATGACTGTCGGCCTTAATTAGTCCCGGGAAAGCTGTTAATAAAAGACCTTTTGTTGCTTAAACACTGGCCGTTTCTCTCTACATTTACTTTGGGGGATCATTATATATAGACGTGGAAAAGTATAAGATTCTTATATGATAACTTTAGTAAATATAAATTAGTCTTTTCTGTATGGTAAGAAATTTTTAGCGGTCAGCTGATGAGCAATGGATAGCACAACGGGGAGAGGAGCAGCGCTGTGTTACTAAGTGCTTAATGCTGAAAGCTTTGACCACTTTTGGCATCTCATTAAAAGGGTTGGAGTGGCAAGATGGAACATCTTAGCAGCTCTACTAGTATTGCTGAACGATAGTAAAAAAAAGGCATTAATATTGGTAAATAATGCAATGACAGATTCCGGTGGGATATGTGCCTGTTTTCTTCTTTCCTCTCTTTGCTTTATGCTGTGAGACTCTGTCCTAGTAGCTAGATTTTGCATCAGTATGCAAAATGCGACATCAGAACTCTTTTTTGTAATATGAATATTTGAAGCACTGTTTTTGCAATGATTCATCATAGATTTTATGTTATCATAGTTTTACTATGTTATTTTTTTTCTAGTAAAGCATTTACTGTCATGACTAGTTTCTACTACACTAATAAAGATTAATATCCACATTTAGTCCCAATTTTGAGTTTAAATACTGAACAAACATGGAGTCAGAAGATAATCTTAAAGTTGAATTCAAAAAAATCTACGTTACATTGCAAAAAATCCTTCGTAAACATACATTTTTTCAAGATTTTCCAGCCATGTTTCTAATGTGTCCAAATGTTTTTGGGATGTTTGGTGATATATCAACAAAAAAATCTGCCATTAATAGAAAAACAAACAAATAACCAAAGAAATGTTGCAGACTTTCTTCAATTAATCAAACATCGGAGGTGGTTTGCAGAAGATCAGCTGATATCCAAAAGGTATATACTGAATTCATTTTAACATGTTATGTTTTTGGTTTTTTATAACTGTTAACGACCAAACAAACCTGCAACCTGAAGGGTTAGTCATGACCCTTTCCATCCCTCAACCAAAATACATAAATAATAAAAATAAATAAATAAATAAAAATAACGCTTTGCTCAGATGTTAAAAACATTGCAAGTGTCATGATCCGTGTTTTGGTTTGGTTCAGTTTGTTGTTGTTTTCATTATTTATATTTAGTTATTGCTTTGTTTAGGTTATTTTCTAGTTTGGTTGAATCTTTGTTTTCTCCCTCTCTCTTTATCGCTGTGTGTGTGTGTGTTCCCTCATCTGGGTTTTCTCTGTTCTCATCATTCACATCTGTTCCTAATAATCTAATCATCTTCCCCACCAATCCAACCCCCGGTTCCTCCATACCTAAGCCACATTCATTCATGCTGATTTCCCTCCTCGTCTCCCTGTGTCATCTCTGGATGTTCATCCACGTCTCCTGTAAGCCCCTCTCCTGCTCGCTGAGTTCTCTATCCTGGTTCTTCTCATTTCTTTATCTCCCCTGGGCCCGTCCTGTAGTTCACTGTTTGTTTACATCAGCGTCTCAGTTCTGCAGTCTTCGGTTTCCCGTGCTTCCCCCCTTGTTATTATTATTGTTGTTATTTTGTCTGTTAGTTTAGTTTGCCAAATCCTGTTCTCTTTAGTTGGTTTGTTTATTTGATTGTTGTGTTTATTTATGTTTGTGGTTCATGTGTCTCGCTTTCAGTTTTCCGCTTTGTTTATGTTTGTTGTCCAGCGTCCCGCTTCCGTTCTCTGTTAGTTTACGTTCCACGTTGTTCCGTTTCCGCTTTGCCATAGCTCCTGTTTATGTTCCGGTTCATGTTTATGCTCATTATTCTTCCTCAAAAATAAATATTTATTCTCTCAATTCTACCTCTGCTCGAGTCATTGATCATAACGTGACAGCAAGAAGATTTCAGACTATTAGCCTTTTGATGGAAAAAAACATATTAAAACAAGATCTGAAATAGGTCTGCATAGAGAGTAGAAAAGAATCAATTTGCAGAATCAAAAGATGCATTCTGATGCAATCTTAGCGTCTTGTATCATCAAATTACCGTATGACCACTGTAATGAATGCAAGAAGTTTTCCAATTGAAATATGCCATTTTTACTGTATTTAGTGGTTTCAGAAGGCAGACAGTTGTTTAAGGCATGTGTTCTGTATCAGTTTCTGTGGGAACCATCACTATTTTTTCTGTCTCACATTTGAGAATGAGTACATTACATATAATAATTATCTTATTAGACTGTTTTCATTGACTTCCTTTTGAGCTTGGTTGCATATGACTAGTCCTGCTGGTCATATGCAAAGAGTGAAAGTCTAAACTGCCTATAATTTATCAATGAAACATTTGTAAGAATGTTGGAAACATGGGTGACGTTTTTATATAGATTGATCAATCTTTCTAAAACTATTGCTCTATGAACTACTTTATTACGTAAATTATAAAGAACAAAATAACCAGGACAGTTATCAATCAAATCCTCATGAGTCCAATTTAAAGTGTCATGGAGCCGCTTATAATAACTTAAGATCTTATGAAACAAAACGTTATAAGCACAAAGAAGTAATAAGCACATCTGACATTTAAGATTACAATGAGCTTAGTACTGTTAGCCACTGTTGTAGTCAAGACCACCTAAACCGAGACCGAGACAAGACCAAGACCACAGTGTATCAAGACCAAGACAAGACCAAGACTTTGAGGGGTCGAGACCGAGACAAGACCAAGACCAAGGCAGGGCGAGACCGAGTCGAGGCCAGACCAGTGTCCCACACTGCATGACGCACTTATGATAAAATGTGGGACATGCAGACCATAGGCACCCTACAACCCCTTCTCTTTTGTTGACCTATATTATATATATCTATGTATAATGAAATGTCTTGATAAAGGAATCAGAAGGCACTGCAGGGATACATTTCATCTGTTCGAATTTTAGTTTTTTTATATATAAGCAAACAAATACAAACACTAAGGACCTGAAAACGTTACCTTCTTTATTTAACGCTGTTCTGAACGATTTACCATCATGTGCAAGCAGTTTCAAAAATTACGACATCATATGCCAAACTAGAACTGCAGTGCTGAAACATATAAGTCCATGCACACCACAAACATATGAAGACAACATGGACATTGTGAAAGACCACAAAAAAATGGACTTTAAAGTAAAGTTTGATTGCATTTTATAAATATCAGAGACTGCAACATCCTTATGCTTCCTCTCCAAATGTAAAAGTTGGACGTGGTCCCAGCCGTCTCCATTAGTGTTGCTTTGCAAAACTTACATATTGCGCTGGGTTTTCTTTTGGCTGTGGTTTTGCACAAAAACTCCCTGTGGTTCAAGTAACCAAATTTTATGACAGACGAGTTGGCTGACATCTTCTCACTGCCACCTGCACTTTCGTGGGGGACGTGTGAAGGGGGAAGTGTGACAGGGGACGGGTGACAGCAGTTAACGGTGACAACAATTTCAAATGATAAATGAGTCAAGACTCAAGTTATTAGTTGTGCTCAATAAGTTTCACGCAAAATTACAGCAATGATATTAACAAGTAAATCTGAAAATGCACAGGTAGTTGTGGTCTTGACTGGTCTTGAAATGAAATCCCGAGTCCGTTTTCTCCGAGACCAAGTAAAAATGTAGTCAATTCCGAGACGAGACCAAGACCTTAAAAAAGTGGTCTCGAGAACGGTCTCGAGACCAAGACCGACCTTGAGTACTACAACACTGCTGTTAGCTTCTTTCTTTAATATAATAATATATTTTTTATTTAATATACACATAGCAATATCTCAGATTAATTTTTTTAAGATATTGATTATTATATGTGATGTCATTTGTGGCCAATATGAGCCTCAGCTGCTATGAGAATCTGTCCAGTTAGCCTAACATTATATAAACAAGTGAAAAGCAAGTATGCAACATTTTGGAATCTCTTGTGATCCAAAAATATTTCAATGACATCATAGGTGTTATAAACCTTGCATCATTAGTTCCCAATCTATCAAAGTGCCATTTTGAGAGACTTAATAACAGTAGCAGTGATATTTTTGGAGTATCTACAGAGGACTCCTTCCTGCTCTTTACTGTTTTTTTTGCAATGGATTTCAATGTTGCTAGTTATGTTGTGAATTATGTTTTGGTCTAACTTTTGGTCAAGGGGAGTCATCTTATAATAGCCTGGTAGGGGTTAGGGTTTGGGAAAATCTATAGTTTAGGCATAAATCAAGTAACTAAAATGTATGGAAGTCGATACAAAGTTCCCAGTTTTATGGAAGTACAATGATGTGTGAATGTGAAAGGAAACATAATGGAGCTTTTTTTTTTTCCAGCCAGCTGACTGGCAGTGTAAAGGAACTGGCAGTGTGCTGTGGAAAGTTTGGCACCTCCTCTGCAGTCTCAATTGTGAGAAAACCTACTAGAGGGTCTCCGCCGTGAGATCTACTGTCCTGCAGATTTCAGATACGTACCTGCTGCAACACAGACGATTCCAATCCCTCAGTTTCTTTTTCAGCATTTCTTGAAGTTTGGTAAAGCCCAGGTAACGAGCAATTAATTTGATTGGGGCGTGGGATGCATCTAAAACCTGCAGAACAGGAGGCTGGACTGCTGGTATATGCTTTGGTGACCATTCATACAGGACAAAGCGAACAAATACAGCTGTTAGATTTGTAGAGTCATTCCTATAATTTGACAAAAGAGCTGAGCCAAAATCAAATACTAGTCTTGATGTAGGAAGCTAATTCGTTTTGGAAGATCTTCCGGAATTTGATATGCTGCTGGGTATGTACAGCTTGTGGATATAACTTTTTGGGTCTGGCTCCAAAAATGCCTAATCCTGAAGTATGTGCCTGAGCTTTGATACTTTTATCTTTTTAGGGATTAAAACTGACACACTGTGCATAGATATATTTTTTTAATCATTATAATATTTAGTTTTGATCAAATACTTAAACATAACTTGTAAATGAAACAACTTATTCGCACTTCTCTGCCTAAGAGCTTCTATAAGTAAGAGCTGCTGTCTGCGCCGCTCCATCATTAGCCACGGGATCACAACCATCACAGCTCAATTCCTCTCTGTCATATTTAATACATCTCTGACAAAGACGACTGTAATTACAGCGAGCCTGCAGTCCACACAGCTGACGCCCCCAGGAGCCGGCGTGTCGATAGGAGGCTGAAAGAGGTGAATGGATAGAAATCAAGTTTATAGATCTGTGGTTCATGTTTGGCCCGTCCCCTCCTCCGAGGGAATGGGATGGGAGGTGGTTAATTGCCATCTGACTGGCGCTGGTACTGTGTGAAGATGTGCGCCGTAGATACAAGAAGCATGGGGCGAGTAAAGGCTGGTTTTCTTTCTCTGCGGTTGTTGTATTGACAGCTCCTCATCCTGGAGGAGCTGATAAGAGTGCCACATCCAGGGAGACACGAGGAAGTCTGGATTGCGTTTCAGGGCCCGGAATTGAAGCCTTTTTGATTTTTTTTCCTCCTTTCTCTGTCTGGGGGAGGTGGGTAAGATATGTCTGCAGCGACAGTCGTATCTGACGTTTGAAGGGCACTAAAGTAGGCTAAAATATCACAGCCGCCAACAGTATTACTTTGAATCCAGTGCTGAGGCAGAAAATGCCTGAGCAGGTGGTAGGCTTGAGCAGCGCCTGTAACCTTGTAGCATTAATGAAACACCTGCCTGCTGGAGGAGCATCGGATTCAGAATCAATGAGCGAGAGTGCATTGATTTACAAAGCAAAACACAAACAAAGGGGACCTCGCAGCATTCTTTGTATTAGGTCACTGTCTCCGATCTGCTTTATTTACCCGACTTGCATTCAAACACATCTGTGGAAACAAAGGAGGATTTATGGCACCTGCTTAGTTGTCTGTATCATTGTTATCTGCTGTACAGGTCTGAATGGCTGGAATGATTTAGGATGTGTGTACAGAGCCGTACACAATACGGAGGCAGATGATAATGTTATTATCATTTGTAATTCGTCATGAAAAAAAACAAAACGCTTTTACATTAAAAATGTATCTGGGATGCTTTCTTTGTAGATATATTCATTAGATATGTTTGTATACTACTGCTCTACTACATACACTGTACTGTTTACAGTCCAGTCCAGACATTTATGAATTTTTTTTAATGTGACACTCTCTGACCGTTGATTGGCCATTGGAAAATTCACCCTGGTATATAGTTTTTGGTTTGCTAAGATGTTGCACACGAAAGACTATTCATTGAGGAGTTATTGTGTAAAGAAAACTCAACGTCAGCTAGTACCAACGTTTCAACATTTAAGCTTGTTTTTAGCATGTTTTCTCAACTGACCTTTCAGGTATGAAAAGGAACCACCTTCCTAAAGATATGAGATCATACCTGTGTTAAAGGCAGCTTTGAATTAAAGAAGGAACAACTGGATCAGGATTTAACATCAATAGCTATAGGCGTCTGGACCAGAACTGGATTTCAAAGTTTTTACTCCACATTCATTACCTTTCTTCACTTAAACATGTACATATTGTGTATCAACAGAAATGTCAGACTCTTGGCAAGAGGCCCAGGACAAATATTTCTATGCAAACCAAACATAGTAAAAATTTTATGTAACTGAATCATAAAATAAACACAATATTATTACTAGGTCTTTTCGGTGCTTTTAAGGTTTGTAATCTTTTCATGATATTTCTTAAAATTTGATGTATTGTATAAAGTTAAGAAAATGCATAATCTTTTTAAATTTCTATCTTCATTGCGTTCTTTTTAATAATAGCGGTTGCTGTAATATGTACACTTCTTCAAGATTTAGCTTGATTTTGAATACAGGATTATTGAGCTGGGAAACACCGAATTAGATCTGGCCAGGACATTCTGAACAACATTTTAAGAAACCCTCAGCGGGATATCAAGTTGTGTAGCAATGTGGTTAAAAAGCCTTACTCACTCCAGGAATGGGCGTTTTCACTAAAACAGCTTTTGAATTAGCTGGTAATCCCAGATCTTCTGGATTTTATGTGTATCAAGGTTTTAAAAACTGAGAGTAGCTCAAGTATGTCTAACATGAGTTAATAACCAAGTTCTGTCCGACTACAAGGGGCACAGTGTAACCCTGCACTGCTCCTTCTCAGCATGTTGCTGCAAATTACCTGAAATATGGCTATTTTCCTTCTCCCTCACTTAAAAGGACAGTGTAGTATTTCTTTAGTATTTCCAAATTAACAAAAAATATTGTTCCTGCAACCTCCCTTTATAACAGCATGCTATCTACTTGAGTAAACAGTCCAGATAGCTGCTATTTTCTAATATGCTGGTCTTGCTCTACAAACACCAGCAACATGTGTTGACTTTTTCTGCGGAATCATCAACAAGATTGTTGGCTTTAAAATATCTCTTTTGGTAAACATAAACTTGTAGTGTTGGGAACTAACTAACACCTTGATATGGCAGCAGAAAATAAAATTAAGTGGATTTTTTTATAATATAACAACATGTATGATGAAAAAAATGAAAATCACTGGACATCCTATGGAAACATCTTTCCTTACTTGTGTTTGATGCTGAATCTACAATGGACACATTTCTATATAAATGTCATAGATTTCACTGCCAGTGGGGCGTAACCCCCACCGAGCCCCACAAGTCACCCACCGAGAAATAATTGTGACCCCCGCTGAAAGGGAAGTTTCTAACTCCAAAGAGCCACCTAGCTTTGTCTCCATTCTTCACAACATGCTCCGTTCAAGCTCTTTCCTTCAGATTTAAAGTCATAATACTGAGCTCCTTCCTGTGATGTTTTACAAGAGGCAGCGGGGGCCCTCAGCAGATTTCCACTGCGGTTTTAACGGAATCTCCTCGGTATGGAAAAAAAGTGCCACTTATGTAACAATCAAAACCTGCAGAAAGTTTTCTGCTGTTCAGAGATAATAACATCTCACCTGCTGACTTTGAAGCAGCAGTTCTTTTTGTAATGACTGTAAAAAGTGGAGTTGATTTTTCTTTTGACATATGCATTTCCCCACATCTACACATCTGATGTGATCTGGGAGAGCAAATCTATATTTGTATTTATTTTTATTTGGTTCAAATTGGTTTGTTGAAAGCATTTTTTTTTTTGTTTTTACAAATTTTGACATGTTATTACCCCTTAGCTTTCACTTTTTCTATGGCATCATCTGAAAACTGTAAAAAAAAAAACATTAAAGTTTAAAAAAAGGTATAAATGCTTTTTGAAATTGTTTGTGAACCAAAATCTAAAAACGTATTCAATGCATTGACAGTGTGACATCCAATAATTGACAGGAATTGTTAGCCACCAAAACCACCAGAAAATACCCAAAATGTGCAAATACTTTAGATCCCCTCTAAAATAGCTTCTAGCTTCCTACTTTAATGGTTCAAACCCGAAATGATCCTCAATAGACATTAATATGAACAGTGAAAACCATCTAGGAAACAGAGATGAAGCAAATGTTTTCCTCATCTCCTCTCCTGGCGGTAAAGCCAATAGGCATAAACGCAAATATGGTTCTCCTGAGAAAAAAAGTAGATATGCTCTTTTTTTAAATCTACAAAAAGGTTTCTACCAATAATATGAAGTAACGTTTCACATGAAATTGAATTTATGATTTTCTACCAACAGTTACTTTCTTCTTACCACTTTGGCAGTATTTGACCAACACCTGTCCTTTCAGCAGATTATTTTGTTTGATCACAAACCCACCCCCTCTCACAATAAAACACTGTGTTCTAGATTCTAATAAATCAGGACACCATATGACAGAGCTAGACCATGACACAAACAATGTGTTCTTTTGTCTTTCAGGTTACATTTAGCCAATTACAAGACAGTTAACGGTCTCCGAGCTTTGCTGTTGGCAACCATTTTCAACTCTCACCACCCATTCCCTAAAGTAGTGCCATTCAGTTCCAGTCCACTTACTGTTCTTTCCATATAATGCAAGCAACCCCCGCTGGACTATTGGTTTTGTCTGCCTCATTATCATATTTATTTAAAGTATCGTATGACCCATTTCATTTCAACATTGGTTCCTCTCGTCATGATTGAGTAGTTCCATATTTGAGGTTTGTCTCCGGAGATGGTGGTGTGCATAATGGGAACAGTACTATTGAGCATAATAATAAAGCCAGTCTATGTCATTTAACAAAAAAACGAGTCGCTCTGCTTTTGTATCTAACTAAGAATAGTTTAGTTCACAATTACTAGAATATTATTTTATGCCAAAACTGCAAGCTGTGAAAGAAAGAGCTCTCAATCTTCCTGTGGAGGGAGTGTCGGAAATTTAGCTCAGGCGATCAATGTGCTGTCATGTAAGCAATATGAGATGAATTACTGAATGTTTTCCCCATTGTGATTTATTGTTCAAGGTGATGTTGGAGAAAGAAATGTGGTACTGCCTTTTTGTAAGGTTACCACTCTAATGGGCAACATCTGATTGCACCGATTATACTCTAAGGAATCAGTCTGATTACCAGGTATTAACGTCAGTGCAAGATTTAATGGTAGAATCTGTCACTTAATGTCTCAAGATTGTTCACATTGGCCTCTGGCCTGTGGCTGCTTTTGGAGGATTAATAGCAGGCTACGTCGCCGTCTCTGAACGGAGTTATTGAATGGTTTCCCCTGGATATGTTTCTCAGGACTTGGCCGCTCCTGGGCTATATTGATTGGCCACTTGCAAATTTATGGTTATGTTTCTTCAATTTGCACAAAGGCAAAAACATCGTAGTCTCAGCTGGCAGATGTGGTTGCGGTAGTGGGTCTTAACTTCATCCGTCCCAGTGGGATAAGTGTTCTCCTTCTGTGACAAGTTGAATGTCACCGCTGTTACTTTATACATCTAATTGACCATAACCTTCTTATTGCTTTGCATTTAGGAATTTTTATTGATAATGTTTGCTCTCCGGTTACTTTAAATACTGCACATTCTGCTATTATATACTTCTGTTTTCAGTTTTAGCAATTCAGCTGATTCAAGTATTTACTAACCCAGCTGTCATCTCTCGGTTAGGGTCATGACTTCCTTGACTTACCAAACTTTAGTTTCAAATCAATGAAATCTGAGCACAGACTTTGCCTTCAATTTTAGGACAAACCCCAACCTGGCATCACTCTCCCTACCCACCGTCCCTGCGCCCTCTGGTTTAGCTTCAGTGCACAGGGTTTCATTACCCCTGCCTTAGTGAAATGGCTCGAAGCACCGGACTGATATTCCAACTGAGACATAATTAATGAGATGTGAACGTATGGTTTTCTCTCCTCGGAGCAGAGCACTAGAAGATGTCTGCTGGGACCAAGCACAGAAGCTAAGAGCAGCAGAAAGAACAAAGTGTATGTGGAAGCAGGATAATAAGACATTTTGCTTATTTGACAAGGTCAAAAAAATTCTGTGCTTCATTTAATTTAAGGGATTTGACAACTATATATAAAAATACTTATAACAGCTTTAAACACCGGAATCAAATTGAAGCAGTAAACTGTAGGTAAAAGTAAGTGTCAGAATTAACCAATTAGAACAATTCTAGAAAAGGTTTATTAAATCTGTAATCAAAATCGCCTGTCAAAGAACTGATAATAAAAATATTCTCAGTAGCAGCCCTTAATCATTTTTTTCCCTTTAATTGACTGATGGAGGTTGATAGTGGCTGAAACAATTACGGGTGCCTATATTAAGCCCTTTTTTTGAAACCAGAAAGGACATCCTCCCTTTTCTTGGAGCGCATGTTCTTTCATCTCCAGAAGGATTCAGTTTGCAAGCCTTTGACTGAGCTGTTGATCTTCGTTTCAATTTTAGAGTAAGGTCCTACCCTTCCCATAACATGTGAAATACTTTGCACTCACTTTTTTTTATGAAGTAGGACTTTGAGTTCCTGTATGCAAAAAGTGAAAAATCCAGAAAGAGGTGGAGACAGAGAAGATGTTTTTTTTAACGCAATGATACTTTATTTTTGTGTGGGTGGTCGGCAAGAATGTTTAATGAAGTAAGCCCGGACGGCAAGCAGTTCTCGCTTTAGAACAAGTCACATTTTGGCATCCATAATGAGTTTTCCACCACTTTACATTCCACAACTTTCTATTGGTTCTTTAAGTTGTTAATAAGGTGTTGCATGCATTTTGGTTGCTACACGTTTAGATTTGCCAGCGTGAAAAGTTTCTTAATACTACAGCTTCATGTTCAGCAACATGAAACATGTGCATGACCTCTGGTGCTGAGATTGCATCCTATTATCACCTGCACACAGTTGTCGCGTCTGTGCTTCAACACTCTTTCACAGGCATCATTTAATGGCTGCCAGCTCTCCCAAAGTCACACTACGCTCTGCTATCTGGAAGGTGTCCAGGTGGAGTTTTTTTATTTTTATTGTGCGGATTCAAGTAAACCATTAAACCACCATCGCATTTCATGTTTGCTTTTGTAGTCGGATCTAAGCTGGATGAACCGAATGACCGCGCTGGACAGCCGCTTCCTATATTCTTTAACTGTCGCACTAATGATGTACCGTGGGTGGTGATGCGCCGAGGTATTACACCATTCCTGCATCGCCGTGTGAGAACGGATTCTGACTTTTGGATTACAGAGATCTGCGTCTTCTGTGTGCTACATTGAGAACAGTCACCCTAAAAGAGTGCGCGTCCCCCTTCACGCTCCCTTGTTTTTCTCATTTTCACAGCTTATTTGCTCCTGCGTCTCACAACTCAGGGTCTGACATTGACAGCACTGTCAGAGATTACCGTCTAACAATACACCCAGAGCTATGTCTCTCAAGATAAAGGACACACAGTGCAGGCATGCCTTTTAAAGGAATGTCTTACCTGGCGTTTTACATGCTCTGCTGCCGGGAAGCAATCCCTGTTATTCCAGATTTTACTATGCCCTGCAGCATATATTTAATAATGAAATTATATATTTAGTTCTTAAACTGTTTTACCATAAAAAAAAGTATGCTCGTGTGTCTTCACCAGCTTGGCACATGTAGAGACCTTCTTGGCCTCTCTTTTATCCAGATTCCGTCAGTTTGGATAGAAAGTGTTTGAATAGAAGTTTAGATCTCTCGCCTGAATAGTATATGTGCATTTTTGTTTTGCATTGCATATCTAAAATATTCAAAAGAAAATGCAGCTTGGGAAGCTGAAATTCCAAGCTGTCATGTTAACTGACACTACTGGCTGGCATTTGCAAAACCAGCCAATCCAGGAACGGTCAGATTCTGAAAATCTTCCTATTCAGGTTATTTTGTAGAGTATAGCTATGAAAAGACAAGAAGTAAGCTTGATTTGTGAACCAGGCAATCCAGAAGCACAATATTTTCCTTACTGCTAATTGGCTGTGCACCCAAGAGTGGAGATAAAGAAGGCCGCGGAGGTTAGGTTGTAGGATCGTGCAAAGAGACTTTTTATTTCGCATATTAATGCATTTATTTGAACAACGTAAGCGTTTTAGGATTGGCCTCAAGAACAAATATTCCTTAACCCCACTCCTACCCTATTCCCACAAAAACCGGAGATTCAGTTTAGATTTGAATCTTGCGTAAAGTAAATCATGTAAATAAATTAAGTCTTTTACCTGGAATGGACCTTACTGACTTTCCTGTCTCATGACTGCACTGTAATGTACTCATGACCGCATAATGGTGTCATCACCAGATATGGGATGCTGGGGTGGGCGGGGTTGGCGTTCAGAATGATTTGTATTTATTTTATTGTTTCTTTTGTTTTTTGCTTTTTGCATTCACAGTGCAGCCCAAAAAGTTTTATTTTGGCCAAATCTGACCACAACATCCATTCGCATATTTGCTCTTCCCTTGTATATCAGCCTTTCTAAACTCTGATACTAAAAACTGAAGGATTAGGAATAGTTTACCATGGCAATGTAATGCTCACAGTATGTATGTTTTTTTTCTTCTTTTGTTTAGTTATATTTACACTTCCATGTTGCATGAGAGAATCAGGGTGTAACTGAGTAAAAACCTACAGAAAAATATGCTTCACATGTTACAAGTGGCAGTTTAATTTCCTCTCTGTCAATCGGTGGGGCTGTTATACAGGTCTTATTGCTCTGACAGACTGACAGCTCATGATGGATCAGCTTCTGCTTAGAGGAAGTAATGTGTGATAACAAAACAATCAAATGCATGGAGAAAACAAAGTGAGCCCTACAGGCTTTCATCATATAGACAGCTTGGGTTGTTGCAATATTTTATGTAGTTTTATTTCCATTTCTTAGGTTTAAAATTTGTACATATAGACTCATAACTGACAGAGAAAACTCTCCATTTTTACTTCTTGCAACAACAACAAAAGTCAGGCTCCATGGGTAGCATCCACAGTTCATACTAAAAAGAAAGTCCCAGAAAATTGATTTGTTTACAGTAAATCCTGCAAAACCCGGCCACTGAGGCGAAGTCTCCTCGGTCTCCCCTACCCCTGCCGTCGCCTCTGAGAAATTGTCATAAAAATGGTGTGAGCTGGAGAGACAGCCGGCGGCGTTGCTGACTCGACAGACCCGCTGCGTCCCGGAGTAGTCCATTAGCTCTACCTGTTTCCTTTCTCCACAGGATCCCCACAGCACTAAATGAAGCTAGGCATATTTTCATCTTCCTGACAGGCTGGCTGCTGCTGCAGTCTCTGGGAGATTGAGGTCTGTGTCGGGTTGCAAATTCTGCTGCCTCTCTGTTGCCAGGGCTGGTCCAGATGCTGAAATCCCTCATACTGGAATTATTTTCTGCCTTCAAATGTCATTTGGATATGGGAGCTGCATTCTTGGCCCATTTTGTCAAATGAAATGTTTGCAAGTGCACATTCTTTAAACACCTGAACTATTGTGTTGAACTAGTGGTGCCATGCAGCTAACCGTTTTGTCATTTGTCAAAATCAAATTTAAAAAGAGTGACTAGAGAGCCACCATTTTCATAATACAGTGCCAGCAGAAAGGGCTGTTGAGTATACAACAAATTATATAAGACTACCATAAATGGGGAAGTAATAAAAAAAAATCTCTCTGACTATGCCAAGTTTTCCAAGTTAGATAGCTAACCCTTAAGTTCACATGAGCTATGCCAGCCTGGAGCTACTGTATCTAGGCAACATCAGAAGACACGGAGTGATGGCAGCTGAAGTCCACACGACTGCAAACCGTGTATTCAGTGCACTCACTAAAGTAAGTCTTACTTTAGCATGCAGCAAGAGGCTCTTAGAGAAGAGCAATTGAGAGCTCTCCGTTGTGTTATTAAAACATTTTAAGTGACACTTGTTTTTAATCCCTTGACACAATTATTAGAAATGTGAAGAATTATTCTGAGATCACTTGGCACTAAGATACTTGTTGATTTTTCTGGATCCTGTAAGTAGAAGAACCTGTTTTACGACTCTTGACCTAACTCATGTCTGTGGCTTGGGTTCATAAGGATTTCCAGTTGGGGTGCTCTTTTTTTAAGCCAAGAACAGCAATCCCGCCGTAATATGATTTCATAGAAATCCTTACCTAACCTCTATTATAATAATGTTAAAAAATGTATATGTGGTTGTTTCCTTTTGTGTTTATCAAACTGACTGAAAGCGCTCAACTGTCCCCTTCTGGACTGGAGTGCAGGGATGTTTTAAAGCACATTAGGGACCTTATATTGTTGATACAAAATAAGAGCTTCATTTATTACCTCATAATGTAGAACAAAAATTTCATATGATTTGATACAATACACTTTTCTGACAAGAACCTTCAAGTGAAATGGAGCAAAAATTTAAAAACAAAAGCTTCAGGAAGCAAGAAGAACACCCCAAGAGAAGAACGTATTAGGTTTCCTTATGCCCCAGTTACCTCTGTTGGCAATTTTCAATGTAAGGGTTAATTTACCCATCCTATAAGGAGGCTAAGTTAAGCAACTTCATTACAGAATATTGTTACACTAGGTGAAGGGTCATGAGAGGGTTTCTCTACAGTCTAAAAAAGTCAAATAATGTAATTGTCTGATCAATATTCCTTATCAGGTCTTGAATGTATTGATATCCCATATCAATTTTATTCATTCATGGCTTCTTCCATCAATGTCATAAAATTGTATTGCTGATAACAGGCAACATAGGTCCATATTTAACTTTAAAGACAAACAATCAACAATCAACTATCAGTGCCTTTGTTATAAAGATATTTAACAATGTTTAGCTTGAAAACAGGAATTTTAAACATACTAAAACCTAGCAACCATAATGAGGTGCACAGATGTACTGAAGTAAGATTACCTAGATGTTAAAGTGTCTTGTTACATACCATAGCCGATAGGCATCAACGTGAGGTATAATTACATTGCTGTATGAGTTAAGTAAGTAAACTTTTAGGTCAGGTTAATTTTTAAAGTTTCTATTAATCTTTATAGTTTACTTCATAATGATTTAGAATCGTCTAAGATGTAACTGTGAAGTCCTAAATATAATTAAAGATTCTCCTTCTGGTATGGAAGTTTCTTAAGGTCACTTAGATTTACCTGGAGAAAGGCACCTCTGGAGCTGGTAGCTCTGGGATATACAGAAGAAAATGAATAGATGGATGGATAGAGTCTGAGGAATACACATTTCCCATACTAAGGCAGCAGAATAGAATAGACTGAAGTAAGATATAACCTTTATTGTCCCTCAGTGTGAGAATTTCAGCGTACCTGCAGTAAAGTGACTGCCAATTCACAAAATGCAGTTTCGCACATAAAAAAAAAATAAAATAAAAAAAATAACAGACTGTACTGTAAGGGGGGAATGTTCAGCATAAACAAAACACGTTGCAGGTATTAAAACTGTTATATTCAGATTAAAAGACGTGTTCAACTAAGTTGTGTATATATATATATATATATATATATATATATATATATATATATATATATATATATATATATATATATATATATATATATATATATATATATATATATATATATATATATATATATATATATATATATATATATATATAAAAATATATATATATATATATATTTTATTTATTTTTTCTTCTGATATCTTTCTCATTATATAGTATATAAGTCTTTAGTAATTATCATGAAAAAGGTTGTTTTTGTTTTACCCAGTTTTGTTACATGAAAACAAAAGCTATTTTGCGGATTCCAGTGAACTACATGTACACTTACCTCCGTTCAAGGCCCCTGTAGAGAGCTACCACTATGTTGAGAAACCATAATAAAATAATGATCATGGTTTTACTGTAATTACTGTGCTTATCCACTCGCCTGCCCTTACTGAAACCAATGCTATAGGGAACGATTGTAAGTTAAGCTAAAATGTATTCCCTATAAATGGTTCAAAAGTGGAGATACTTGTACGTTGGTCCAGACATAGTGAATATGACTGAGCTAAACATTACCGTTCCCAAAAAAAACATTTTCTGCAAAGGTTGATCAAAAATGTTATATTTGCTTCCCCAAGGAGGTATATTTTTTATATTATATGCTTTAAATAAGTTCTTACCTTACAGCATTATCAACTTTGGCC
>JAVLVB010000132.1:1511511-1580285 GCA_032876305.1 Orestias chungarensis | reverse complement strand
TATATATATATATATATATATATATATATATATATATATATATATATATATATATATATATATATATATATATATATATATATATATATATATATATATATATATACAATACAATGGGAGCATGCATAGTTGAAAACCTAAATTTCTCCACATTAAAACTAGTTTATTGAACAAGAGTAAAATTGCTCTATGCAAAACAGGCCAAAGTTGATAATGCTGTAAGGTAAGAACTTATTTAAAGCATATAATATAAAAAATATACCTCCTTGGGGAAGCAAATATAACATTTTTGATCAACCTTTGCAGAAAATGTTTTTTTTGGGAACGGTAATGTTTAGCTCAGTCATATTCACTATGTCTGGACCAACGTACAAGTATCTCCACTTTTGAACCATTTATAGGGAATACATTTTAGCTTAACTTACAATCGTTCCCTATAGCATTGGTTTCAGTAAGGGCAGGCGAGTGGATAAGCACAGTAATTACAGTAAAACCATGATCATTATTTTATTATGGTTTCTCAACATAGTGGTAGCTCTCTACAGGGGCCTTGAACGGAGGTAAGTGTACATGTAGTTCACTGGAATCCGCAAAATAGCTTTTGTTTTCATGTAACAAAACTGGGTAAAACAAAAACAACCTTTTTCATGATAATTACTAAAGACTTATATACTATATAATGAGAAAGATATCAGAAGAAAAAATAAATAAAATATATATATATATATATATTTTTATATATATATATATATATATATATATATATATATATATATATATATATATATATATATATATATATATATATATATATATATATATATATATATATATATATATATATATATATATATATATATATATATATATATACACAACTTAGTTGAACACGTCTTTTAATCTGAATATAACAGTTTTAATACCTGCAACGTGTTTTGTTTATGCTGAACATTCCCCCCTTACAGTACAGTCTGTTATTTTTTTTATTTTATTTTTTTTTTATGTGCGAAACTGCATTTTGTGAATTGGCAGTCACTTTACTGCAGGTACGCTGAAATTCTCACACTGAGGGACAATAAAGGTTATATCTTACTTCAGTCTATTCTATTCTGCTGCCTTAGTATGGGAAATGTGTATTCCTCAGACTCTATCCATCCATCTATTCATTTTCTTCTGTATATCCCAGAGCTACCAGCTCCAGAGGTGCCTTTCTCCAGGTAAATCTAAGTGACCTTAAGAAACTTCCATACCAGAAGGAGAATCTTTAATTATATTTAGGACTTCACAGTTACATCTTAGACGATTCTAAATCATTATGAAGTAAACTATAAAGATTAATAGAAACTTTAAAAATTAACCTGACCTAAAAGTTTACTTACTTAACTCATACAGCAATGTAATTATACCTCACGTTGATGCCTATCGGCTATGGTATGTAACAAGACACTTTAACATCTAGGTAATCTTACTTCAGTACATCTGTGCACCTCATTATGGTTGCTAGGTTTTAGTATGTTTAAAATTCCTGTTTTCAAGCTAAACATTGTTAAATATCTTTATAACAAAGGCACTGATAGTTGATTGTTGATTGTTTGTCTTTAAAGTTAAATATGGACCTATGTTGCCTGTTATCAGCAATACAATTTTATGACATTGATGGAAGAAGCCATGAATGAATAAAATTGATATGGGATATCAATACATTCAAGACCTGATAAGGAATATTGATCAGACAATTACATTATTTGACTTTTTTAGACTGTAGAGAAACCCTCTCATGACCCTTCACCTAGTGTAACAATATTCTGTAATGAAGTTGCTTAACTTAGCCTCCTTATAGGATGGGTAAATTAACCCTTACATTGAAAATTGCCAACAGAGGTAACTGGGGCATAAGGAAACCTAATACGTTCTTCTCTTGGGGTGTTCTTCTTGCTTCCTGAAGCTTTTGTTTTTAAATTTTTGCTCCATTTCACTTGAAGGTTCTTGTCAGAAAAGTGTATTGTATCAAATCATATGAAATTTTTGTTCTACATTATGAGGTAATAAATGAAGCTCTTATTTTGTATCAACAATATAAGGTCCCTAATGTGCTTTAAAACATCCCTGCACTCCAGTCCAGAAGGGGACAGTTGAGCGCTTTCAGTCAGTTTGATAAACACAAAAGGAAACAACCACATATACATTTTTTAACATTATTATAATAGAGGTTAGGTAAGGATTTCTATGAAATCATATTACGGCGGGATTGCTGTTCTTGGCTTAAAAAAAGAGCACCCCAACTGGAAATCCTTATGAACCCAAGCCACAGACATGAGTTAGGTCAAGAGTCGTAAAACAGGTTCTTCTACTTACAGGATCCAGAAAAATCAACAAGTATCTTAGTGCCAAGTGATCTCAGAATAATTCTTCACATTTCTAATAATTGTGTCAAGGGATTAAAAACAAGTGTCACTTAAAATGTTTTAATAACACAACGGAGAGCTCTCAATTGCTCTTCTCTAAGAGCCTCTTGCTGCATGCTAAAGTAAGACTTACTTTAGTGAGTGCACTGAATACACGGTTTGCAGTCGTGTGGACTTCAGCTGCCATCACTCCGTGTCTTCTGATGTTGCCTAGATACAGTAGCTCCAGGCTGGCATAGCTCATGTGAACTTAAGGGTTAGCTATCTAACTTGGAAAACTTGGCATAGTCAGAGAGATTTTTTTTTATTACTTCCCCATTTATGGTAGTCTTATATAATTTGTTGTATACTCAACAGCCCTTTCTGCTGGCACTGTATTATGAAAATGGTGGCTCTCTAGTCACTCTTTTTAAATTTGATTTTGACAAATGACAAAACGGTTAGCTGCATGGCACCACTAGTTCAACACAATAGTTCAGGTGTTTAAAGAATGTGCACTTGCAAACATTTCATTTGACAAAATGGGCCAAGAATGCAGCTCCCATATCCAAATGACATTTGAAGGCAGAAAATAATTCCAGTATGAGGGATTTCAGCATCTGGACCAGCCCTGGCAACAGAGAGGCAGCAGAATTTGCAACCCGACACAGACCTCAATCTCCCAGAGACTGCAGCAGCAGCCAGCCTGTCAGGAAGATGAAAATATGCCTAGCTTCATTTAGTGCTGTGGGGATCCTGTGGAGAAAGGAAACAGGTAGAGCTAATGGACTACTCCGGGACGCAGCGGGTCTGTCGAGTCAGCAACGCCGCCGGCTGTCTCTCCAGCTCACACCATTTTTATGACAATTTCTCAGAGGCGACGGCAGGGGTAGGGGAGACCGAGGAGACTTCGCCTCAGTGGCCGGGTTTTGCAGGATTTACTGTAAACAAATCAATTTTCTGGGACTTTCTTTTTAGTATGAACTGTGGATGCTACCCATGGAGCCTGACTTTTGTTGTTGTTGCAAGAAGTAAAAATGGAGAGTTTTCTCTGTCAGTTATGAGTCTATATGTACAAATTTTAAACCTAAGAAATGGAAATAAAACTACATAAAATATTGCAACAACCCAAGCTGTCTATATGATGAAAGCCTGTAGGGCTCACTTTGTTTTCTCCATGCATTTGATTGTTTTGTTATCACACATTACTTCCTCTAAGCAGAAGCTGATCCATCATGAGCTGTCAGTCTGTCAGAGCAATAAGACCTGTATAACAGCCCCACCGATTGACAGAGAGGAAATTAAACTGCCACTTGTAACATGTGAAGCATATTTTTCTGTAGGTTTTTACTCAGTTACACCCTGATTCTCTCATGCAACATGGAAGTGTAAATATAACTAAACAAAAGAAGAAAAAAAACATACATACTGTGAGCATTACATTGCCATGGTAAACTATTCCTAATCCTTCAGTTTTTAGTATCAGAGTTTAGAAAGGCTGATATACAAGGGAAGAGCAAATATGCGAATGGATGTTGTGGTCAGATTTGGCCAAAATAAAACTTTTTGGGCTGCACTGTGAATGCAAAAAGCAAAAAACAAAAGAAACAATAAAATAAATACAAATCATTCTGAACGCCAACCCCGCCCACCCCAGCATCCCATATCTGGTGATGACACCATTATGCGGTCATGAGTACATTACAGTGCAGTCATGAGACAGGAAAGTCAGTAAGGTCCATTCCAGGTAAAAGACTTAATTTATTTACATGATTTACTTTACGCAAGATTCAAATCTAAACTGAATCTCCGGTTTTTGTGGGAATAGGGTAGGAGTGGGGTTAAGGAATATTTGTTCTTGAGGCCAATCCTAAAACGCTTACGTTGTTCAAATAAATGCATTAATATGCGAAATAAAAAGTCTCTTTGCACGATCCTACAACCTAACCTCCGCGGCCTTCTTTATCTCCACTCTTGGGTGCACAGCCAATTAGCAGTAAGGAAAATATTGTGCTTCTGGATTGCCTGGTTCACAAATCAAGCTTACTTCTTGTCTTTTCATAGCTATACTCTACAAAATAACCTGAATAGGAAGATTTTCAGAATCTGACCGTTCCTGGATTGGCTGGTTTTGCAAATGCCAGCCAGTAGTGTCAGTTAACATGACAGCTTGGAATTTCAGCTTCCCAAGCTGCATTTTCTTTTGAATATTTTAGATATGCAATGCAAAACAAAAATGCACATATACTATTCAGGCGAGAGATCTAAACTTCTATTCAAACACTTTCTATCCAAACTGACGGAATCTGGATAAAAGAGAGGCCAAGAAGGTCTCTACATGTGCCAAGCTGGTGAAGACACACGAGCATACTTTTTTTTATGGTAAAACAGTTTAAGAACTAAATATATAATTTCATTATTAAATATATGCTGCAGGGCATAGTAAAATCTGGAATAACAGGGATTGCTTCCCGGCAGCAGAGCATGTAAAACGCCAGGTAAGACATTCCTTTAAAAGGCATGCCTGCACTGTGTGTCCTTTATCTTGAGAGACATAGCTCTGGGTGTATTGTTAGACGGTAATCTCTGACAGTGCTGTCAATGTCAGACCCTGAGTTGTGAGACGCAGGAGCAAATAAGCTGTGAAAATGAGAAAAACAAGGGAGCGTGAAGGGGGACGCGCACTCTTTTAGGGTGACTGTTCTCAATGTAGCACACAGAAGACGCAGATCTCTGTAATCCAAAAGTCAGAATCCGTTCTCACACGGCGATGCAGGAATGGTGTAATACCTCGGCGCATCACCACCCACGGTACATCATTAGTGCGACAGTTAAAGAATATAGGAAGCGGCTGTCCAGCGCGGTCATTCGGTTCATCCAGCTTAGATCCGACTACAAAAGCAAACATGAAATGCGATGGTGGTTTAATGGTTTACTTGAATCCGCACAATAAAAATAAAAAAACTCCACCTGGACACCTTCCAGATAGCAGAGCGTAGTGTGACTTTGGGAGAGCTGGCAGCCATTAAATGATGCCTGTGAAAGAGTGTTGAAGCACAGACGCGACAACTGTGTGCAGGTGATAATAGGATGCAATCTCAGCACCAGAGGTCATGCACATGTTTCATGTTGCTGAACATGAAGCTGTAGTATTAAGAAACTTTTCACGCTGGCAAATCTAAACGTGTAGCAACCAAAATGCATGCAACACCTTATTAACAACTTAAAGAACCAATAGAAAGTTGTGGAATGTAAAGTGGTGGAAAACTCATTATGGATGCCAAAATGTGACTTGTTCTAAAGCGAGAACTGCTTGCCGTCCGGGCTTACTTCATTAAACATTCTTGCCGACCACCCACACAAAAATAAAGTATCATTGCGTTAAAAAAAACATCTTCTCTGTCTCCACCTCTTTCTGGATTTTTCACTTTTTGCATACAGGAACTCAAAGTCCTACTTCATAAAAAAAAGTGAGTGCAAAGTATTTCACATGTTATGGGAAGGGTAGGACCTTACTCTAAAATTGAAACGAAGATCAACAGCTCAGTCAAAGGCTTGCAAACTGAATCCTTCTGGAGATGAAAGAACATGCGCTCCAAGAAAAGGGAGGATGTCCTTTCTGGTTTCAAAAAAAGGGCTTAATATAGGCACCCGTAATTGTTTCAGCCACTATCAACCTCCATCAGTCAATTAAAGGGAAAAAAATGATTAAGGGCTGCTACTGAGAATATTTTTATTATCAGTTCTTTGACAGGCGATTTTGATTACAGATTTAATAAACCTTTTCTAGAATTGTTCTAATTGGTTAATTCTGACACTTACTTTTACCTACAGTTTACTGCTTCAATTTGATTCCGGTGTTTAAAGCTGTTATAAGTATTTTTATATATAGTTGTCAAATCCCTTAAATTAAATGAAGCACAGAATTTTTTTGACCTTGTCAAATAAGCAAAATGTCTTATTATCCTGCTTCCACATACACTTTGTTCTTTCTGCTGCTCTTAGCTTCTGTGCTTGGTCCCAGCAGACATCTTCTAGTGCTCTGCTCCGAGGAGAGAAAACCATACGTTCACATCTCATTAATTATGTCTCAGTTGGAATATCAGTCCGGTGCTTCGAGCCATTTCACTAAGGCAGGGGTAATGAAACCCTGTGCACTGAAGCTAAACCAGAGGGCGCAGGGACGGTGGGTAGGGAGAGTGATGCCAGGTTGGGGTTTGTCCTAAAATTGAAGGCAAAGTCTGTGCTCAGATTTCATTGATTTGAAACTAAAGTTTGGTAAGTCAAGGAAGTCATGACCCTAACCGAGAGATGACAGCTGGGTTAGTAAATACTTGAATCAGCTGAATTGCTAAAACTGAAAACAGAAGTATATAATAGCAGAATGTGCAGTATTTAAAGTAACCGGAGAGCAAACATTATCAATAAAAATTCCTAAATGCAAAGCAATAAGAAGGTTATGGTCAATTAGATGTATAAAGTAACAGCGGTGACATTCAACTTGTCACAGAAGGAGAACACTTATCCCACTGGGACGGATGAAGTTAAGACCCACTACCGCAACCACATCTGCCAGCTGAGACTACGATGTTTTTGCCTTTGTGCAAATTGAAGAAACATAACCATAAATTTGCAAGTGGCCAATCAATATAGCCCAGGAGCGGCCAAGTCCTGAGAAACATATCCAGGGGAAACCATTCAATAACTCCGTTCAGAGACGGCGACGTAGCCTGCTATTAATCCTCCAAAAGCAGCCACAGGCCAGAGGCCAATGTGAACAATCTTGAGACATTAAGTGACAGATTCTACCATTAAATCTTGCACTGACGTTAATACCTGGTAATCAGACTGATTCCTTAGAGTATAATCGGTGCAATCAGATGTTGCCCATTAGAGTGGTAACCTTACAAAAAGGCAGTACCACATTTCTTTCTCCAACATCACCTTGAACAATAAATCACAATGGGGAAAACATTCAGTAATTCATCTCATATTGCTTACATGACAGCACATTGATCGCCTGAGCTAAATTTCCGACACTCCCTCCACAGGAAGATTGAGAGCTCTTTCTTTCACAGCTTGCAGTTTTGGCATAAAATAATATTCTAGTAATTGTGAACTAAACTATTCTTAGTTAGATACAAAAGCAGAGCGACTCGTTTTTTTGTTAAATGACATAGACTGGCTTTATTATTATGCTCAATAGTACTGTTCCCATTATGCACACCACCATCTCCGGAGACAAACCTCAAATATGGAACTACTCAATCATGACGAGAGGAACCAATGTTGAAATGAAATGGGTCATACGATACTTTAAATAAATATGATAATGAGGCAGACAAAACCAATAGTCCAGCGGGGGTTGCTTGCATTATATGGAAAGAACAGTAAGTGGACTGGAACTGAATGGCACTACTTTAGGGAATGGGTGGTGAGAGTTGAAAATGGTTGCCAACAGCAAAGCTCGGAGACCGTTAACTGTCTTGTAATTGGCTAAATGTAACCTGAAAGACAAAAGAACACATTGTTTGTGTCATGGTCTAGCTCTGTCATATGGTGTCCTGATTTATTAGAATCTAGAACACAGTGTTTTATTGTGAGAGGGGGTGGGTTTGTGATCAAACAAAATAATCTGCTGAAAGGACAGGTGTTGGTCAAATACTGCCAAAGTGGTAAGAAGAAAGTAACTGTTGGTAGAAAATCATAAATTCAATTTCATGTGAAACGTTACTTCATATTATTGGTAGAAACCTTTTTGTAGATTTAAAAAAAGAGCATATCTACTTTTTTTCTCAGGAGAACCATATTTGCGTTTATGCCTATTGGCTTTACCGCCAGGAGAGGAGATGAGGAAAACATTTGCTTCATCTCTGTTTCCTAGATGGTTTTCACTGTTCATATTAATGTCTATTGAGGATCATTTCGGGTTTGAACCATTAAAGTAGGAAGCTAGAAGCTATTTTAGAGGGGATCTAAAGTATTTGCACATTTTGGGTATTTTCTGGTGGTTTTGGTGGCTAACAATTCCTGTCAATTATTGGATGTCACACTGTCAATGCATTGAATACGTTTTTAGATTTTGGTTCACAAACAATTTCAAAAAGCATTTATACCTTTTTTTAAACTTTAATGTTTTTTTTTTTACAGTTTTCAGATGATGCCATAGAAAAAGTGAAAGCTAAGGGGTAATAACATGTCAAAATTTGTAAAAACAAAAAAAAAAATGCTTTCAACAAACCAATTTGAACCAAATAAAAATAAATACAAATATAGATTTGCTCTCCCAGATCACATCAGATGTGTAGATGTGGGGAAATGCATATGTCAAAAGAAAAATCAACTCCACTTTTTACAGTCATTACAAAAAGAACTGCTGCTTCAAAGTCAGCAGGTGAGATGTTATTATCTCTGAACAGCAGAAAACTTTCTGCAGGTTTTGATTGTTACATAAGTGGCACTTTTTTTCCATACCGAGGAGATTCCGTTAAAACCGCAGTGGAAATCTGCTGAGGGCCCCCGCTGCCTCTTGTAAAACATCACAGGAAGGAGCTCAGTATTATGACTTTAAATCTGAAGGAAAGAGCTTGAACGGAGCATGTTGTGAAGAATGGAGACAAAGCTAGGTGGCTCTTTGGAGTTAGAAACTTCCCTTTCAGCGGGGGTCACAATTATTTCTCGGTGGGTGACTTGTGGGGCTCGGTGGGGGTTACGCCCCACTGGCAGTGAAATCTATGACATTTATATAGAAATGTGTCCATTGTAGATTCAGCATCAAACACAAGTAAGGAAAGATGTTTCCATAGGATGTCCAGTGATTTTCATTTTTTTCATCATACATGTTGTTATATTATAAAAAAATCCACTTAATTTTATTTTCTGCTGCCATATCAAGGTGTTAGTTAGTTCCCAACACTACAAGTTTATGTTTACCAAAAGAGATATTTTAAAGCCAACAATCTTGTTGATGATTCCGCAGAAAAAGTCAACACATGTTGCTGGTGTTTGTAGAGCAAGACCAGCATATTAGAAAATAGCAGCTATCTGGACTGTTTACTCAAGTAGATAGCATGCTGTTATAAAGGGAGGTTGCAGGAACAATATTTTTTGTTAATTTGGAAATACTAAAGAAATACTACACTGTCCTTTTAAGTGAGGGAGAAGGAAAATAGCCATATTTCAGGTAATTTGCAGCAACATGCTGAGAAGGAGCAGTGCAGGGTTACACTGTGCCCCTTGTAGTCGGACAGAACTTGGTTATTAACTCATGTTAGACATACTTGAGCTACTCTCAGTTTTTAAAACCTTGATACACATAAAATCCAGAAGATCTGGGATTACCAGCTAATTCAAAAGCTGTTTTAGTGAAAACGCCCATTCCTGGAGTGAGTAAGGCTTTTTAACCACATTGCTACACAACTTGATATCCCGCTGAGGGTTTCTTAAAATGTTGTTCAGAATGTCCTGGCCAGATCTAATTCGGTGTTTCCCAGCTCAATAATCCTGTATTCAAAATCAAGCTAAATCTTGAAGAAGTGTACATATTACAGCAACCGCTATTATTAAAAAGAACGCAATGAAGATAGAAATTTAAAAAGATTATGCATTTTCTTAACTTTATACAATACATCAAATTTTAAGAAATATCATGAAAAGATTACAAACCTTAAAAGCACCGAAAAGACCTAGTAATAATATTGTGTTTATTTTATGATTCAGTTACATAAAATTTTTACTATGTTTGGTTTGCATAGAAATATTTGTCCTGGGCCTCTTGCCAAGAGTCTGACATTTCTGTTGATACACAATATGTACATGTTTAAGTGAAGAAAGGTAATGAATGTGGAGTAAAAACTTTGAAATCCAGTTCTGGTCCAGACGCCTATAGCTATTGATGTTAAATCCTGATCCAGTTGTTCCTTCTTTAATTCAAAGCTGCCTTTAACACAGGTATGATCTCATATCTTTAGGAAGGTGGTTCCTTTTCATACCTGAAAGGTCAGTTGAGAAAACATGCTAAAAACAAGCTTAAATGTTGAAACGTTGGTACTAGCTGACGTTGAGTTTTCTTTACACAATAACTCCTCAATGAATAGTCTTTCGTGTGCAACATCTTAGCAAACCAAAAACTATATACCAGGGTGAATTTTCCAATGGCCAATCAACGGTCAGAGAGTGTCACATTAAAAAAAATTCATAAATGTCTGGACTGGACTGTAAACAGTACAGTGTATGTAGTAGAGCAGTAGTATACAAACATATCTAATGAATATATCTACAAAGAAAGCATCCCAGATACATTTTTAATGTAAAAGCGTTTTGTTTTTTTTCATGACGAATTACAAATGATAATAACATTATCATCTGCCTCCGTATTGTGTACGGCTCTGTACACACATCCTAAATCATTCCAGCCATTCAGACCTGTACAGCAGATAACAATGATACAGACAACTAAGCAGGTGCCATAAATCCTCCTTTGTTTCCACAGATGTGTTTGAATGCAAGTCGGGTAAATAAAGCAGATCGGAGACAGTGACCTAATACAAAGAATGCTGCGAGGTCCCCTTTGTTTGTGTTTTGCTTTGTAAATCAATGCACTCTCGCTCATTGATTCTGAATCCGATGCTCCTCCAGCAGGCAGGTGTTTCATTAATGCTACAAGGTTACAGGCGCTGCTCAAGCCTACCACCTGCTCAGGCATTTTCTGCCTCAGCACTGGATTCAAAGTAATACTGTTGGCGGCTGTGATATTTTAGCCTACTTTAGTGCCCTTCAAACGTCAGATACGACTGTCGCTGCAGACATATCTTACCCACCTCCCCCAGACAGAGAAAGGAGGAAAAAAAATCAAAAAGGCTTCAATTCCGGGCCCTGAAACGCAATCCAGACTTCCTCGTGTCTCCCTGGATGTGGCACTCTTATCAGCTCCTCCAGGATGAGGAGCTGTCAATACAACAACCGCAGAGAAAGAAAACCAGCCTTTACTCGCCCCATGCTTCTTGTATCTACGGCGCACATCTTCACACAGTACCAGCGCCAGTCAGATGGCAATTAACCACCTCCCATCCCATTCCCTCGGAGGAGGGGACGGGCCAAACATGAACCACAGATCTATAAACTTGATTTCTATCCATTCACCTCTTTCAGCCTCCTATCGACACGCCGGCTCCTGGGGGCGTCAGCTGTGTGGACTGCAGGCTCGCTGTAATTACAGTCGTCTTTGTCAGAGATGTATTAAATATGACAGAGAGGAATTGAGCTGTGATGGTTGTGATCCCGTGGCTAATGATGGAGCGGCGCAGACAGCAGCTCTTACTTATAGAAGCTCTTAGGCAGAGAAGTGCGAATAAGTTGTTTCATTTACAAGTTATGTTTAAGTATTTGATCAAAACTAAATATTATAATGATTAAAAAAATATATCTATGCACAGTGTGTCAGTTTTAATCCCTAAAAAGATAAAAGTATCAAAGCTCAGGCACATACTTCAGGATTAGGCATTTTTGGAGCCAGACCCAAAAAGTTATATCCACAAGCTGTACATACCCAGCAGCATATCAAATTCCGGAAGATCTTCCAAAACGAATTAGCTTCCTACATCAAGACTAGTATTTGATTTTGGCTCAGCTCTTTTGTCAAATTATAGGAATGACTCTACAAATCTAACAGCTGTATTTGTTCGCTTTGTCCTGTATGAATGGTCACCAAAGCATATACCAGCAGTCCAGCCTCCTGTTCTGCAGGTTTTAGATGCATCCCACGCCCCAATCAAATTAATTGCTCGTTACCTGGGCTTTACCAAACTTCAAGAAATGCTGAAAAAGAAACTGAGGGATTGGAATCGTCTGTGTTGCAGCAGGTACGTATCTGAAATCTGCAGGACAGTAGATCTCACGGCGGAGACCCTCTAGTAGGTTTTCTCACAATTGAGACTGCAGAGGAGGTGCCAAACTTTCCACAGCACACTGCCAGTTCCTTTACACTGCCAGTCAGCTGGCTGGAAAAAAAAAAAGCTCCATTATGTTTCCTTTCACATTCACACATCATTGTACTTCCATAAAACTGGGAACTTTGTATCGACTTCCATACATTTTAGTTACTTGATTTATGCCTAAACTATAGATTTTCCCAAACCCTAACCCCTACCAGGCTATTATAAGATGACTCCCCTTGACCAAAAGTTAGACCAAAACATAATTCACAACATAACTAGCAACATTGAAATCCATTGCAAAAAAAACAGTAAAGAGCAGGAAGGAGTCCTCTGTAGATACTCCAAAAATATCACTGCTACTGTTATTAAGTCTCTCAAAATGGCACTTTGATAGATTGGGAACTAATGATGCAAGGTTTATAACACCTATGATGTCATTGAAATATTTTTGGATCACAAGAGATTCCAAAATGTTGCATACTTGCTTTTCACTTGTTTATATAATGTTAGGCTAACTGGACAGATTCTCATAGCAGCTGAGGCTCATATTGGCCACAAATGACATCACATATAATAATCAATATCTTAAAAAAATTAATCTGAGATATTGCTATGTGTATATTAAATAAAAAATATATTATTATATTAAAGAAAGAAGCTAACAGCAGTGTTGTAGTACTCAAGGTCGGTCTTGGTCTCGAGACCGTTCTCGAGACCACTTTTTTAAGGTCTTGGTCTCGTCTCGGAATTGACTACATTTTTACTTGGTCTCGGAGAAAACGGACTCGGGATTTCATTTCAAGACCAGTCAAGACCACAACTACCTGTGCATTTTCAGATTTACTTGTTAATATCATTGCTGTAATTTTGCGTGAAACTTATTGAGCACAACTAATAACTTGAGTCTTGACTCATTTATCATTTGAAATTGTTGTCACCGTTAACTGCTGTCACCCGTCCCCTGTCACACTTCCCCCTTCACACGTCCCCCACGAAAGTGCAGGTGGCAGTGAGAAGATGTCAGCCAACTCGTCTGTCATAAAATTTGGTTACTTGAACCACAGGGAGTTTTTGTGCAAAACCACAGCCAAAAGAAAACCCAGCGCAATATGTAAGTTTTGCAAAGCAACACTAATGGAGACGGCTGGGACCACGTCCAACTTTTACATTTGGAGAGGAAGCATAAGGATGTTGCAGTCTCTGATATTTATAAAATGCAATCAAACTTTACTTTAAAGTCCATTTTTTTGTGGTCTTTCACAATGTCCATGTTGTCTTCATATGTTTGTGGTGTGCATGGACTTATATGTTTCAGCACTGCAGTTCTAGTTTGGCATATGATGTCGTAATTTTTGAAACTGCTTGCACATGATGGTAAATCGTTCAGAACAGCGTTAAATAAAGAAGGTAACGTTTTCAGGTCCTTAGTGTTTGTATTTGTTTGCTTATATATAAAAAAACTAAAATTCGAACAGATGAAATGTATCCCTGCAGTGCCTTCTGATTCCTTTATCAAGACATTTCATTATACATAGATATATATAATATAGGTCAACAAAAGAGAAGGGGTTGTAGGGTGCCTATGGTCTGCATGTCCCACATTTTATCATAAGTGCGTCATGCAGTGTGGGACACTGGTCTGGCCTCGACTCGGTCTCGCCCTGCCTTGGTCTTGGTCTTGTCTCGGTCTCGACCCCTCAAAGTCTTGGTCTTGTCTTGGTCTTGATACACTGTGGTCTTGGTCTTGTCTCGGTCTCGGTTTAGGTGGTCTTGACTACAACAGTGGCTAACAGTACTAAGCTCATTGTAATCTTAAATGTCAGATGTGCTTATTACTTCTTTGTGCTTATAACGTTTTGTTTCATAAGATCTTAAGTTATTATAAGCGGCTCCATGACACTTTAAATTGGACTCATGAGGATTTGATTGATAACTGTCCTGGTTATTTTGTTCTTTATAATTTACGTAATAAAGTAGTTCATAGAGCAATAGTTTTAGAAAGATTGATCAATCTATATAAAAACGTCACCCATGTTTCCAACATTCTTACAAATGTTTCATTGATAAATTATAGGCAGTTTAGACTTTCACTCTTTGCATATGACCAGCAGGACTAGTCATATGCAACCAAGCTCAAAAGGAAGTCAATGAAAACAGTCTAATAAGATAATTATTATATGTAATGTACTCATTCTCAAATGTGAGACAGAAAAAATAGTGATGGTTCCCACAGAAACTGATACAGAACACATGCCTTAAACAACTGTCTGCCTTCTGAAACCACTAAATACAGTAAAAATGGCATATTTCAATTGGAAAACTTCTTGCATTCATTACAGTGGTCATACGGTAATTTGATGATACAAGACGCTAAGATTGCATCAGAATGCATCTTTTGATTCTGCAAATTGATTCTTTTCTACTCTCTATGCAGACCTATTTCAGATCTTGTTTTAATATGTTTTTTTCCATCAAAAGGCTAATAGTCTGAAATCTTCTTGCTGTCACGTTATGATCAATGACTCGAGCAGAGGTAGAATTGAGAGAATAAATATTTATTTTTGAGGAAGAATAATGAGCATAAACATGAACCGGAACATAAACAGGAGCTATGGCAAAGCGGAAACGGAACAACGTGGAACGTAAACTAACAGAGAACGGAAGCGGGACGCTGGACAACAAACATAAACAAAGCGGAAAACTGAAAGCGAGACACATGAACCACAAACATAAATAAACACAACAATCAAATAAACAAACCAACTAAAGAGAACAGGATTTGGCAAACTAAACTAACAGACAAAATAACAACAATAATAATAACAAGGGGGGAAGCACGGGAAACCGAAGACTGCAGAACTGAGACGCTGATGTAAACAAACAGTGAACTACAGGACGGGCCCAGGGGAGATAAAGAAATGAGAAGAACCAGGATAGAGAACTCAGCGAGCAGGAGAGGGGCTTACAGGAGACGTGGATGAACATCCAGAGATGACACAGGGAGACGAGGAGGGAAATCAGCATGAATGAATGTGGCTTAGGTATGGAGGAACCGGGGGTTGGATTGGTGGGGAAGATGATTAGATTATTAGGAACAGATGTGAATGATGAGAACAGAGAAAACCCAGATGAGGGAACACACACACACACAGCGATAAAGAGAGAGGGAGAAAACAAAGATTCAACCAAACTAGAAAATAACCTAAACAAAGCAATAACTAAATATAAATAATGAAAACAACAACAAACTGAACCAAACCAAAACACGGATCATGACACTTGCAATGTTTTTAACATCTGAGCAAAGCGTTATTTTTATTTATTTATTTATTTTTATTATTTATGTATTTTGGTTGAGGGATGGAAAGGGTCATGACTAACCCTTCAGGTTGCAGGTTTGTTTGGTCGTTAACAGTTATAAAAAACCAAAAACATAACATGTTAAAATGAATTCAGTATATACCTTTTGGATATCAGCTGATCTTCTGCAAACCACCTCCGATGTTTGATTAATTGAAGAAAGTCTGCAACATTTCTTTGGTTATTTGTTTGTTTTTCTATTAATGGCAGATTTTTTTGTTGATATATCACCAAACATCCCAAAAACATTTGGACACATTAGAAACATGGCTGGAAAATCTTGAAAAAATGTATGTTTACGAAGGATTTTTTGCAATGTAACGTAGATTTTTTTGAATTCAACTTTAAGATTATCTTCTGACTCCATGTTTGTTCAGTATTTAAACTCAAAATTGGGACTAAATGTGGATATTAATCTTTATTAGTGTAGTAGAAACTAGTCATGACAGTAAATGCTTTACTAGAAAAAAAATAACATAGTAAAACTATGATAACATAAAATCTATGATGAATCATTGCAAAAACAGTGCTTCAAATATTCATATTACAAAAAAGAGTTCTGATGTCGCATTTTGCATACTGATGCAAAATCTAGCTACTAGGACAGAGTCTCACAGCATAAAGCAAAGAGAGGAAAGAAGAAAACAGGCACATATCCCACCGGAATCTGTCATTGCATTATTTACCAATATTAATGCCTTTTTTTTACTATCGTTCAGCAATACTAGTAGAGCTGCTAAGATGTTCCATCTTGCCACTCCAACCCTTTTAATGAGATGCCAAAAGTGGTCAAAGCTTTCAGCATTAAGCACTTAGTAACACAGCGCTGCTCCTCTCCCCGTTGTGCTATCCATTGCTCATCAGCTGACCGCTAAAAATTTCTTACCATACAGAAAAGACTAATTTATATTTACTAAAGTTATCATATAAGAATCTTATACTTTTCCACGTCTATATATAATGATCCCCCAAAGTAAATGTAGAGAGAAACGGCCAGTGTTTAAGCAACAAAAGGTCTTTTATTAACAGCTTTCCCGGGACTAATTAAGGCCGACAGTCATTGAAAAATATATCTGTGAATGTCGAGAATACCATAGATGTTGATGTTATTGACAGTGTGACTGTTGTTTGACTAGAAATGAAATGTAAAGATCAAACTGCAACATTATCTCACTATTCAGTCATTAAAATGAGATTACTGTAGAACACTTTGAGACTGTCAATTGAGGAAAACATATTATTTTTGGAAAAGACTTGGAACAAACGGGCAGTTTGGGTACTTAGCTGTAACTATTGTGATTACATTTTTTGAAGTATTATGTTCTAATACTAAAGATGTTTCTTTAGCTTTTTTATTTTTTAATTATGCCCCAAATAAATAGAAACCCTTGTGAGACATCTGCTGGCACACAACCTGTTCTTTTTACCTAATGATTTGTTTAATAAAAAAAAAAAACAGACTGCTTCACATTCCTCGCAGCGCATCGAAAAGCCTTTGTTTTTTTTTTTTGTTTTTTTGTTGATATATGTGTTTATTGAAAAAAGTATTGAGACATCTCCTACAGAGTAATGATGGCTGCTGAGAGTGACCGAAATTTAACAAGCTGAGAAACAGAGATCCACTTCAAGGTCAAGCTTTAACAAGCCCCTCATTGAGCAGAATCCTAGGTCAACCTCTAACAAGAAGTGCTGCCAAATGACACGACGGATGAGCCATAACTGAGTGTCAAAAAAAAAGAAAAATGCTGCAGTGGGCGTGTTTTGAGATTAATGACAAAGGAGAGAGTTGATAATTGGGCTTGTTGTAAGACCCTGTTTTATGGCTTCACTATAAGAGTTAATGAATGGTTTAACGGCCAGCTGAAACTTTACCGGGATGTTGACGGAAAACATAATAGCATCTAGTCTTTGGGCCGTAATAACCAAAATAGTAAAAGTAAAGTCTGCCTTTTATTAGGAGGCGCAAATTACTAATGAGGCTTAGCGTCATATAAGATTTTTAACAATGCTCCTGGCAGGAGAAAACGGTGGGACAACAAATAAGAGGGAGATGTCCTGTAAAATCATACAACGAGGCTTTAATAGTACGTTTTAAAACAAGACAGAGGGATAAGCGACAAGGCAAAGAGGGTGTCTCTCAGCACTGCTGGCAAATGATCATCCGACTCTCCTGCTACTCCCCCTCTCAGGATAACTCTTCCCTGCTCCAAAAACCCAGAAAATGCACTTAACTTTCATCTACTGATATCCCAGCACCCTCTCTCATTAAACATTCATGGCCGACGTCATTGAAGCCCCAGCTCCCTCATGCTGTGTATTCAAAAGGTGAGCAGGACATTTAATACTCAACCCACCAAAGAAGATTAAAAAAACTGTTAACAGGCACTGATGAAAGAATGATGATATTTTGGAACATTTTGCCTCCTTGCGTTACATCAAAAATAATACTTCAAGCGAATGTGGAGAAATGAGAGAGAGAGAGAGAGAGAAAAAAACAGACATTTGGATCTCGTTAGGCTCTGCTGATGACAAGGTTTCTTTGGTGATGACTGAATAATTCTATACAAACTTATTTAAGTAACATTATTGCTTTTCTTTTTTTGTCTGTAAAATCCAGACAGAAGACCCAACTAGTTGAGCTGCAACATTATCTGCTCAGCATGGTCGACTGCGTCGTCATCGCAAGTGTCAAGGGATTTTCAGACACAGTCAACTCTGAAGCATCTTGTTGGAAACGTTAGATATGTCATGCCAAGGATTAGACTAACAGAAGAAAGAAAGAAGATGGCTTAGAAAGTGGGCACATTAAGACTTTTAAGATTAGAGGATGCAAGGGATGGAGAGTTTGCTAAGGTGCACAAATCCTACTACCAACAAAATAACTTAAACCTGGGATATTTATATCATGTCACGGTGATGTTTAAGGGGCCGCTCCAAAGCATAATATTGTACCTAACACCTTATTTACCGAAAGCGCAGCTGAGTTACACCATCTGTTTGGAGCTCAACAGGCTCAGACAGACGCTCTGCCAGCAGAAGAGGCACAAGGTCCCCGGGCTTATCTGGGAAGAGGTGTGCCGCTGCTCCTCTGCACCAGCGAGGTGGAACGATAAACATAATTAAATTGGGTTGGATTACACAGAATGGATTGGATCAGTTGGGAAGGCGGAGAAGTTAATCCACAGCATTCTCTCTGTAGAGCCGCCAGCTTCACAAAACGACAAAAACGAAGACGATGGTGAGGAGAGACGGAGGATCAGATGCAGGTGAGGGGTGGACACAGGAAGGACCCCGTCTATAACAACCGGCTCCAAAGTAAAAAAACAGTACATCCAGAGGAGGAGGGTTGGGAAGGATGAAGGAAAAAAGAACAGGGTTGAATGCTCATTTTCAAAATTATCATATGAAGATGTTACTGTATGTGCACGACTCGTAGGAATTATTTTGGATAGCTTCCATGACGTCTGAAAATGAATTTCTAGAAAGCCATTTATTGGAAGGAAATTAAACTTGTTTCAGTTGCATCGGAAATGAGATAAAGCCTTACAGTCCACCTACAACCAACCCCAAGGTTGAATCTTCCTCTTTTGTTCCTGACTTTGGTGCAATCCCCTTAAATATAACCTTTCCCCAGGGAAAGACTCCCCCACCAAGCTTTTTTCTCGCTCCCTCCCATTGTCTCTCAGCTAGAGCAAAGAGACAGATCACAGAACACAGCCGGGTGTGTTTTCACTGCTTTTCAATCTAATCCGGAGTAATCCCGGCCTCTCCACATCTCGTCTTGGCCAGTGCAGCGGATCGCATTATCTTCCGTTAAAATTATGATTAATGGATCCCCGAAAGTCATCTAAGCAGGCTATGCTGTCGAGGTGATGAGAAGGCCTGCTCTCTGAGATCAAAATCTGATCTATATTTTGGCCTTAAATACATTCAAACATCCGTCTTTAAGGTTTGTGTTTAATTCCAGTGTATATGTATATCAGCACTCGGATTAAAAAATCTAAACCTTCGATCAAAGAGCTGGCATGCACACATCTCTAAATGCTCTCTCCACTGGAGAGGCAGGATATCGGCTTTCAGCTTTCTGCTGCTTTAACAAGTGCAAGTTTGCATTATTAAAGGTGCCCTGGCTGGACTCTTTAATTGAGTCTCCTCTTAGATGGTCGTCCCAGCAAGAGAGCTGTAAGCAAGCAAGCCCACGGCACTGTCTAAATGCGGGAGGATGAGAAGGAGGAAACCTTCGCCTGTGCGGCGTTGAAATATGAATGCAGCATTTGCAGCGAGCCGTACACTCGACACGGAAATCTGGCAGCAGAGCCCGGGGAAAACTTCGCTGTAGGGTCAGACTGAATGGCGCTGCGTGGAGATGGTACAGAGAAGAATACTCACATAGCAAATGTGTTCAAACTGATTTGATATTGTTTTGAATGTTTCTTATTTGAGGTTAGTTTGATTTTAAAATAAATTATCCAAAAATAATGAGAGAGAAATTGTTCCATTTACATTTTTTTTGGGGGGTGGGTGTCTTTTATGAAACGTTATTATTATTCCACACAGAACTGGTGTAACTAAGCCAGGTTTGTAGGTTAACCCGTCTAACCTGCACCCATTTAGCTCTGTTCAAAAAGTTGCAGTAGGACTCAGACTACAGTTTTAAACAAGACTTTATAATCCATAACTCATATCAATTTATCCTAAGAATCATTGCCCATATGGAACACCCACAGTGGGCTGTTCTACTAAAACACAACACCTTATCTAATCTTTGAAACTTAACTAACAATGAATATGGATCATTTTCTATTGATTTGTTGAATCGTTTCTATTTACTCCATAGATACACACCTTCTGGGTTAGCATGACAGTTGTTCATGCTTTTTTTTCCTTTTCTAGAATGACTTTATACATTTAAAACATTGTTTGTATTTTCTACAGAGAGTTGTCCTTTTTCTTTAGTAGCCTGACTCTTTAGTAAACTTTTAGCATTCACACATTTAGCTGACTGTATTTGTTAGTCTGCTCTTCTTCTGTGCCATATGCAACAGATTAATGTCTCCTTGTTTTGTGGTGTCAGTTCCTTTGAAGTTGATGCTGGAGTGGCACAAAGAAAAGTCCCGGCTGCATCAGTGTTCTTTGAATAGCATGACCAACTAACCAGATTGTGTTAGGGAAATGTGGTGTCCATTTTTTATTAAGTATTTAGTGCAGATAGTGTAGATACCCAGTCATATTTTTCCAATTCATAGGTCACGTATTAGTACTATTTTGACTGCTATTTTGTCAGTTAGGTCTTTTTATGTTTGTTTGTTGCAAAACTTACGAGAGATGAAAACTGTGTTATACCATAAATTCCCCCAGCTCTTATGTAATGACTTTATGGGATTCTTTATTGATAAAATTGAATCAATTAAAACTAAAATTAATGGCATCCTACCAAACATAACTACTGTCTCAGTAAGCAAGGAGGCACTGGATGTGGCTCTGGAGCATCATCTCTGTTTGAAGTGTTTTGTTCCAGTTGAGCCTTCTGAGCTTTCAAAAATATTTTCTTCATCTAAGCCTTCAACTTGTATGTTGGATCCAATTGTTTAAAGAAGTATTTCCCATTATTATTACCCAAATTTTGGATATGATTAATTTGTCATTAGTGAATGGGTATGTAACAGAAACTTTTTAAAGTAGCTGTAATAAAATCCCTACTTAAGAAACCATCTATTGATCAAGAAGACTTAATAAATTACAGACCCATATCTAATCTTCCTTTTTTATCTAAAATCCTTTAAAAAATTGTTGCTAGTCAACTGAGAGAGCATTTGAGGAATAATGACCTATTTGAAGAATTTCAGTCAGCACCGAGACAGCTCTCCTTAAGGTCACAAATCATATTCTCATGGCCTCAGACAATGAACTTGTGTCTATTCTACTTCTGTTAGATCTCAGTGCTGCTTTTGACACAGTCAATCACAATATCCTCATAGAAAGGCTCGGAACACACTGTGTGGATCAAGGGAACAGCACTAGGCTGGTTTAAATCGTATATGTCTGATAGATCCCAGTTTGTTCATTTAAATGACAAATCTTCTCCGCATTGTAAGGTTACTTGTGGAGTACCACAGGGTTCTGTACTTGGCCCAGGTCTATTTACTATATACATGCTCCCTATTGGTAAAATCATCGAACAGCATGGTGTTAATTTCCACTGTTATGCTGATGATACACAGCTGTATTTATCTTTAAATCCTAATGAATCCAGTCAGTTTGGTAGATTACAGGCATGTCTAGATAACATAAAAATGTGGATGACTTTAAACTTTTTGCTCTTGAACTCTGAAAAGACAGAAGTTATCTTTGGACCAGAACCTCTAAAATAGATATTGCTTAGCCAACCCCTTAACCTGGATAACATCAAATTGGCATCTGGTAAAGAACGTTGTGTTATTTTTGATCAGGATATGTCTTTCAAGTCCCATATAAAACAGGTCTGTAAGATTTCCATCTTTCACCTAAGGAATATAGCAATAAGAAATATTCGCTCTAGGACAGATGCTGAAAAACTAGTCCATGCACTTGTTAGTTCAAGGCTGGAATATTGTAACTCTTTATTAGCAGGAAGTTCACACAAGTCTTCAGTTGGTTCAAGATGCTGCAGCAAGAGTTCTGATGAAACTTAAAAAGAGAGATCATATCTCCCCAATTTTAACTTCCCTTCATTGGCTCCCTGTCAAACTTAGAATAGATTTTAAGATTCTTCTTTTGACATATAAAGCCCTCAATAATCAAGCTCTTTCGTATATCAGAGATCTTATTACTCATTATGTCCCTAACAGAGCACTTCGCTCTCAGACTGCAGGTTTTACTGGTGGTTCTTAGACTCTCTAAAAGCAGAATGGAAGGCAGATCTTTTAGTTTTTAGGCTCCTCTCCTGTGGAACCAGCTTCCAGCTTTAGTCTGTGAGGCAGACACCCTGTTTAGTTTCAAATCTAGTCTTAAAACCTTCCTTTTTGATAAAGTTTACTGTATAGTTATGAAGAAGAAGAGAAGACAGCCTAATCCGGCTGGGGGAGGAACTCAGTCTTGACAGACGGTTCTCCTTTGCTCTATCTTCTTCATGTCTCACTCTATAGGGTTAAGTTATTTACGTTTTCTATAGTTATGCTGCAATAGGCTTAGACTGCTTGAGGACAATCTGACCACTTTTGTCTCTGCTACTTTCTTTCTTTGTCCAATATGCTTTAGTTACCGTTATTTCAATCTTGTTAACTTTTTGTTTTCTCTTAGTGTTCTTCTCTCCATAGTAACCACACCTGGTCTGGCGTTCTGTTAGCTGAGACAGCATCTTGGAGGAGAACCTGGGCTGAGATGCTTCCAGTGACGCTCACAACTTCTGCTATAAACTCTTTTTTTCAGTATCCTGTCCATCTATTTTAGTTTTATGTTTCTTCAACCCCTAGTCGGTCGTGGCAGATGGCTGCTTGTACTGAGCCAGGTTCTGCTGTAGGTTTCTTCCTGTCAAAGGGGAGTTTTTCCTCTCCACTATCGCTACATTCATGCTCAGTATGAGGGATTGCTATGAAGTCAACGACAACACAAGCCATTGCTTTGGTCTGCTGATTCCAGAGGAGTGAATGCTGCAAGTCAATGACTCGATGCAATCTGCTGGGGTTCCTTAGTTTGGAAACTTTTTCCAATTGATTTTCTTGTAAAGTGCCTTGAGACGACATCTGTTGTAAATTGGCGCTATATAAATAAACTGATATAAATAAACTGATTTTTGATTCTTGATATTCTAGGAGGTCTGTGCATTCCATGGCGATAGGTATGGTTTAAAGTGAACAAAACTCTAAAAAATAAAATGTGGGACGAAGTGGGAATTTGGAAATGCAAAACCAACTTAATTTTTGGGTAAGAGATTTAGACTAGCATGGAGTCACCTCGTGAAAGATGCCAGATACAATGGATGCTTCATAGAAACATTGAACCGTATGAACATAAAGCAACTTGTGAGGACTAGAGATCTCACATGGGCTCAGTGTTGGAGCCACAAGAAGGAAACCCCCCCCAGTGTGTCAAGACTGAATCCAGCATACAAAACTCACACACCTTGGTGTCATCTGTGACGCATTTCTCTATTTAGGGACTGTGCTGTTGTTCTAAACAAGCTATGTCCTTGCAAAGAGAACTATATACATACCCATCACTGGCCCGTGTGTGTGCTAAACTATGCTCAAACTGGGTCATCCCTGGTTGCTTGACCTGGTGCTTCAGTGTGGTGTGAGTAGCTATGTTTCTTACTTTTTAAGACATTAACCCTTTGATGGTGTTCATTGCTAAGATTTAGCATAATTCTGTTTTTTCACAACATACAGATGTAGGCAGAACGCTATGTGAAATATGTGTACTCACATGGAAACACAATAAATTGAGTACAGCATTAAATCTAAAAATCCGGCAGAAATGGGGCAAAATTAGCATTTTGGTTTCTCTACTTGACATGAATTTAAACAAGTAATTTATTTTTCTGGGGGGAGGGGTTTCACCCCCGTTTTGCTACTTTAAACATGGACTTCCGAGCCAAAAACTTCAACTATGTGTTCTTTAATGGTAATCAGGAAAAATAAAATAAAAAAACAACAAAAAAAACAACTGGACTTTACTCTGTGGAGAGAGGATCAGACAAGATTTCCTTCCTGGGGCATAAGAAACTGCCAATCTCTGAGAGCCTGCGGCTTCTCTGAAACATGCAGGGAGCACCGTTTTGCATCATATTCACAGACACCAGCAACATTCAATGGAGATAACAAATTTCCTTTGAACAATGTTTGTCTATGAAAATAAAACACAGTCACTATATTGATGTAAAGCTCAACGCCACAATAGAACAGCTATTTCTGGAAGGCATTCAATCTATAAGAATTGCAAGTATTTTTTGTCACAACATGAACAAAGTTTTTGGACACACGTCATTTTTATGAAAATTCCCTTCCAGTTTAAATAATAAATAATGCTCTCATACTCGATGCTTCTTGTTCGGCAAATTACTATTAATGGTAAATCTTATGTCTTATATATGTTGCTTTCTCAAAAATTATCATAATTATATAAAGAACTGATAAAAAAATAAAAAAATAAAAAATAAAAAAAAGGAATCACAAATGGCTTTTAAAATGTTCTGATTGGATTCAGAGTTCTGGGAAATGAGAACTGAAGGATTCATGGCTCTCTGTTGACTTCCGTTAGTTTAACAAGGTGCATTTGCTGCTTCACTCAAAGATTTGTTAGGATTACTATCTAAAGAAAGTTACTTTAAAACTGTGTAGCAGATTTGAAAACCGATGAGGTACCTGGCTGATTTAGACTGGTACTTCAGTCAAAACCTGAAGTACCAGAGAGGCTGAGAGTGAGATGGAAGCTATGGATTAGGTTAGTTTGATGGAATTCATAAAAAGAGGAAAAGACAGAATAAATATTTAACAATATATAAGATAAAAGAAAAAGATTGGTGTAAAGAAAATGTGGATTTACAGCTGATTTTGACTTGAAAATCTGCCCCCAATCATGTAATATCATCTTCAAGGATCCTCAGTATATTAGTTTAGTTGAAGGTAGGGTTGCACAATTCCAAGAATTATTCAAAGTGAAAAACTTTCACAGGGAATTGTTGGTAATTTATATAAATTTACTGGGCATTAATTTGTTTGAATGAGAATAAACATGGATATATTGAAGTCTGGAGCTCACTATAATGTTGGAAACTATATTTAATTCAGAATAATGTTCAAAATTACACTTGACTTAATTAAGCTATAAGGACAAGAATACTAGGCTACAAATTGGAGCTTGTTCCAAGAAAAATAGTTTGGCAGTGTTTTTTTAATCAGGTTGAGATGGATTATCTTGCAGAATTTACATTGATTTCCACATTTGACTGAACAAAATGTTTATTATTAGCATTAATTACAATATTTTTATTACACACAGCTGCCAGCAGAGTCCCATTAATTGAAAAGTAGACTTCACGACGAGTGAAACCTTGATATCATCGGTTCACTGCTGTAAAGACAGAGAACACGCACACTGCATTAGCGGTGAAATCAAAGAAGCCGTCTCAGGGCACAGTCACATCTGCAAGCGGCTCTCTGTCAGGTGTTTTAGCTGGAGACTGTCAGCGTTAGCGGTGTCCTCCGCTTCACCCCTGCAATCCAGCGGGAGCTGCTGCAAAAGGAGACAGAGCTCTGCAAACATTGCACAGCAGTCCCATCCCCACTGAGCTAAGCTCTGCTAATTTTGTGAATGCAAAGTGCGTCTGTGAAGCTCTCACAGTTCACAGCTCTACTTCATCCTTGGGTCGAATCGCGACTCAGGTCCTGACCGCTGACGGTTTCAGGACTGTAGCTGTGCTTTAACCTCCACCTCACGATGAGCTGTGTGAAAGCGAGTCCACCGATCTGCATATCATTATTAATGCTAAGCTCTTCACCTGAAACATAAATATCTCTACCCTTTGTTCTCATGTGTGCAAAAAATGACAGCTAAACATGATGTACTCTATATTTTTAATGCTGATGAGATGATAATGTTTGAACCATTTGAAACCAGGTTACTTTTTAGCAACCCCTTTGCGAGGTAATGTATGTTTCTGTTGCTTCACTTTAGTAGTTAATATTAATGTAATGCAAACACTGCACTGGAATCCTGCTGTGGAATATCCAATTAAAAAAGCACAAGATGTGGAACCACCAGTGTGGGATTCAACTTATTACATCCAAATTTGGCCACGATTCCTCAACACCAAAAAAATAGAGTTAGCGCTGCAAAATAACTCTCTATGCTATTTATTTTTATTCTGTTACTTATAAACATACACCACTATACCTGACATAAATTGCAAATAAAAGCAGGCAGCTTCAGGTAAAACTAAAGCTCCGGCATTGCCGGTCTATCACTCGTACTGTTGGGCAAATAACTATCCCCTTCCATCCTGATTACCAAGGATAGAAGGAGTTTTTATGGGCTAGACCATAAGAATAGAAACTCTACACACATTTGTTGCCATTATCTGATAATGACACAATCTTATCTCATTCTACACATTGCAGACACTCTGTCTGCACTAAAAAGGATCATTTAACCACCTTGTGATTTAGTTCTTCCAAAGAAGGGCAGTTTTATCTATTTTTGGATTAATGGTTAGGCTTGTTTCCGTCTACCGGTTTTGAAACAAAATCCACCAAATCATGCAAAGCGTAAGTTCTTCAGATTTTGACCTTACATAAGGCTACAATGAAAGGTCAATACTCAGCATTTAAAGGGTTTCCATGTATTTAGCAACAAAAATCACCTCTAGCGAGGTTAACTTTTTTTACTACAAAACTTTGAAATGTGCATAAAAAATGTTGATGGAAACAAACTGTGAGCAATGAAATTTCAACCAAGGACATTAAGTTAATTATTAAATATGAGAAATAGAAAAATAGGATGCTGAGATGACAACAGTGGTCATTTAATGAGTCACACAGTAGCAGACATACGGTACACCCTTGATCACTATATACAAACAATATACATTCATATAGGAAAGATAAGAAACTGTTTAACTGCTGCTTTGAAATGTAGGATTTTCCAAAATTGGAAATATAAAAGCTTGTTGTTTTTTTATTAACCAAAGGAAGCACACTTTGCTTCTTCTGGTTTTGGAGTCAAATGTAGTTTAAGAAAAATGATAGGAGAATAATTTCATTTTGACTCTTACTCCTTCAAACTTTGTTGTATTACATCAATCCAAATCAAACAATCCATCATGTTCTTGTCATAAGTTGCAAGTTATGTTAACTATGACCAATCAGAAGCGCTGTTCATTAATGCTGTACTGTTACAGTTTTTATTTTTACTCACAGAGTATCGACCCGGCTGCAGCTGATAAATATACTGTATTCCTGGTCACACACACACAATATTACTACAGTAAAATCAATTTGAAAGTACAGTTGCAAAGCTACAAGCACATCTTTTAAGCAGCAGACTGCAGGCTAGCTGTAAAAAATCAGTAACTACTAATTGTGTGTACATTCTGTCATATTTGCCTACCTTTGACGTGACAATGGCACTACTGCCCAAATGAAGTCAGCATGTTCAGGCAAATTTGAAATGCTTAAAAGTTACAGCAGTCAGCATGTATTGTTTGGAGAACTGCGGAGAGCTAACCATTGTTGAGCCAATGTAGCCTTTTTACGCTTTAGACAATGATTGTACGCTTGCAACTGAGATGAATGCAGGTGACCTACAGCTCCCTGAATGACACACACACATACACCGCCAGAGATCCCGCTCTGCTGTAACGCAGCGTGCTACGCTCGTTGCACAGACACGGCTTCGGGCGCTTATTTCACAAAGTCAGCAAATGTGCATTCTTTTTGCCACTAGTTGTTTTTTTGTCCACACATTACATCTCTCGGGTCTTATTGTCACGATCTGAAAGAGTGCCTCATCGCATTCCCCTCATTTTGGGTGAGTGTGAAGAAAAAAAAACAAATACGGCAACCTTATTTAGGAGTTAGGAGAAGCGAGCATGCAGCGAATCACATCATGTTTTTATTTATGTCTTCCAATAACAGCAAGATTAGAGGAGAAAAGCCTTTTTGGTCAAAAATGAGCATCAGTGTTTGACTCAGAGGATATAAATGTTATTTACAGGCCTGCATGGAGGCACGATTAATTTAATGCACCTTATGCTGCACTGTATTGATGAAAGCTCTTCATTAGTATGCTGCTGAGGATTTTTTTTTTATTCCATGCAGACTGCTGCTCCCTCTTTCAGCTTAAGGTTTTCTTCCTCCAGCTTCGTGTGCGTGCTGCCGACCGTACGAGGCTTGTCACTAGAGCAGAGATACGGCGCGAGTGGGAGAGGAGATCTCAGAACAGCACCGAAATTATCAAGCAGCGTGCTTGGTCCCAGAGCTCCGAACACAATGCCCTCCCTCAGTTCTCTCGATCCTCCTCCTTTTTAGTTCATTTTTTAACTTATTTTATTCTTTAATGCGGATGTCTCTCCAGACCTGGGGTAATCTTACTTTTGCTTATTTGCACACACAAGTTAGTGGCGTAAGTAGGGCCCCCGTTCCTTGCATCCCCCTGCCAATTGCATAATCGAGGCCAGAAACCATCAGCAAGATGGCAGAAGAAGAGCTCTATTAAGCCGCATCGTGTTCCATCTGCTGTGTAAGAGAGCGATAACAGTATTTGCAGTTTTTGGAGACGGGGCGCGCCAAAATTTCCGACTTCTGCTCAATTATGGCGCCGTGTCAAACAGAGGTTTTTAACCCATCCACCCCCAGTGGGAACAACAACTTTACTGGAAGTGAAACATGAAGAACATGTGTCAGGAATAACTTTTTTTTATTTTTTTTATTACAAGGCAAGGATATCTTTTCCCATGTTTTCCATCACTTGTTTAGGTTCAGACCTGTTTCGCGGTATATACAACAAAGTAGTCAAGTAGTTATTTGATTGGGTTTTCTGAGTGAATTCAATCTTTTTTAGTCTGAATGAAACAGCCACTGAAATATATCTTGTAATTTGGAACAAAGCTCCCATTTTCAACCGATACACACACTGTCGTTAGAGCTATTGTTGAAGCGTATACCCAAATATGGAGGACTGAAATCTTCAACAACCTTTAAATTTTGAGCTGTTTCATTCATCGTTTTCATGAAATTTTTACCTTTTTCTATTTTTCCCGTTTATACATATAGAAGACTTTTTTCAGCACGGCGTTGCACTGACTCGATCTATGAGGTCCTTTGTCTCTGAATGTTTTAAACGTGTTTCCATCACACCTATCATGCAACTGACTTTCTCTGCAGTCCCCAGTTCTGTGGGTAAATAGAAATGATCAGCTCACAGTATTTAGATATCTCCAAGCAGACCAACTTCTAAAGCATGAAAACATGCGGTACAGAAGTATTTAACCTTATTTGGCTGGGTAACTCTTACATATACTGTAATGGCTGTACTGAAGTGGCCTATTTATTAATGAGGAGGATTTATGTTAGAGAAGTAATTGTTTTCATGCTGCTCCGACTATATGCAATCCCAAAAAGACTGAGATTAATCCTTAAAAGCTTTTTTTTAAATCTTTGGTTTAATAATAAACACCACAAATATGATAAGCAATGCAGGTTAATGCTGTTCATTCCCCTGTTGAAATTAAAATTGCTAAAGCATTCCTGCTACCATACCTACAAATGTTGCAATATAATTGATGCAAACCTTAATAGAATGTGAAAACATCAAAGAAGCAACTGAGCTTCCTCTAACTCATGCATGAAAAAGATGTTCTGATCCTACATTTAAAAACATTTCTAATTACTTTTTTCAGGATTTTAGCCTGATGGATATCAATTGAAATAAACATTCACATTCATAAGCTCCATAGAACTGATGTGATCCCATCATTAAGAAGCTTCTGTGTCAGGCAGTGGCAGCAAATCAGTCCATCCTTAGTGGGGGTTTTCTTTTGTGTTTGGTATTCAATTATAAAGATGGGAGATTCTCTGCTTAGACATTTGTGTTTATATTTGTTTGTTTGTTTTTATTAAAGAAAATAAACAGAAACCTGGCCGTTTAAAGCATACAGTGGTGCTCTCCTTTCAGCGCGCTGTCATTTAGCATGTGCAGGAAAATGAATTTGCCTAATATTTCCTCTCAAGAGCCTAAATATAGCAAAACAGTTCCACCAAACTCGTTTTAGGATGTGCCGGACTTTCATTTTAACCTCAGTAATTGTGATTAAATTGGAATTTGATAATTACTCTTCACAAATATTTATATTTAAAGCAAGTACAGCTGACTCTGATATTAAGCAGCATATTTGTCTTTGTTGCCATCCTCATCTTATATATCGACACGAAAAAAACGACTTATTTTCTACGGAGGCCATTTCATAGCTTGAAGGGTCAATATAATGGCAGTTTGTGATGTCATTATAGCAGCAACTGTAATAGTTGCTGGTTTTTGTGAGTTTTAATAAAGGTTAGATTACGTTGTTGATGTCAGTGCTTTTTCTTGATGAAGGTCCCACCACATCATCTGAAGGTATATCGATGGGTCCTGAGATTACAGTCATACATAAATTACAATTGATCGTAGTTATCAAACAATGCATCAAGTTCACTATTAATATTTAAATTCGTTTTTAATCAAAGGAAACCCAGCAGATTACATCGAGTCTTTGACTTGAAGTAATCACTACTTTTGACGTGACAGAGGAGAGTAAAAATTCCCTCTCAACAGGAAGAAACATACAGCAGGATCAGAATCGGGCTCAGTGTGTACGGTCGTCTGTACAAAGCGACTGGGGGTTTAGGAGGACAGAATAGATCCAAAGGAAAACAAACAAAAGCACAAGCGGATAGTATTCACGCATATAATCCAGCTCAAACATAGTAGATGAAACACTAAGGGCGTCTTCTTAAGAGATTCAATGATTAGTTTGTATGTTGTAGGTTATTAACATTGGAGTCGTTTTCATGGGTCTGGACCTAACATGCATTCAGCGAAATCTGCCCTAGATACCTTTCTCTCAACTTCAAAACTGTCCTCTCTAATTTTCCTTCACTCTTCACAGCCCAACACCTCGACGGTGCGCCACGATCGATTTCATGTGGAGGAAACCCACAGGATGCTGCCGGAGCCGCGATGGAGAGCAGAGTTAGCGTACTCAGTCGATCTCGTTTTTGACATTAGCCCTAACTGGATGACAATAGTGCAAAGGTGAGGTGGCTTTTGTTTTTTTTCTTTTGTTTTTGTATTTTTTAACTAATAGTTGTGTTTTTAAACCCGTGGTGGGCAAAATTACAATAATCACATGCTGAAAAGTTATAATAACGTGTTTAAATGAGGAAGAAAAGAGTTCAGCTTCACTCCGGACAACTTTCTTTATCTTGAGTGTTTGGTAAAATAAAAAGTATCACATGATCACAACAATGTCATTCTTGTGTGATTACTTCGTGTTGCAATAAGAATTATATACCAGGTAATCAAAATATTTATAGTTCTGCCCATTTAACATGACTTTTTTCACTTCGTCAAAAGGAAGCAAAACGTTCAAAACTATTCATGTTCAGATAACTTGGTGACAATGCTTTTCTGTTATTTCTGATTATTTTCAAAACCGTTTTATATTGAGTGTGCTAAATTTATAAACGTTTCTGAAGACTTGAGAACTGAATTCTTCAATCAGATCAATTATTTGCTCTTTTTTTTCTGTAAGACTCATATGACAAGTTCATTTATGTTAATGTGTGGACTGTACTCTGTAGCCTTTCACAATGCTTGGAGCCGTCTGTTCGGCACTTCTCTGACATTTTACATGTCAGCTCGTCAATAATCGCAATAACGACCAAGATCGCAATGATAATCAATGTCCATATGGCTCGGGTCTGAAGGATCAGGCGAGAACATGAAGATAAGTCATTCCGTTTGTTACTCCAGAAACCAAACAACATTAAAATCAAATTACGCCCGACTTTCCCGGGAACCCTTTTGTGGACCCCCAGAGGTCTCTCGTCGGAGCTGGAGGAGACACAGCTGTCGGAATAATAACGGCGACAGGAGGCGTGCATGGGGATTTCTTAGACTTAATTACAGCGCTACAAGACTGCTGACAGATTACAACTTCTTTCCTGTCGCTCCTGGAGCCACCAGCGGCCTGCTCGTCTTGATAAAGCCTGCGAGTGATACTCAAAGAAGCCACTTAGGTGATGTAACGGCCCACTTCCGACCCAAGGGTTTCCACGAGGGCCTTTGTCAAGAAGTGACTGCCAATTTCAGACAGATTCCTAATGAGAAGGGAATGTGGATGGCTGAAAGTATCTGAGGGGAAAGCTGCTGCTCATGAATGCATGAATGAACACATGTACCTTTAAATTAGAGAGGAAGTTTAAAAAAAAACATACTTTAATACAGCATGGGAAATATATGTCTCAGGAAGCTGAGAATTACTTTACTGTATACTTTAAACTCATACGCATTTTAATATTTGAAATGCTTTTAAACACTAAAACTATATGTTTTTAAAATGTAGATTTTCTGGTAAAGGAACCCTGGAAAAAATAAAAAAATAAAAGTCCCTCCCAAAATGGGATTAAACTTTCATCATTTGAGGGAAACAGCCAAATCTTCGGAGTCAACTTGAACAGCAATTCAAACGCTTTTGTGCTAGTTTCCAGTTGGAGCAACACAGCAACAAGGCTTAACAGGCAATGAGGACCAAACAGAAACGTTCTTGCTAGACCCTAAAATCGCTCTGTTGTTCGGGAACACATTGGTTTAGAGGCACACAGAGCTCAGTTCAGACCCTTAGCTCCAAGCTGTTAACCGTACCTTGCTCCAGCAGCCGCAGGGAGTGCTGGAAGGACGGCTCCAGCGTTTCCTTCTCCGCCAGCAGCTCCGGCAGGTACTTGTCGCTCTCCATCTCGTCCTCGGCTTCTCGGGCTCCGAGTGTTCAAGGCGGACGGATGGCGGGTTTTAAAACGGCACGGAGACAAAAGTTACTGCAGGCTCCGAAACAGAAAGAGGAAAGAGGGAAACAAAAACTATAAAAGCTCCAAAAGTTGAAATGTCTGCGCTCGCGCTAGAAGAGCATGTTTGGGTCCCTCGCGGGGCACGCGCTCTCCTCTTCCTTAACGAGCCGTTGATTTTAACCAGCATCACAGCTCCTCGCTTCCGTCGGTCCACCCGCTCTCTGAAGCTCGCTGTGTTTGCGTCCGCAGCAAAAGTGAAGCGGATGCGGCAAGGCGCGGAGTGGGGAAAGGGGGCGGGGCCACGCCGGGAGCTGTCCGCGGTGCTGCTTGGACCCGTTTGCGTCTCATTTCCTGTCAGTCAACGAGCCCAGCAGAAACTCGGGAAGCTCGAACCTGCTCGAACACGTTTTCTTACGTTTTCTTATGTTACAACTACAAATCTCTTTGTAATCAACAATAATTACTGTTATTGCTATTATTATTATTATTATTATTATTGGTTTACTATATTTTAATATGATATGATTTGTATAGCAATGAGAAACCGATATGTTTGGTTTTGTTTTTATTCTTGTTAATACAATTTTTTAACTACATTTCAAAATTTTGGGAATTTGTTTTCCGCCCAACAGAGAAACCTTGTAGAGCCACATTTTTCTGTTATTATTCTACAAGATTGGCATGTATCTACCAGCTTTTCAGATCTGGACACAACATTTATTATTATCATTATTTTACCTTTGTTTTTTGTTTTTTGTTTTTTTGTTTGTTTTGTTTGTGTTTAAATATTGCTTTAGTTCAGTCAAACTAGATTGAGAGGATCTGAGCGCATCAATTTTTTTAATTTTATCACAGATTCTCTATTTCTAAAACAAAAATATACTAATACGTTGTAGATTTGGCTGTGTTTCTAGCATTGATGTGCTAATTGTTTAATTATTGTCTATATATGGTACATCATTTGCTAAGCCACTTTCGGAAAATGCGTACTCCTTTGGGTGCGTTCACTCCTGCAGCTTTTGAATGGTATCATGAACAAATCCTTACTTGTTATGTGATTGGAGTTGTCAGTCATACGTACAGATGGTGGCTCTTTATATATACCTGCTCATCTAGTGTTTATCCAGTACCAATCCCGTTTTTCTAAGTTTTCAATTTTTCTATGTTGCATTTAGGTTAATTCTTCTTCCAGTTAATGTAAACTAGGTTAACTGTACCATCAAGGATTTTTATAGTCTTACCACTTCACATTTACATCTTTGCTGGACGAAATGTTTACTCAGATTCTGGTTAAAAAGCCAGATAAATAAATAAATAAATAAACATAGTCAGCTGAGTAGGGGGATTGAGTTCATCAGTCTGACTGCTGCAGGGTAGAAACTGTTTCATCCATTTTTCTGCATCAACCTTGCTTTACGCCTTTCCTAAACATTCTTCTTGACCTGTCTCCTGGTTTTCATGATGTGTGTTTGTTCACTAAAACTTTCCAGCAAACCTTTGAGATCTTCAGGGTACATCTGTATCTAAACTGACAAAACACACATTGGGACACTATTTACTGATCAGATTAGAGCTTAAGGCAAAATATTTATTTACAGGTTTTGATATGAAGGTGGATGAATACATATGCACGTTGTTTTTTTATGTTTGTTTGTAATGGTATTTGAAAGTGCTTTATTTTTCCGATGTTACAGTTTTCCATATGTGGTATTGGTCTGTCAAATAAGTTCAGATAAAACGCATAGATATTTGTGGTTTTATTGCAACCAAACAAGAAAAGGTTTAGCAGTAGAAATTACTATGAAACATTTTTGTCCAAATATTCAAGAAACTTGTGTTGATTTGTTCCCCTCTTCTTTTCCAGACTCTGAACAGAAATGTCCGAAACTGACTGAAAGTATACAAAAACTCAGTTTGTGATCAAAACAAATCAAAAATACTTTATTTATACCAAATAGAAATGAAATGTTGTTGGAGTAACTAATTTACCTAAGGAGTTGTTGTAGATGGTGTGGGCAGGAAAGATCTTCATTAGCGTTCTGTTTTCCAACTAAGCTGAAGAAGCCTTTCTGAACAGACTCTGTTTTCCAATGACAGACTCATGAAGAGGATGTTCAGGGTTCTCTATGATTTTCTTGATTTAATGTAAAATCCTTCTTTACATCATCAACTCCAGAGATTCCACATTTGTCCCCACAACAGACCCACTCTTCTTTATCAGGTTGTTGAGGCTTTTTAGGTCCCTTGGTCTGACGCTGCTGCCCCAACAGATGATGGCAGAGGAGATGACACTCCCAGCAACAGACTTATATAGAAGATCTGCAACATATTTCTACAAACTTTTAGCTTCCTCAAGAAGCTTCCCTTCTTGTAAACAGATTCACTGTCGCGTCTCCATTCCAGTCTGTTGTCCAGATAAACACCAAGGTATTTGTATTCCTCAACCGTCTCTACTTCTTCTGCATGGAAATAGGGGTTGACCTGACCCTGTTTCTCCTGAAGTTTACAATCACCTATTTTGTTTTGTTCAAATTGAAGATTAGATGATGTGTGAAGCACTACCATTTAATGCCTGGATTCAGATACAGTTCATGTGTTCTTGCTGTCGATCCAACTTTAAATTAAATAGAAATTGTAGATTGTAACATTCAACCTGATAGTATTCTAAATTTAGGTAAGATGATAAAAATATCCCCTAAGCACATAAACTCAACTTTAGAAAACCGTATATTATTTTGTTAATGCGATTATTCAAACTACACGCTGAAAATTAGTTAAAATACATGTTTGAGAAAACTAGATCTCTTTCTATCTATCGTTTGCCATAGTCCAGTGAGCTCCTACACTTTTTTTTACCACATGTAGGTGCTTCAGAAAATGCAAAAGAATTAAAGATCCCTTTACTGTATTACCCCATAAGGTTCTATCCCTTTTTTCATGACAAAAATTATTTAAGGTAAATCTTTGTGGAAACAGTATACAATTTTAACATCCTCAGTTGAGGATGAATCTGAAAATTATTCAGTCAGCTGAGGTTAGAGGGTTTTTGCAACATTTACTTGTGACGCCATCTACATAGACCCTTCAGTGAGTCCACATTATGTAGACTCACTATAAGCACAATTCCAGCTAAACTAATAAAGCCGGTTAAAGTACATTGGAAACTCGGCCCCAGTGGGTAACATTAGGTAATAATGCAGAATTATTTTTATTGTATGTAGTACTTTGGAGGGTAAATCAAATAAAGTGAAATATTTAATTTTATTGAGAGAGCATCCAGGAGCAGGCTGCGGGAGACTGAGGAGCTGATTTAATCAGAGTCAGAGGATAAGAGCTGTATAATATTCTACATGATTTCTTTTCTGTATTAGATTAGAAGTTATTGACTATGGTCAATTCACAAAATAGTTGTCACTTTTTGGACTAAACTGAGATATCTTTTCAACAAAAATGAGACAAAGTCGTCTACCAACAAACCTAAACAATCTCATCCTTTAAAAAACATAACACTTTAACTTTCTAACCATTGCTTGCTATACCAAAATACATCGTTTTTTTTGTTTAGTTCTACTTTTAATCAAATTTCCGTGACGTGAATTCAAGAAACATTGTCCAGATAGCGCATGGAATCTGTAGAAACACGTCTAACGGAGACAGAAAAAAAACATATCAGTCGCTGACGATCAACAGAAACACTGACTCACTATATTATATATAGTTTTAGGGCAAGCAAACTGGAAGTAAAGGCGTACATTTTAAACTGTTTTCTTTTATCAGGTTTATATACAAGCACTTCTGCTGAGATTTCATTAGCAAAAATACGGTGTTTTTTATAACTGCATCCTGTTTTTAGGTGTAATGTTTCTGTTAAATTAAGTTGCATTACCCATCAACACCAGAACGGTAGTTGTTCCTGCACCCACTTTCTAATTCTAATGCACCAAATCCACAGTGATCAGTATGGTTACAGAACATCTGAGGATACTCTGTAATGATCCTCTTTACTCTTTTAGGCAGTTATACAGAAGTGCACGACTTCTTAGGTTGCTCTTCCCTGTTAGGACAACCCTGTCAATAGTTCTCAGGAAATCCATTCACCTTCTTACAGGTCAAGCATGTTTTCTCCTGGGCGTGTTTGTGAATTCATTAGAAAATAAGCTCTGCCATCTGTAGAACACACAAACGCAAAGCTCAGGGTGTTGCTTGGTAAGGCTATATTTATGTTAACAGAGGGGGAAAAAAGATGCTGCCATAAATCCCCTTGTTCCACCCGATCTCGTGCTTCCAGGAAATACAAAATATATGGGGAGTCGCCTCTTGTAAGGAATTCAACAGATGGTAGGGGACCAGGATTTGTACACAATCTCCACATTTGTTTGACATTCTAGAAAGAAAGAGAGAGAGGGGAAGAAAAAGATAAGAAATCTGTCAATATATGTGGAAGTTGCAGAGGCAGCCTCAGGTGGGCGGCTATCAGTAGGCTGATCAGTGCGGCTTATATAATTGAGGTTTTTTTTGTTTTTCTGGCTCCATGCTATTTCAATAACTTCGAAGAAAATGTGACCCAGAGGCTAGAGGCAAGAAGACAGGATTTTTTTGTTGTTGTTGTTTTCCATCTTCATTTATATCCTCCGCGAAGTTTAAAATTTGCTATCTGTTATTTTTGATATTGCTATGCCCAAACAAATACTATTTGTTTTTCTTATGAATGAAAGTATTTGTGTACATGCTGGTGAGATCTGTAGGCGTCAAATAGTCAGCAGAGAAAAGCAATAAAGTGCGGGAGACTGCCTTAAAACAATATTAACACTTTTTGAACATTTTCATACTAATTTACATTAAAAATGCACCAGTCTATGTAGTTTATTAGGATTTCACACAAAATAGCACCTTTACTCTGACACTTCTTAATACACCCCAGGGCAACCAGTTGCTTTCAGAAGTCACCTAATTAGTAAAGAGTTCCCCCGGTGTTTGATCTAATCTCAGTATTAATCAAGCTGTTCACTGAAAGCCTTAGAGGTTTGCGAGAAAACATCAAGAAACAAACAGTATCATCAAGACCAAGAAACAGGGCGGACAGGTCAGGGAGAAAGATGTGGAGAGTTAGATGTTCAGCACATAACTCTAAAATGAGAACAATAGATCATAACTGCAATGCTATCAACATTTGATAATGCATCTGAACCTAAAGGCTCAATTGTGAAAAGGTTGTTATATTAAAATGCATCGAGGAAAGTCAAAAGACTAGGTGAGATCATTTCTTGATAGGCCAACTATTAGTTAAGAAATCAGAAATATGTCTTTTATACAAGTGGAAAGTTGAAAGAAAACCATAACAATATCCCTAGGCCAAAAACCATTAAGGGGACAAAGCAAACATATGGAAAAGAACATTCTGTTGATATATGAGACCAAAGCTGAACTGTGCTGCCAACATGCCAAATGTTGTGTGGGGCAGAAAACTGGAATAGCCTAAACCCACCACTTTCATAGGGAAACACAGTGGTGGAAAAAATCATGCTTTTGTTTAGCTGAGGAAAGAAGAAGATGGTCACAGCTTATAGGAAGATGGATGGTGCTAAGATTAAAGCGACCCGAGGGACGAAACCAGGTTAGAGGCAGAGGTTCACCTTCCAGCAGGATGTCTCAAAACATGCAGCTTCAACCACAGTCTTTAAGGTAGGGATGTACGCTATATCTGCATCAACATTGGTATTGGCTGATGTTGGTCATTTTTCTACATAACTGATATATATCCGAAAATCAAAATTGGGCTGGTATTACCAAGCCATGTTTATCTTGTTGTAGTGTATGTATGTGGAGGAACTGGCTTGGAATGTGATATGTGTAAGTTAATGACAGTGATAATGGAGCAGTGGGTAATTATTGGGGTGTTTCACTAAGTAAGAGAAGCATAATGCACATAGGAAACTTTAATACAATCAGCAAACTTTTCAAATGTTGTTCGGAAAAACATGTCATCTCTTTCTGTTTTTAAATCTACCTGAAACTTAACATATAAGTTATAAAAGTTTGGCTACAAAGAGGTGAGGAGAGTTTTACAACGTTCCCTAATAGCAAATGTTCAGCAGAGGCATTATTTTCCAAAAACTTCCCATTTTAGGAATGTATGATATTTTCTCCTCGTCTGCTTTGTCCCACACTCCTGTCCTCACTCTTTGAAAAAGAAAGGAAAAATTAATCAGCTCACTTTTTTAATCTGTCCTGGAGATCATTAAAACGCGGCTAAAATACACTAATCCCGCTTTCAGGAGAGCGACTCATTTATAGATATCCTCGCCATCTGTTGCCTACTGTCTTCATAAATAAACTCTGGCATAGTCGTGATGTCAAACACGGCCGGCCTATACATCTACCTCCAGATGCTCGTGGTTGTTTTTCTGACAAAAGGCTTGTTTGCAAAGTGGCTGCTACATACATTTATCGCGGCGAAAATCATCATGGTTTATGGCGTTAGCGTTTTAATAACAGTCATGGCCGAGCGCAAGGGCGGCAGCATGTCTGTAAACAAAGCGATCAGTGATATGGGCTTGAAAGATGAAGAACATCAGGCCATTACATTGACAAAGTGTTACTTTGATCACAGACGAAGGGCCGCCCACTCTGTCACCTGTCCAGGCCAACTAAATATGATATTGACTGCACGTTTGAACGCCCTCGGGTTATGTGTTGCACATGCGTGCGTGCCTGTGTGTGCGTGTCACTGCCAGCACTACGAGTGTGTTTCAATCAAGAAGCAGCCTCATCAGAGATCCTTTTTTGCATTTACTAGGGGCTAAATGAATTAAACAAAAGCTCCCATCTTAGTTGACTTCAATCCTCATAAGATCCCATTTAAGCACAGGGATGCCACGTTGGTCGTGTCACCTCGTGTGTAATTAGGGCCCGCCTTGTCCAGGAGCTGATGGAAGAACATGAGCCTGGGAGGAGGCTCTGCTCTGTCACAGTTTTAGCTCTTCCAAATGAACAGCAATGAGCTGAAACATGTGGAGGACTTTCAACACTTTTCAGTGGTTAACTGTGTATAATCAGCAACATGTCTAATGTGAGCAGACAGACTAAGGCGAGTGACACCAGCGCCTCCTTGTGACCATGTGAGAATTTTCAAACAGATGTGATAAAGGAAGATGGTGAGAACTGAGAGTTTTAACTGATTTTAAAAAACGACTTAAAGGGTAAAGAAAAAAATTAAGTCATCATTTAAACTTTGATCTAGATTTCCTCTGAATTGGTTTCTGACTGTAGGAACATACAAGGAACATTTTGCCTGGTTAATCTCAAAGTATATCCATATGTAAAGAATTGAGGGGACTATGTGTGGAATTTACAACAAGTAACTGTGCAAAAAAAACCTGTCCTTTAACCAAAAGTGATTCAGACTTATGCTTTACTCCATTTTCCTTGTCTTTATCAGGATTTGTCTCCTATTTTATCCCCTTCTGTACACACTGTTCTGTTGTTGTTGATGGAGATGATGATCATGATGATGATGATGATGAGGATGAAGATGGGTGGAGCAAGTTACCACCAACAGGAACAATAGAAGTGGGTCCTAAACCCTTACAACCAACTGCCAAAGCTGTAATTTGTAGTTACACATATAGAATGAAGTCTAGAGTAGCTTGTGATCTTTTTCAGCATTGTACCCAAAATGGATGAGCAAAAGCAAAACATCCACCAAGGAACAGAGCGTACAAGAAAGAAGGAAAGACCAATGTAAGTAAGAAAACTGAAAAGTACCAATAAAGCATATGGTGTTGAAACTTGTTTTTTGTATCTCTGGTGAATGAGGAACCAATCTGGGGGAATCTGTTTTAGTCAGAAACGCACACACAAACACCAATACACACCCACACTTACTCAGACAGACATTCAATAACAGTTTTTTTTTTTTATCTTTGTGTTGACTTCAGTTAAGTTTTAATTCATTATCATAGCCCCACTCTGACCACAAAACTTAACTTTACCATTGGCCCATTAACCAAAGAACATAACTTCTTCTAATGGACCCAAGGCTTTGGGTCACACAAGGAGCAATGCTTCCCCACAAAGTAGTATTTCTTAGGAAACTTGACCTTACAAGGGTAGAATTCTAACACTCACTCCTGCACGTAGATCCATGAATACGACAAAAAAAGGCCTGTTAGTGATTAAATCCATTAAATATGGCTTTTAAAAAACCATTTAGTCTGAAAATGTTTAAAATTCATTATATCAAAGAGCATAAAACATGTTTGGGTTTGGTGTCTAGCCTCCAATCTTACACGCTATCTACATGTTGCTCAACATGTCATGGAATAAGGAGTATCTCCAACCCACACATGTCTTCTAGCATCTCAGGGAAGACAGTTTCTGACTGTTGAGCCTGGTGGTGGATGCTGTTGTGGAGGAAGAAGTGTAAAAAAAGTAAAGCAAAAGCAGGAGAAGGGTATGAAACGCAAAATGGGAGCTTGTAGCTTAAACTGACTTTCTAAATTGGCATGGCATTCAAATTCATGGAATTCCACAATTCAAAGAGGCAACATGTTTGATTAGCTCTCTCATGTCTGTTATGATTATTTTTATGTTTAAAAAGTTGGTTAATATCTCACCTGCAACAGCAAATCCTAGAAGAGTTCAAAAGAAGTCATCATTGATCCAGAGCAGAAGCGAAAAAAACGACACAGATAGAAGGAGGAAGTTTCAACAATCTCTTCCATAGATCATCATTTTGAGATCACTTGCTAACAAGCTGAATGCTGTGGACCCTCCGAAGAATAGTATGCAAAGATGGATTATTCATAAAATAAGAACCCAAAGTTTCTTGCTCATCAGAGCGTTTTAAAGCTCTTTAGAGTTGTCTCCATATCTACACTAATGCAAACCTTTACTGGGGATCATCTTTGCACAGCGGGATGAGCATCTAAAAAAAATCCTTTGGGATTAATTTAGAATATTAATGTAAAAGTATTTTTAAATATATTTTTGAATGTTTATTATGCTTTGTGATGTGTGTGGAAGATCGTGTGTGCAGGAACTCACAAAGAAGTCCTCATGTAGTTCTCATGGCTTCATGTCAACAAAGAAACATGATCCAAAATGAATCACCAGACACTGTAAATGGTTATTGGCAGCTGCTGCTTCCACGTTTGGCACATCCAGATTTGAAACATCTTTTGTCCGAGATCTGTTTTACAGCTCTGCTCAACCTGGATCCTATAATGTGAAACACACATCCGTAGAGATGATGTATTATATAGGAATAACTTAAAAAAATAGATGAAGACACATAAAACTCCTAATATTTGCATGGGAATGATTACAAAAAAATAAGCCATGATTTATACTTGTTTAGCTTTTAAATAACAAAGGCAAAATCTCTACAAAGCTTGATCAGTAGATTTGTAAAAAGATATTATAAGGAAAAACCTGATAAATGACAAGGGCAAAATCATTAGCCTTGCTCTATTTTCTTTGATTCCAAGACAAATCTGGTCATTCGATTAAAACAGGAGTAATCAATCTCCATTGAACTTCACATGAGGAACTATGGTTAGAAGGGCCAGTTACACTTAAACAGTTGGTTACATTCGGTAAGATACACATCCATCATGCCAACAAAAACTCATTATTCTGGACCTCAGAAAGAGGATTGTGCACTCATATTGCGAAGGGTGAAAGATACTCTGCTATTTCAAAGCATTTCACGGTGGACAGAAAAACTTTCGGAGATGTCAACAAGAATTAGCAAACATTTGCCAAGGTTACTATTGCTGAGCGGGCATCACCAGGAGCAGATGTGTCATGGAAGAAATGTGTGAGAGCTGTTAATTATGGAGGACTTCGAGGTCACGGAGGACAAAGTTCCGTCGTAAACATTGAGGTAAGAGCATCCGGGCTCTTTTCCTGTGTAGGAACTGGAAACATTTATGATTATGGGTTCTTAAAAAAATCTTTGTGTTGGTATTTTAAAAAATAATTTGAAGAATTCAGCATTAAATCTCCCCATTGAGAGTCTGTGGCATTTGTTTAAAGTAAATGATGCTGCTTGAAAACCACCCAATGAGCTTAAAGCATTTGTCATGAACATGTGTGCTTGTATGCTTCAAAAAGCATCTGCCAAAAGAGCTGCCAGTGTTAAGAGGGAGGGGCTATACAGTTGACCGTTAAAACCGAGGAAGACTAATCATTTTGGCCTTGTCATTTTATTTTTACCAATTAAACTTTTAGGAGATGTTCCGTTGGTTCTTTTGGAATCTATACCAGTGTGAAATTTTTTGTATGGTAATTTCCATGTAAATAACAAGAGTTGTGTGATTTTATTCTGACCTTAATTGTAATCTTAAAATGAATTGTTCTATTTACTCTGAGCTATCAATTTTCACTTGTCTACTATATTACAGCTTGTTTTGATGCGAGACAAATACTCCAAAAATGTTTCCTTGAGGAAAAAACAAGCATTCTCTGCAAAAACATGTTTCGCAGATACTGTCAGAACTAAAACAACAATAGTACAAAACGCAATTTCTCCTGCAGTCACTCTTGTCCCCCAAAGTGCTCCTAACAAGGCTGCTGCTTTGACACATTGTTCGCTTCCTCAAGCAGCCGCACAAAGCTGTCTAAGTAACAAAGGGCACCTTATTGTTGCCACTAAATGGAGCCCTCGCATCCATTCGACGGAATTATTTCACCAGTGCCAATCTATCAGCCATATTGATCACATATCATGGGCTGTGAAGTGCAGACTCTGGTCTCCTCTCCTGGAAGTGTTGTGCAGAAAAGAAACCCTAATGAGAAACTGTCAGCAGTGCACAGGTAAACAAATCAATGGCACCCAGCAGTGCTACCAAGGTCGACACACTTTGGCTTTTTAAGTCACTCCGTCCAAAGAAAGTACATTGTGTGGTGTCAGAATAAAGATGAGAATTGTGGTGGCAAGTTCAAGCTCTGTAAAGAAAATTATAAATAAATTCTTAAACTGAATTTGGATTTGTTTTATTTTGTTTCATCTTGCTACAAGCTACACTGGTCCTACTGGTGTATGTTAGATTTACTCATTTTTTGTGTCTTTGTACAAAACAAACAGATTTATATCTCAACCTAAATAGTACACAGCAATGATATCACAGAAGTACTTGTATTTCCTATGTATGTATGCTCATGAAACTAACAGTCACAATAATGCATGTGGTGACAGTGGAAAGACAGTTAAAAGTAAAACCCCAATCCAGTGAGTGGATGACTATCTGCTATCTCCGACTGAGTGTTTGAGAAAACAGAGCATACACGCACATGCAAACACCTAGAAGCACTAATGTGTTTTTTGTGGATTTTTTTTTAGAATTGTCAAAAAATTCTAACAAATGAGCAACACTGCTTTCATTTAACACGTATAATAGTGCAGTGTGTGAATCGAAGCCACTGCGATACAAATACTGCAAATAATGAAATATTATTTGACCATTCGAGGCACTAATACATGATAAAAATGGTGAAAAAATGGTTTTTAAAAAAAGGTGCCCTGCAATGGACTGACATGTCCAGGGTGTAACCCTCGCCTGTTGCCTGATTACTGCTGAGGAATATGCACCAGCAGACCCTCGTGAACACACAAGGATAACGTTGGATAATGGATGGATGGATAAAACGAGGCACTAGCATTACAGCAAAATTACAAAGTTCTGAGTTTAACATTGTGGTATCGATACCTTTGATCCCAATAGGCATCCACTATTCAGAATAGAAGGACATTAAGAGTACCTTCACAGGGTTATAGATGATTACCATAATTTCCTCACCTGTAAACTAACATTACATGTTCAATACATGAAGCAACATAGGAAAAGGTTTGGAAACTCCTTTAGAGACCATTGCAGAAACCAATGTCCTACAAAAGACGTAAGAGAATAGATTTTAACATATTATAAGTATGCTGCAAATTTTAACATAGACTGTTTGGTTATACATGGAATGAGACTCCATATGAGCAGCATTTATTAATATTAGTAAAAATAATAGCCAGTGGTGCAGTGGGTAACACTGTTGCTGTGCAACAAGAAGGCTCTGGGTTTAATTCCACCTTAGATCTTGAGTCTTTTTGCATGGGGTTTTCAAGTTCTCCCTGTGCACGTGTGGGTTCTCTTTGGGTACTCCTGCTTCCACCCACAGCACAAAAACATGAATGTTAGGCTGACTGGGCACTCTACATTGTCCTTATGTGTAAATGTGTGTATGAGTGGTTTTTTGTCTTGTCTGCGTTGCCCTGCGATGGACTGGGTACCTGTCCAGGGTGTACCCCTGCCTCTCGCCATTTGTAAGAGATGGAGTTGGAGATAGGCGCCAGTAGACCCCTGCGACCCCACAAGGAGAGGCAGGTTAGATAATGGATGGGTGGATGGATGGACAAATGTAAGGCAATGTTGCAAGATTTTTCTCTGGGGAGGGTTAAGTTCAGGAATATTTCGAAGAAGCAATACATAGCGAAATAAATGCTAGGAAAATCGGCAGTATTGATGAAATGAAATTGTCCATTATGATTTTTTGCTGCTCCAGATTGTTACACCATTTGCACAAATTGTTGTTTATATGAACACAAAGCAGCAGAAGGCTTTCATTCGTACCTGGCTTCGAACACAAAGTAAAATCACTGGGTCATTTTTTTTTCTTTCCATTTTCATTTGTGTGTAATGAGTTGGAGTTTAATAGGGCGGCCTGCATTGGCCCGTGGTTTGTAGTGAATAAGTGTGCAGAGGGTTTTCTGCTCTCGCACACCAGGGAGAGACACAAGGTCAACAGCAGTAATTATTCTGTGGGAAGCGTGTTGGTCTTCAGTGGGTGATTTCATTTCCTGTCATTAGCTACAGCGATTAGGCACAAGAGCAGTGATGGTGTGATAGCATCAGCGAGCACCGTACAGCCTCGGGCTGCGCTCAGTGCTCTCCAATATTCTCCAAATATTGCTTTGCATCGGCTACACCTCCTACTGGGCCCTGACAGCTTAAATACATATTTTTTTTTCTTTAGACAGACAGAAAGATAGACACTAGCTTCAGGGTTTGCTTTGTATTCTCGATATCAACAGGAATTTAATTATTGTTTACAAAATATTTCTGTATTTTTTTGTGTATGTCGTTTTTCTTAGCATTCCATGTGTTTTTGACTTATGGATGGAAAGAATAACAGACAACAAAATAAGTAAATATTACATACCATTACATTGAAATAAGTTTCATTCATGTAGCAACCAAGCTCTGATACAACCATTTTTATGTGGATGCTTTAACAGCAACAGAGAGATTTGATGGGAAGATAGAAGGAGCTAAAGACAGGATAATCCTCGGGGGGAAAAAAAACTGTTAGAGTTCGCCAGACACTTAAGACTGGGGTGAAAGTTCACTTTTCTGTCTCACAACAACCCTAAACATGCAGCCAGGGTTATGATGGAATGGTTTAGATGATGCATATTTATTTTATAATGGCCCATCAATGTCAAACTGTTCTGTTTAGAATGTCTTTCAGGACATGACTCTATTTCATATGACATGTTTAAACTATTATCAAAGACGAATGCACAGAAATTATCTACTGGCCAAAACAATTGTAGACATATCATTAACATATCATATCCAGGAAAACAAAATGTCTAAACGTTAAAGTTTCTGCTGTAAGTGTCTGAAATCTCAGAACAAATGAAAATGACAATTTACAGCATTACATAGAGTCACATGGGACTAATAAGGACTGCAGTATTCACTGCAGGAAATGCTAATAGTTCAACGCTTCATCCTGCACTGAAGAGGATAGAAAGGTCACATCTTCGATCTCTATGTATGTCAATACTCATCAACAAATGTCCGTCTGCATAATAGAGTCAGTTACTACAATACAGTACTCTGTATTAATTTCAAGGGAGGGAAAATCATTGCCTCAGATTCTCCTTTCAGCAGTGATGAAGAAGGAAATGTTGATCAGTTTAAGTTTCTCCAGTTACTAAATAAAAATAGAATTTCTTTCAAATGTTTCGGCTTTCAGGCAGACTTTATGGGAATTGTGTGTTTATACTGAAAGGCATACGTAACAGAATGAGAAACAGCAATGGTGATTCTCTGGGCAAAAACTATGAAGAAATTTTGTTCCTTATCATGAACAAATAAGAGGCAATTTACAAATTCAGCTATTTCTTTTTTCTTTTTTTTTTCTTTCTTTTTTTTCCCCCTCCAGGGGGTCTTTTTGTGGGCTCTAGTGTCCCTTATTTATAAGTAGGCTGACAGGAAAGGGGGAAGGAGAGGGGGGAATACATGCAGCAAATGTCGTCAGCTCTGGGAATCGAACCCGCGACAGCCGCGTCGAGGACTCAAGGCCTCCAAATGTGGGTCACTCTATCAAATAAAGCCAATTTCAAAGTTGACCTTTTATTGCATGAAAGAAAATTTTGAGGAATGAAGGAACAATTGGGTCCCTGCAAGATCTTGAAAAAAAACCTCCACATCCTTATCTTTAGTCCAACTCATTACTGCTACAGTGTCTTCACGGGTCTCACAAAAAGTAAAAAATAAACAAAAACACGCTAGTCATCTGGAGCTAATCCAGAACGCTGCTGCTTGTTTCCTCTGTAAAATTAGGAACAAAATCACCTTAGATCAGCAGTGCTGTGAGTCAAATATGGGTTCTAAAATACTTCTATTTAAAAAAAAATACTGAGTGGCGCCAAAATAATTCTGCTGTCTTGTCAATCTTCCAGAGCTCCCAGTTCTTTTTGTTAAGTCTTCTCCGCATCTTAAGAATCAGAACCACATATGAAGAATAATAATTCTGGATTTATGGCCTTCTAATCCAGAACGAATGTCCAGACAGCAGCAGAAATACTCAAACAAAGAGCTCATTTGAATCGAGGCTAAAACTCCATTTGTTGTTTTCAGTTAATGACTAACCTTTCCTAAATTGCAGTATGTTTTTTTTAACCTGGCAATGTTTTCCCTTACTTTTACTGCAAAGTATCACAAAGAATAACTCTATGTTCAGAGACTGATGCATGGTCAAGTATTGAGAGACCAGAATGGTTGGAGGCATTGCAGCAACAACAAGCAAGATGAAAAATATGAAAAATGGCAGGAACTAATGTTGACTTCTTGACAGTTGTGACACTTAAAGTCATCATGGCTTGAACCAACCTCCACGTTAACATCCTGATTGTCCCCAGGGGAAGCTTAGTTGTGCCATGGTCAATTAGAGTTGAAATTCTCCAGAGGGAGCCATTGCTATTTTTCGCGACATACTCTCTGCAGATATAAAAATACTGTGACATAATGTGCCATGTACTGTGACCTGAGATGAACCCAACAGTAACTCTTCATCCTTAAAGGGAAACAATGGAGGATGATTAGAATAAACCTTTAAAGCACAACATTGTAGTTTAAGTTCATTTGTCGATGAAGTTGTGTTTTTCGTTTATTCCTTTCGTTGTGTGGAGCATAGATCCAATAAAAGAGACTTTGCTCATATTCACTCACTCATATTAAATTATCGACAATACTAACTCTAATGTTAGCCCCATGCTTGCCTTCAGAACGTAGAGTAGATTAGCAGCTAAAGTTTGTCTGTCACTTAAATTTCCTTTCATTCTCTTTTTACTTCTTAGTTTGGACTTTAGTAGGTTTTATTTACCTGATCAACTGTGTAACTAGCAAATGTTTACCAACAAGGAGTTGATCAAATGTATTTAAAAGTGTGTTTTTTTTGTTTATGAAGTGTAATGTATTATTTGGTACCACAAAATATGACAGCCATTTAGTTTAAGCATACGTCAGACTCCTTTAATAAGAAAAAAACTCTGTTTTGTTATGTGTTTTCTAGACTCCTATAGACAGCATGGTGTTTCTGCAAACCAACGCAACCCATCAGACCATTTACTGCATATTTTCCATGTAAGAGATAAAACATTCAACATGGCCGTCAAATTTTTGTTTCTTTGATGTCTTTGCTGAAGAAAGGCTTAAGTCTTGATATCTTAACGCTTACATTGAGGCCTGCTGTCTACTTGGAGTAATTGTGGCTGGTAACTTCCCAGAAGAATTGTTACAACTGTTTTCGCTTTGTCTGTTTCTGAATAATGGCTCTAATTGTAGTTTTCTGGAGATCCAAAGCCTTAGGAATGGCTTTGAAAATGACAGATTATAATGAATTTGTTTTAATCTCTCTTTTAATTATAGTAGTTCTGAGTTTGACAGATTTTTTACATTTGTTTTAGGGGTTTCTTCATTCAGGCAGCAACAAGTCCTGGGTGAGGATACCAAAACATTGCTTATCAGTTAATTCATGATTTAACAAGAGGGTCAAATATATATTTTCACAACTATGTTGGTCTTGCACAGCTTTTTTTATAAATAAAAGTATAGTTTTTATTCACTTGGTTTATCCTTAGCTAAGAATTATAATAGTAATCATTTGTTTTATAATCTAAAAACCTGTGAGTGAAGTAAGGAAGCTAGAACAAGGACAAACATGGATTTTAAAAAAAAACAAATAAGTTAAGTGTTTTATGAGTAAATAGTGATCCTTTGACATTGTAAGCAAGGTTGTGATTTATGACCAATACCCCTTTTTAAATGTGCAATTATAAACAAGTATTAAATATCGTGTGTGATCAGTGTGTGCAATTAAACTGCTAAAACACTTTTATTCCAGATGTGCAGGGCTTCATCTGTCATTAGTCAAAAGCTCCGTCATTAAAACACTACAACTGCTTTACGTTCCATCGTCTAAATGATAATGACAAAGGCCTTAAAAAAACAAAAACCGTCCTCACTGAGATCTGCATTGCACAATCTTTCATTTGGCTTTTTGTTTTTCTTTGCTGTTTGTGTGCCATTCAGAACATCAGAAGTTATTCGAATTGTGTTTGACTAATTAATTAGAATCCATTTCCATAACAGTTCAGGGAGATATTACATCCTTGTTTCTGTAGTATGGAGTAAATTAATCACTCAAATTAGTTGTTGTTTTTATCACACACCAGCTCCTTACTATGTGACAGTACAGTTATAGTATATGAGTCAGACCTTCTATATGTATTTAAGCTTCTCTTAACCCTCCAGTAGGCCAGCCGTCTTCTATCCTTGAAATACAATTTCATGCTGATTTTTGAATCATGTTGATTACTTTGCCAAATATTTTAAAAATATATTTTCATTTTTCTTTATTATATTTTCTTTAATGAAAAGTTGTCGATGTTGCTTCTTTTCTGCAAACCATTTTGGTCTAATTTGGTTGCTGTAGTAGCAAAATAAAAGGAATGTTCTAATATATATTGTTGTTTAGTTATGGGTAGAAGAAAACCACAAATACATTCATACATCTTGATCCACAGTAGCATCAAACAGCGACTGCGTGCTAAGGTTGAAGGTCTTTGGTCAATGACCTTGTAACATTTAAAACAATAATACTAAAGACAACTTCTGTCCAAATAGACCAAAATTGTAAGGAAGAACCCAACGATGGAACTGTATTTTCTCAAATTACTTCTTCTGACTGTTTTCGATACGTGGAAAAACACTGTCCAGACAAGACAATAAGGAGTTCTATGTGGGTCTGCCAGAAAAAAACAAAACATCCTGATACAATTCATGTGTGTGGTTGCTTTCTATCAAGTAAGTGGCCTTTCTCACAATTCGGCCCTGGAACACCACCATAAACACAGAGTGGGATTAAAATGTCCTGCAAGAACTATTTCTTACAACAATGCAGGCATAGTTTGGTCATTCATGGACAATTCATGGACATTCCTGCATGATAGAGCCCTCTGTCTCAATCCAAAAGTGTTAAATCAGAACATAGATATAAAGAAAATGTGAAATAGGGTCCACTAAGAATCTCCGAGCACTGCAGGCAGTCCAGATTATTTACAATGAGCTGACTGCGCATGTAATAATTATTCCAGTCACAGGTTGATATGAGACTTTCAACAATGAAATAAAACTATGGGACATATCATAACCAGAAAAGACCAAAAAGCTCAACCGGTGCGAAAAATATAATGCTTTCTCAGCATGGATAATGTTACTTCGAGGTACAAGATTAAACAATCCGCATGGATGTTTTGCTGATAAATTACTTAATGCTTCCCTTACCAGTGACAAAATTCTCCTCTGTAAGAGACCTGTACATTTAACAAATTCTATAAGAAAGGATATACATTTTTTTCTTGAATAAATCTTTGATTTACTTAGATTGAAACCTGTGCAATGGTGAATGTGTTTCAAGTCGAGAAACATGAAATTTAAGAAAATTCTCCACCACCAGAGCTCAACAAAATCAAGAGAAGTCAAAATAATGGGAAAAACATACCTAAATTAGAGCTTGTTAACCTTGTCATACATTACCACGAGCTTGTCTTCTCCCAACTGTGAGACACGGTAACTAGACTGAGGACATCCTCAAATGTCATTGACATCTTTAGTATCAATCTCTAGAACAGTCCTCCCCTGGTCATTAAACAAAAGCCGCTGCTCATGACATCAGAAGTCATCCGTGCAGTCTTAGTATGTGAGTTTATCAGTAGTCTACTAAATTGAATTTCCATAAAGAAATTGTGGTTTTCTTAAAAAATGTCACGAATTGTTACAAGAAGGCTCCTTGTATCCTAATTTTATAAAGTATTTAAAAGAAAAAGTCTTAAAAAGAAATGGATTTTCAACCTTGAGGTCATTCCATGTATATAAGCTCTGGTTTGAACAATGACTCAAACCCAGAGTACTTAGATTTTATCTATTTCATTTGTAGATAAATAGGGAAGTAGCAACGGTGTTGCCTTGAGATTTAGGGGGGCTTTTCTGCAACCCGGACAATGGTTTCTCTTGTCCCTGTCAAAGCAAACTTCCAAAATACTCTGTTAGTAACCAAAGAAAAGATGGAAGGTGCCGGAGGAACAGGTATAATTGGCTCTCACAGTGTTCTGTTCCATGCAGGAAGTGTCACATCGGTCTGCTGAAACTGAGAAAAGTCTTTGTCAGCATAGGGTGGAGGGCAACTTGTTATACAAGGAGCCTGCAGTGAGTGGCAGATACAAAGAGGCAAATTTAAACGACTGATGAGTATCTTTTAAAGTGGAAATGTTTGACACTAGCATCGGGCCACAGAGGTAATGGCAGCTCGGTGCTAGAAAGTGTACATGCAAGCAGCTCTACTTGAGAGTGCATGGACTGAGAAGTCTGATATCTCAGAAAAATTGTCAAATCAAAAAATATGACAAGTAAACAATTTGATTACTTATAATTGATGTCACTATTTTAAATATTTCAGGAGTTTATGATTTTGGAACCACACAGTTTAGTGTTTATTGGGATTTCCTGTGATATATCAAGATGTTAGGTATAATTCTAAATTGAAAAGAAATTCATATCGATACATGATTTGGGATGATGCCGAGGGAATGCTTTAGCAGGGAGTAAGAAGCTGGTTAGAGCTGATGAGACGATGGATGGATGGATGGAGACAAGAAAAAAAATCAAGGCTAAAAATAAAAATAAAAGGTAAAACATGTTGATGTTTTAACTGTGATGCAAACTCTTCCCCCACTAAATAACGATTAGACAATATATATCTTAACAATCCTAGCAATAACAATACTACTATACTGGAATCACTAAAAAAAGCTCACAACTGCCGATCAGTTTAAACACCAAATATACTGTTATATGGATTATTATTGTTATTTACAGTGTAAACCATCTTCTCCCAACCACTGACACAAAAATCTATAGCCTGTCTTATTTTTGTTCATGGGGTTACTGCCAATCCATGCCAAAGAAATTAACGGTGCATTGCTGCTTGGATGGACCAGGGATTAGTTTTTTTTGTGACAAAAAGTTGTGGCTGAGAAATTTTCCAAATCGCAAAGTTGATATTTTTTGTTTTTTGTCCCGAATGCACAGATAAATAAAAAATTGCATTTGCTCGTGGATCTCAACATTTAACTGTGGATCTTCTCTTCACAAATGAAAGTAACTAAATTCTGAATTATTCTATACGTTTATGTTGAATTATCTGAGTTCACTGCTTGATGCACTCATAATACTCATGAAATCTGCCGATTGTGGTTTGACAGTCAGCGCAGGACAATGTTTAAACTTCAGTTACATTTAAGACCAAAGATTTTTATTCTAGAATAAACCTTAACAGTACTGCTCTTTCTAACTTTTAACCCACTATACATGCAAGAATATAACATGAAAATAGGAAAAATATCAAAAGTCCAGTAAACATCAACATCTGTATACCTTAAAAAAAAGAGAATCCCAAATCCTTTCCATCATTCAATTTCATTCCAGAGCCAAGCATTTCTGAGCTGCAGCAGCTGTCAGACCGGACGGACAGTTTCTGCTCTCCATTAGAACTGTCATCCTCCCTGAATGGCTCTCTTTAATCACCTCAAATATCATTTCACACAAGGAGCTTCAATCCCCTCAAGAGCCGCGTGAAAGACAAAGACACATCAAGGCAGCGGAAGCAGGCTGGCAGCTGGCAGCATCATGCGTAAGGTCTTCTCAGAGAGAGCGCGTGAGGCCGCTTCAGCGTGAACCAGCTAAATGAGGAAAGATGAAAAGAATCTGAATTTATTACCGTAAAAATCCCGTTGAGTTTGTCCGCTTCCATTAACGCGGTGTGGACACCTTGCCTTTGATTCGCTGGGTGCTCCTGCATGCAGAACGCTTCCTTGGAGCCATAATTGTGATATGACCAAGAGATCCCTCTTGATGGAACAGATCAAAGACTCAATTTTCTGCCTGTCAGATGTTTCTGTGTCAAAACTGTTTGCTGGGCAGCCGTGTTTCAGCATTCTTGCAGGTTGACCACCCACCGGAATAACGATGTGTCCACATTCACACTGTCTGCAGAACTCCAGGTATCTCTCTAATGGATTGTGTTTGCCTTTTCCTGCACCACCAAAAAACTACAAGTAGTGTTACCCTGCTGTACTTTGAATTTTTATTTAATTTTACCCTCACAGAAGGCATGATTCATTAGGAACTGGTTGCAGCAGTACCTATTTATTAGAGGTGGGAATATTGTGTTTGTTGTGTTTGTATTACCAAAGTAAGAACAATAGTATTATATTTGAAGGGCGGAGTCTGATCATATTCATTTTCTTAACATGCCACTTAAAACTTTACATGTCTTTTAAAATGTTTCATTGCTTTTGAACAACTATAAGGTGTCCTAAACTACTTTCGTACTCAACCTTCTCCCAAATAAGTCGCTCAAACTTGGCCCCTCCTCCCCAAAAAAAGCTTTTTTAAATGTGCCGCACGCTCAGGACTCACAGCATGAGCCACGCTGCTTGAGTGGAATTGAGCATCGCACAGAGATGACAGAAGGAAAACCTTTTATTCCAACCCATTCACAGCATTTACATTTTAGAGAACACTCCACCCCCCACCCCATCCTTGCTGTTTGGTAATGGACAGACAGAGAACACTGAACAAGAAAAGGACAGACAGACAGACAGATGAGTGACAGGTAGATAATAAGGATGGGGTGAAAAACAAGAGGTTCTGAAAGAACGCCGGAGCTCACTTTATATGTTACCAAGACCTTCTAAAATGAGCACTAAATATTTTATTTACATTAGCTTTCGGTTAACATGCAGTATTTGAGTTAATTACGTAAAGAATTGATTATGTCTGATGAGCTGACCAGATCCTGGCTGTAATGTCCGCTAATCTTGTAATAATGCTTTGAAAATACATTTGTACCTCAACAGGTGAGAGAGAGGGGGCAGGGGGTGATATGTGCGATATGTGTGATAGGTGTGACATCAACTTGATGCTGGTAGTTTGTTCCAGTTTATTCCTGGAATAGATGTGCAGATGAAAATCAGTTGTTAAAGAGCGAGGAAACTGGGGCGCTGGGGTCAAAGTGATACTAACAACACAACCAAAATAACCAAATTAAATTGAATATTCAAACGATTAGGGCAGGAATACATTTATTTATAATTTTTTTGCATTATTTGTTGCTTCTACAAAAAGGCATGGTAGAGTCTGACATACCATTTCAATGGAGTTCATTTTGCACTCTTGTGGCTTTTGTAATTTAACTATACAAGAGTCCCGACTTTAGAATTTATATCGCCGTCAGATCTGTGCTTTTAAGCCTAATTTTTCTCTAAAACATGGTTTTCATTTAATTTATAGTTAGCCCCATACTCTGTTCTTTAGTGCAGGCGGCACATCTTATATAGAAGCTACAACATGCATTTACAGCAAACTTTCATGATCAACTTTGCTCACTGGCTGCAGAAGCTTGAAGAGCTTTGATTGGTGTTAAAATTAGACAGAACATGCCACCTTGTTTAAGCTCTGTTTTACTTAGTTTGTCAGATAATATCAGTCCCATTTTGTAGGTCCATCAATGCAGCCTTCTACTAAAAGCCTGAAAAAACAAACCCTCCAAACTGCTGCCAAATGTGGAACAGCAGGATACTTTTGTAATGAGCCAAACACGCTGTGGCTGATGCAGCTTTAGACTTTGACGACGCTTTAGGCAGTGTGCAGACAGCTCCCATTTATCTGTAATGCTGGGTAGATGTGTGGTTGTAGTGCCACACACATTTTCAAAAGTCACTGAAATTTAAGCTCTCATTCCTAAAAAACAAAAAAAACAAAGAGAGATTCACATCAACTTTACTCGTCTCCAAGATTGATCAGGCTCGTTTAGATCTTCCTCTGAAGATGACTTTCGGCACAACTTTTGTTTTATGCCAGTTAGTCACTTTGATTACTCGCACTCTGACAAAATGCTCGTGAAGAATGCTGATGGGCTTCTACACTTCAGCTTGATTTCCTCAGCTTGTGTTAACTCCCATTTCTTAATGCACATGGTAGAAATCCTGAAAGCCTGTTCCTGTTTGCTTCCGCTCTGAATAACAGATTGCAAAAGAAAAACAAAAACGCACCTTTCTTGACAACCCAGTTCTGAGCTATTTGGTGACAAAGATGTGCAACTCTGAGTTTTTCTTCTGATTTGACGAATTCGGCTGATATCTTAGTTTCAGCTGAATAGAGACTGGAGATCCAGTAGAACCATGGAAGATGATTCACTTGTAGATTGTATGGAAAGAACAACACTGAGAGAAAACATGTTGTAATGGTTGAAATCCTAGAAAATAATGCTAACTGTTGAGTAATAGAAGAAGATTGGGGTAAAGTAGTCAGTTTGTTCTTCGGCAGTCTGAGCATATATCAGTGTAACGTTAAAGGAAGCTCAGCATTACCCAAGCCACTCTGACCATATCTTCTGCTCCTCTTTGCCCAGTACTTCCAGGAATGTGAACATTCAAATACTACGAAGTTGACTCATTTAATACACATATAATATATTTGGTGCAGTCAGGTTTCTTTGAGAAAAAGACATAATAATACTTTACATATCATGTAATTAACTATCAGGATCACAGGAAAGAAGAGAGAGATCTCATGGTCAATAAACTGCATTGCCTATTATATATCTTTTGTTTAATTTGTCTGTTCTGTTAAGGCCGTATTTTTCTTTCTTTTTTTATGATTTAAACTTTTATGTTAACATTTCTGTCAGGTATTGCGATAAATGACTAGAGCAGAGGTGGAATTGTGATTAAGAATAATTTATTGTGGGGAAGAATAATGAACATAAACCGGAACAGGGCAAGCGAAAACGGAACAGGAACAACGCCGAACTGGAACGTAAACAAACAGAGAACTGAAGCGAGACGAGGGGACTACAAACGTCAATAAACAAAACAATCGAAATAAACAAACCAACATAAGAACACAGAAAGGGAAAAACACTTACTGACGCAATAACAATAATAATAATAATAATCACAAGGAACCATAAGGAAATAAACTGAGACAGGGAACAGGGGAGAAGAGGATGGGGGAGGAAGTACGGGAAACAGAGACTACAGGATAACAAAAACCAAAGTACCAGGACGGGACCAGGGGAGAATAAAGATGGAGAGAGAGAACCAGGACAGAGAATCAGCGAGCAAAAGGGGAAGGCTTACTGAGAGACGTGGAGGAACAAGCAGGAGAAGGTGCAGAGCGAAGCAGATGATCCAGCGGTGAGTGAAGGAAATACTGAGGAGCAGGAGGTGGAGTGGTGGAGATGATGATTAGAAGATTGAGAACAGATGTGAATGATGATTGAAAACAGATGCGGGAACACACACGCATAAACACACACATAAACACACACACACGGAGAAAGAGAGAGCAGAGAGCGAAGGAAAAAACTAGAGACCAAAAACAAAAACAAAGACTCAACCAAACTAGAAAATAACCTAAAGAAAACAATAATTAATAATATAAATAATGACAATAATAATAAAACAAGACTATTATAAAAAACTGAACCAAACCAAAAACACAGATCATGACAATTTCTTCCACTTGATATTGGCAATCGGCTAAATAGTCTCTTAATTGGGAAATGAGTAATGGCAATATTTCAGGGGCAGTTAGTTATAAAGCAACTGTTTCCTGGTCTGAACCCTGGGCTGTTAGTGATTTAAAGGACTAACAAATTCAGCCAGCCTCTGAAAATTAAGTGTTGGATGGATCTGACCACGGTTTCTCCAAAATGTTCTGCAAATTTCAAAGAAGATAAACAACTTTTTTTAGCACACCACTTAGACAATTAGCTGGTAAATGACAGTACGGAGCTATATTGCGTCTTACACACCCAAGTGAAACAAAATTTAGTGAGCTTTAATTATTGGTATTAAGGCATATTTATTTAAACTATTATAAATTGCAAATGTAAACATTTTTATAGGGAGACTTTAGCTATTAGCAGACTATTGTGGTCTCACATATCAGCGTTGGTTTCCATAATGTCCATACTTCATAGACTGGGACCCCTGAAACTTGAATTTACACCGGCTATTAGGCAGACTGCATGATTGTTCTAAATTCAGTATTTTGCACTTTTAGATCAAGAGCCCTCCTTCCTCTTTTTAAACAACAGGGTCAGAGCTGCTGCATCTCTCCAAGTATAAATATCCCGCTCTCTGACGGACGATTAACTGTCAGTGGCGGTAGGTTTTTCCTGTCATGAGCTGGAGCTTGGAATATCTATTACCTGTGTCCTCTTCGACCTTTGAGGGACAGAAGCCCATGTTGCTGCGTGAAAGGACATGGCTCCAGGATCATCGGCCCATCTTTCTTTGTCTCTGCAGGGTCAGCTGGGACCTCTTAGGTGACAGCGTCACTCGAGCTTAGCTGGAGGGCTTCCTCCTGCCGGCTGCTTGCCCCCCCCAACCCCCCCTTAGCCTATGCTCAATGGGCATCGATCCCCCCACCAGCGACACTGTGTCCCAGAGAGGGGTAAGCAGATACACCTTGTTGCCTCCAACAATCATTGTGCCCCTGTAGGGACAGGTCGTGGTAAATTAATAGTGGGCTTGCAGCGACTAGATATTGGTAATGTATTTGCTATTGATGGAGTGAGATAACATGAGTAGCTTCAGCCTTACTTAACACAAAACATAAATCCTCCCAGGCCATTCATGAGGAGCGAGTAAAGCCGAGAGTTATTTGAAGCTTTCACCCAAGCACAGCAAAGACAGATTAATTCATAGACTATCCACTTCAAAAACTTATTGACTATTTACCATTTGATTTACACTCTTGTCAACAATGTCCGGGAGGCTATTGGAAGCAGACACATCACAGTCATTTGTTTCCATCCGTGTTCAGATGAAACCCAGTTTATTTATCACCTGTTAAGAGTCATAGTAATGTTTGATTCAATGGTTTTGCTAAAACTCCCTTTAGTTAGTTTACAAGTGATGCATCTTGAGGAACAGCTCTTTAGAAAGGAAGAGGGCTAGATCTATCACTTAGTAACACATGCTGTCAAAAGAAATCATCTCTCTCAACAAAACTGCACCATAGTAGGAGATGGTAAGACTGCAAAGTTCTTAATTTTATACTCCATGAATCACAAATGTTTCTCTGCATCTGCATCCGAACATTCATCATCACACCTGAGTTTGGAGTGTATCAACTGTGACTGGCTTTCTTAAATAATTTAAGCTAAAATAAAAATAAACAACACATATTGACAGTTGAATTAAATGTATGAAATTACATAACCTTTCTTTGTCTTTAACTTCTTTCAAATAAAGAAGTTTACAAACACTTTCTTAATATACGGTATGAGTGAACTAAAACTATAAGACTTGTATGAAACAGTTTTAGGGTCTTTCCACAATTTTCTGTCAAAAACTTGCTGGAATTTTGGCCTGTTCTACCTGATAGAACTGGAGTAACTGATTAAAGAAGTTATCTTTGGACCAGAACCTCTAAAAAACAAATCGTTTAGTCAACCCCTTAACCTGGATAGCATCAAATTGGCATCTGGTAACGATGTAAAGAAGCTTGGGGTTATTTTTGATTAGGAAATGTCTTTCAAGTCCCATATAAAACAGGTATATAAGATTTCCTTCTTTCACCTTAGGAATATAGTAAAAATTTGAAATATTCTCTCAAGGAAAGATGCTGAAAAACTAGTCCATCCATTTGTTATTCAAGGCTGGACTATTGTAACTGTTTATTAGCTGTAAGTTCACAAAATGCAGTTAAAAGTCTTCAGTTGGTCCAAAACGCTGCAGCAAGATTTCTGATGAAACTTAAAAAGAGATATCATATATCATATATTGGTTCCCTGTCAAACTTAGAATATATTTCAAGATTCTTCTTTTGACATATAAAGCCCTCACTAATCAAGCTCCATCATATATCAGAGATCTGATTACTCCTTATGTCCCTAACAGAGCACTTCGCTCTCAGACTGCAGGTTTACCGGTGATTCCTAGAAACAATAAAAGATCAATGGGAGGCAGATCGTTTAGTTGTCAGGCTCTTATCCTGTGTAACCAGCTTCCAGCTTTAGTCCGTGAGGCAGACATCCTGTCTAGTTTAAAATCTAGGCTTAAAACCTTCCAGTTTGATAAAGTTTATAGTTAGGAAGAGGTAGAGAAGACAGCCTAATCCGGTTGGGGGAGGAACTCAGTCTTGACAGACGGTTCTCCTTTGCTCTACCTTCTTCATGTCTCACTCTATAGGGTTAAGTTATTTAAGTTTTTCTATAGTTATGCTGCTATAGGCTTAGACTGCTGGAGGACAATCTCACCACTTCTCTCTCTGCTACTTTCTTCCTTTGTCCAATCTGCTTTAGTTGGCGTTATTTCAACCTTGTTAACCTTTTGTTTTCTCTTAGTGTTCTTCTCTCCATAGTAGCCACACCTGGGCTGGCGTTCTATTAGCTGAGACATCTGCTTGGATGAGAACATGGGCTGAGATCCTTCCAGTGACGTTCTACAACTGCTGCTATACACTATTATTTCAGTATCCTGTGCTTCTAATTTAGTTTTCTGTCTTTTCAAACCCGCAGTCGGTCGTGGCAGATGTCTGCTGGTACTGAGTCTGGTTCTGCTGGAGGTTTCTTCCTGTCAAAGGGGAGTTTTACCTCTCCACTGTCGTTACATGCATGCTCAGTATGAGGGATTGCTGTAAAGTCAACGACAACACAAGCCATTGTTTTGGTCTGCTGATTTCAGAGGAGTGAATGGAGCAAGTCAATGACTCGATGCAATCTGCTGGGGTTCCTTAGATTGGAAACTTTCTCAAATTTATTTGTTTATGATGGATCTTTGATTTTAATGGATTTCTTCTAAAGTGCCTTGAGACGACATCTGTTGTAAATTGGTGCTATATAAATAAACTGATTCTTGATTCTTAAAGTTTGTACACTGCCTTGCTCACAGATACATTATTTAACTGATTTCTGGGAAACTCGTCATGAGTATTTGGCAGTATGCTTATGGTCATTGTCTGTTATGAAAAAAGTCTCCTAGCTGGAGCCTTAGGGTTTTGTTTCAGTATTTGTAAAAGTATTTAATTTAAAGCAACACTAAAGAAAGTTCAGTTTTGGTGGATTTTGGCGGCCAGTGTGGATAAAAGCGGTAGTGTTTTACCTGAAGGAAGACTGCATTTCTCATGAAGACCAGCACATAGCATTGTAAAATCCTGATCTCTCTGAAAAATACTCTAATTTCTACGACTACAAACTCTTCCTTTCTCTGTGAACAAAAATTCAACTTTGTGGGTTCGAGTTAAAAATTGTTACGCTGACATCTCAGGGGGGAGTAATCGATCCACAATCACATCAAACACAGCCCGCTCCAATTTTAAAGATGGCGGAAGACAGTGGACCGGTTGGAGCAACTGCCTCGGTTGAAGCATCACACGTAAGATCAATATATATTTCTATATAAACAAGTGGTTTCTCCCCCGGGTCCAGAGTTACTGAAGAAGATTAGTCTGTCAGCAAAACTGAGGCATGCAACTGGTTTATGGCAACATGGTTATGTTTTCCGTTTTTCTTTCCAGATTGATGCTGAAGAGTGCTGAAAATTAGAGTGTAGACAGAGAGGGTGAGCAAAGCAAGGTTTATATCAGGAATCTATGAAGCTATCATCAGGAAAGCTACCAAAGGACTTTTACTACCAAAAAAGATGGACCCAAAGATAACTTACCCTTAAATTCAGTCTATCCTTATTGCAAGTTTATAAATTGTAGCCACACAAGCAAGGCTGCCATGCACTGTCCCCACTGACCACCAACAGCAGGTGAGGCAGGTGAAGCGTCTTGCCCAAGGACTCAACCACAGACCAAAGTGAAGCATAAGATTGAACCAACAACTCACTGGCTACAAGCCAAACTCCTACCTTCTAAACCACCGCCATTCAACGGCTTAGGTTGTTGTGTCTGGGGTTACTGGAAAGACAAGGGAGGAAAATGCTTCGAGGAGTAGGGAAGATGAGGGCCTCATTATTACTGATGTGAGCAAAAGAATCTGGTATGTGTTTCAGGAAATAAGCTCCTCTTTTTTATCCTTCTAAAGAGCCTTGATTCATAAAGGTGTAGCTTCACTTCCATAACGAGCAGGTTCTGTTGATATCACATAGTTAGACATTCAGCAGATACTGACATAGTGTAATGTTTCCAGTTGTAATATAAATAGTTATGTTTGTTTATTTTGTCAAACGTTACTTTGGTGTCTCCATGATAGAAAAAGGTAGTAGAGTATCTTCAAACAAGCTAGAGCTCTGTTTAAGAAAATCCTAAAGGGTTTTGTCTAACTTGTGTCCTTTTAGCAATTAAATTTCCAATTCATAATAGAAATTACAAATTTTGTTATTCTTGCAAAAGAGAAATCCGAAAAAAAGATGTTAACATTACAAGGATTTACATACAACCAACTGCAATGAAGGTGCTGGCATAATCAGATTTAATTTCTATTTGCTTGAATAAACCTGCATGTATTCCTTTTGCAATGTATTACTATGTTAGACCAACTTATCAGGAGTTGGTAACAAAAGTTGGTACAAAATAATGATAAAACAATCTGGTTTAAGGCAAGAATTTTGTTCTCCTCTCAAATGAGTTGGTGTAAAAATCTGAGGGATCTTGCCAAAGGTTTTTGCTTTCCTACCAACTACATTGGATTGGAATAAACAAAGCTTGGAAAGCTTCTTGTTTGTTGATGTGAAAACTTGCTAAAAGCCTAAACCATGATGCAGTGATAGTACACTGGATGCTCAGTGTGATACGCTGGCACTGATTTGCTCCGATGCCCAGGGACCAGAGACAACTGGGACTTTTTCAGACGCACTCTGTCAGCACATTGTGTTGGTGATTGGTACCACGTGACAGGAGCAACAATTTCTCCTTGGTCAGAATACCAATGACAGACGAAAGTAAACACAACCCAGTTGAAGAAGGTAGCTGAGATCAGTTGAGAATAAGTTCCTTAGAATATTGTTCAAATCAATAAAGGTTTGCAGACACTGTTTTGGACAGTACTCTCTCAGGTTCCCAACCACAGCAATAAAAAGGGGATGAGTTCTAGTCTTTGACTAGGCCACTGAAACAACGTGATTTTGCTGATGATTTACTGCATCGGTTATAGTCATTATTTATTCCATTCCGGAAATCTTTTGTCTACAGATCAGTTTATTGACTACAGGATGCCCCAATCCTATAGCAGAAAAATTAACCCAAGTCATCACCATTGTTATACATATTTTCTTCAGTATTATCTTTCCAGATGAAATTGGACTTTCAGTTCATTCAGATCCAGTCTTTGAAACCAAAGTCTTCCTTCAGAGGGGAAAAATGTCAACAACATTAAGAAAATTTCTAATTTTTTTATTTTTTTACATGTCCTGTGAGGAACTGTTTTGTCTGAGTGACAAGAAGAACCCCCTAGAGACTTACTTTCACAAGTGGAGCATTACAGCTTTTGCTAAAATGCTCCTCTGAATTGGTGTGTGTTTGTAAATATACTTTAGGGGAAACTGCACTTATATGAAATGAATCCATAAACAATTAAGTCTAAATACCTGTGTAAGACTGCACTTCCATATATGTGGTTTCTCCACAAGAATATCTAACTGCGGGTAAGTTGATTTTTTTTCTGAACAACAAAAAGTAATTACTTATTTATATCGCTGCAGAAAATCTCAGTTTAATGCATCAGTTGTGCAGCTGTTGAATGCACAAACATACATCAGAAGCATCTGCCTAGATTACTCCACTAGTCCTAATAGTTTGGTGGATATTTGCCTCAATGCACAGGATGACATGGCACTTTAGCGTTGTTTCTTATGAATCTGTTCACATCTTGCAGGAGGTTCTACCAGGAGAAAAGGTTCCGCTCCACTGCACAGAGAAAATCAGTCTCTCTCATAATAGCTTTGGGCAATTTCAGACCACACAGAATGACAAGGGAATCAATTTTCCTGGTTAGGTTATAGATGGATTTTCTTTGCACACTTCTTTCATGAGAAATAACTCTGGTATATTATATATGAATCATTAGGAAATAGTCTAAAGTGTTACAGACTGAATGCTACGTCGCTTCTTTAGAGACCTAATGAAGGCCGTTATTATGTTGGATTCAGAAATGTAAATTTGCTGGGCTTACGGTACAGTTTTTGACCAGATTAGATTTGAGCTTTGGAGAAATTCAGTAAAACCCAAATCTGCCTTGAATATAAATGGTTGATTAATCCTTGTGTTGGATTAACATTTGTGCCCTTCTGGAGTACTTAGGGTCAAATTGACCCAGGGCATATTTGGGGTCTTAAAAACAACTCTAAAATAAAATTATTCTTCATATACCACTTAGATATATTATCTTTAACCCAATTTCAAACAATTGAAATAAAGTATATGTTTATTTATTGCAATTTGTCTTTACTAGAACACAATTAACAATGGAAGTGTGATTACTGTTTTTGTCATAATGTTAAAATAATGTTAAAAATCCACTATATTCAACACTTGGGAGTGATAAATCATGGTTATCTTTGAAAACAAATGAAATAATTCAATGTTTTCATTAACATTCTTTTGAATACAAACTCACTTTTATCTTGGAAAAGTGACTGATTTCATATTCGGAGACATCTTCCTCTTCCACACCACTCTGAGTCTGACTGTCTTCAAATATTAGCTCCAAAGCCCTCTGACAGCTAACTCTTTTGGCCATGTTAGTTCATGATTCTCCACTAACATGGCCAAAAGAATTTGATTTGGAGGTATTTATATATTTTGGCTCAACCCAATAATGTGCAGGTGCAAAGCATATAGTGTAAGAAAATGGCTGATCTTTTCGATGTTACTGAATAACATCGAAAAAAGTGCTTGAAGTGGATACATGACAGGGGGTAAAGAGTGCAGGAAAGTTAGAACAAACAGCCAATCTGTGGTTTGAAAACTGTGTGTGTGTGTCTGTGTGTTTGTGTCTGTGAGGGCATGACATTATCCTTATTTTCTGGCATCTTCATCTTCCTCTTTTTTGTGTCTGACTCTCTTCAAATAATAGCCTCAAAGCCTTCTGTATAAATGTTTTGGTCATGATGGAAAAACTCTCTCTACCGTGATTTAGAGGTAGTTTTGTCTCAGTCCATATATGTGCAGTTGTGATGCACATAGAGAGTGTTCGACGTTTACAATGTTATGGAATAACGTCTAAAAAACTGTTTGAATGTGTACATATGATAGAGGGTAAAGAGTGTGGGAAAGTGAGAGGAGACAGCTCTCACTTGTTGATTTAAAATTTTCTCTGTGTCTGTGTGTTTTTGTGTCTGTGAGGGCATGTTTCTTTGTGTCTCTCTGTATGTGGGTCAAATTGACCCAAACACCACATGAAGGATGCAAATGTGGTGGGTATATCAGCAGATGTGCTAAAAAAAAAGTTTTGTGGACATGTTCATCACTAAGCCAAGGCCATGGAATTTCAGGTTAAAAAAATGTATATAAGTGCCATTTTTCTTCTTTTTCTCCTATTACCGTATAAGGGTTAAGTATAAGCTACTGTAAGAGTTACCTCTGAGTCTAAACTGAAGTGTAGCTGGAACATGAATCAAGTCTGACCTCTAGTGGCAGACATTGACCACAGCACCAGCCATATATCTTATTATGCTTGGTTAAACTCTGCTCCTTCCTTCTCTGTCAGATTTTTAGTCCAATATGTATCAAAAGGATTAAATCCTAGAGTTAATACATCAGATTTAAAAGTAGGAATCAGGTCACTTCTAGATGATATGAATGCATTTCACACTGAATTAGCACAACCCATCCAACCTGCTGTATGTAGGTATGTAGCTGCCAAAACTGTGAGTGCTCTAACTCCAATCGCACTTGTTACGAAGCTGTGCACATCGGCGCTACTTTTTGTAACTAGATCCTGGACTTCTTGACAGGCACACCACAGGTGGTACCGATCATAGATGCCATCTCTTTTGCTCTGTACCTCCTCACTGGTAATTCCCCTAGGATGTGTGCCAGCACCCCCTACCCCAAGACTGAACAGTCAAACAGAACTCGAACGCCATAGTTGAATTGAAGACAATGCCATGCCAAAGTATTTAAATGCCTCTAAGTCTTCACATTGTGTAGTTCGACAAACGTTAGTATGTTGTATGTGAGTCCAACACAAAGTAATACATTGCAATAAAGTGTTAAAAGTCGGACGAGCATTTGTGTTCAGCACTGCTGAGTCTATTGCAGAAGTACGTCTTACTATAAGTGAAGTTTCACGTGATTTCAGATACATCTCTATAGGCTTTTACATCTCCTGAAAATGCAGTCCATTTTTCTTTTGAAAGTAGTCCATTCTTGGCTGGTATGAGACTGTCTATGAAAATAAGTCTTCAAACTTAGAGTCAGACTTAGAGAGGGACTTTGACTGGGACATCCTAACAGACAATTTTATTACATCTCTGGCTGTTTAAGGTTTTGCAGCCTTTAACTAGTTTTCTCCCATGATTGACCGGCTTTTCTTCACATCTTCCCATCAACTCAACTCAGTGTGTTTCATTGTTAGGTTGATGTGTAAGTTTTTTTATTTTGCACATGGATTAAAAAAAAATTCATTTTTTATTTCGTTTGACTTGTTAGCACTTTCCTACACGTGCATGATATGACCATTACATGACTGATGACAAACCTGACAAACCTGAAATGTGATGTTTTGCATTCGACAAACGCTACCGACAGCTTTGCATAAAAGCTAGATTTGTGACAACCAAAGCTGCAGATTTTCCGAGCTGGCAGCTTCTCTAATCAATGTTTTACAAACACTGCTCTGTGGATTTCTAAAGTACAAAATCCCCAATTTAAAAGTGCTCCTCAAATTACTCTCCATCTGTTTATTGTGTCCCTTGGTCCTAATCGTGCCATTTGTACATTCACACACTCTAAGTAACCTCTGAGGCCTTCACAGAGCCTCTGCAATTATACTGGACAAATTACAAACAGGTGTGCTCTGCTTACTAAGCAGACGACTTTACAAGGCAGTTGGTTGTACTGGATTTTGTTTAGGGGTTTCAGAGTAAAGGAAGCTGAGTACAGATTTTTATTTATCTACAAACAAGTCACTAAAATGCACTAGCTTTTGAAGCTGTATATAATCTGTAACTTTTCAACAGCATAAATGGTAATGCTGCCTTTGAACAAATGTTATTTTCATTGCTTTTGACATTTTTACGTTTAAATTTAACGTTTGGGAATTCCTTTTTGATTACGTTTTTCTCATTTTTCCGTACCTTTTCAGTTTAGTCAATGCTTCATGGATCTATCTTTGAAACTGCTTGGTTTCCTGAATGCTCTAAACTCTAAAGTACTTCAGAAATAAGATTTTTCTGGAAATCAGCAGTTGACCAGTCACGTGTAGTACAATTAATCCCCAAATCAAATTGATCTCTGATGGATTTAAAAACAATGAACCAAGAATGTCACTTTAACAGAAAATTCGTATCTGGCTTTGCAGCAATCAAAGTATTTTGTAAAACTTTTGAGTATTTGTGTTATGCAAACATACCACAGATATTTATGTATTTCTGCCTGCTGACTTGTTCCAAGTCTCTGAAGCTGGAAGGCTTCTTTCAGGTAACTTAAATCTTTAGTCCCATTAACAGTTTTGATTTTTTTAATTTGGAACTCTAACTTAAAAAAAAAATTCTTATTATTTATCTTATTATAATTTTTGAAATAGCTACAGCAACCTGATTGCATTGGAGTGAACTTACTAAAACTGAAGCTTTATAGGTTGACATTTCAACTCATTTTTAGCCATTTTCCTAACATCGTTTGTAGCAATTATATTTAACTACAACTAAAATGTTGTACTTATGATAGTAAGTCAGATGTATACGGAAGCCAATTCCCGCCACACTGGTGAAAAAAATATATATATATATATATGTCATATTTATGACTTAGCTATCTCATTATTATGAGATAGTATCTCATAATTACGACTTAGCTATATCATAATTATGACATACTATCTCATTGTTATGGGATATTATCTCATTATTATGATATAGTATCTCATAATAATGACTTAGCTATATCATTGTTATGTGATAGGATCTCATTATTATGACTTAGTATCTTATAATAATGCAATAAATACTATGTTCCGAGGTGCAGTGAGGAAATTCATTAAAATAATAATAATATTAATAATAATAATAATAATAATAATAATAATAATAATAATAATAATAATAATAATAATCATGATAATAATAATAATAATAATAATAATAATAATAATAAAAACCATGCAGAAGCAACAAGGTGTGTTTTTTCTTAAATTAATGAAAATAGAGAAGGAGACTTCAAAGAGGCTGAAAGCAGTAGTTGAAAACCGCATGTGAAAAACAGTGATTTTGTTTTTTATAAAAGAAAAATCTTGGCATCGAGTCAAAGTAGCTATAAGTCCGAAACAAGTAAAGAATAACTTCAAAGCCAGAAAAACAACCGAAAATCTGTGAGGATGCCCAGGGATATTCTCACGTTTGTAAAATCAAACTGAGTTTTTGTAGGTTTTCTATTAATCACAAATTGTCAAAAAAGATATATATATATATATATATATATATATATATATATATATATATATATATATATATATATATATATATATATATATATATATATATATATATATATATA
>JAVLVB010000132.1:1474579-1495844 GCA_032876305.1 Orestias chungarensis | reverse complement strand
GCTAAAATACGGGAGATATGGTCTCTCTTTAAAGGTTTCATCAGTAATCCTATCAAAATCATTACGATGAAGCAACCTGCTGTTAAAAAAGATGATGTTTTGTGGGGGTTTTTTTTGTATATTTGAAGTATCTCTTCTATTTTCTTCTGAGCTGTATATGTTCTCTTTGTGTGAATAAGGGCTAGATTTGTTTCTTTTGTTTGTTTGTTTTTTGCTCATTGTCATTTATTCATTTAAGTTGGTATATCTGATTAATATTTATTATTAAGGGAGTTAAATGAAAAATAAAATAAAATCTAATGAAATGAAAAAAAATTCTACTCCAAATCCAAATGCATTGCTCTTGTCTGGCCTCAAAGACCTGCCCTACTTGGGATTCCCACTAGGAGTAAAGCTGGTTTAGTTCTTCAGGTCACTGAGGCACCTAAACCACACTAAGTGGCTGATCACTCAGGAAACAGAAAAAAAAAGATAATTAGAAGCAAAATTAAGATATTCCTTATCAGCTTGAACAACCAAAAAATCACTTGTCTGCTTGAATAGACGTTGCATTTTAAACTAATTTGAAACTAACATGCAATTGAAATTTAAAACAAAAAGCCGTTTCCCAAACAGGATAAATAAAAAAACAGCATTGATGAATACAACCTTTTTCTTATTTGTCCCCCCTACAACGGTTTTCTGTTCTCCTGCTTAAAATCTTACAACAATCCTGATTATTTCTGATGGACCAAGACCACCAAGCTCCTTTTCCTCTGATGTGTGTAAGGATCCATGACAATTAGCATCTGTTTTTAAACTGAAAAGTGTCTCACAGTATCACTCGCTATAATTAATTTCATGGAGCGTTTCCATTTCCTTAATGTTTACAGCTGTGTTTCTTCCCAATGAGCGAAAAGTCTGACACTGTTAGCCAATCAGGCTACACGTTGGCTCATTTGCATACTGGTCGCTGATTGGTCATTTACGTGATTGTTCATTTATTTTTGACTGGTTCGATTTGAGGGGGCAAGGCATCTGTTTAAGCACCTCTTGTCCCATCTAATAGCCGGCCCATCTACCAAACATATATAACCTGTTAACATCATGAATGAAAAAATTAAGATTCATGACATGGATAAAGAGAACATCACATACCTTTATCTTTGGCTCGTTTATCTTCTTTCATTTTGTATTAAAATTGGGCTCCTGATGCTTTTCTGTCCATCTCTCTGTTTGTTTGGCAATCAAGGACCAATATTGACACATAATGGGGCTGTGCCCACCCCACCCGTAGGTCATGAAAAACAATGTGCTCCGGGTGCCTGCCCGGGTCGCCCCATGCCTTAAACCGCTACTGGTTGCTAATTAATGAAGTTGCTTTTGATATCACAGATAAAACCGTGTTCAGAAAGTAAATCCTCCGGCATGTTAGGAACGCTGCGTTTAAAAGCATCTTTAATTAAGCCATCCCCCAGATAAATGCACCCTGGAACTACCCCAAAGATAAGCAAACAACACAGGGGTGGAAAGATTTCACGCAAGGCAGGAGACTGCAGCGGCAGTTTTCAAAAGTATCCTGAAGATATTGAAAATCATCCTTAAAAATTCCAGTTCATATACTTTGAAGAACCCAACCACCCCGGGGGATCTTCAGAGGAACTTTAATGTTCTTATCCAACCGTTTGAAAAAGGTGTTTTACTTTGAGGCTGAAAAGAGAAGACTCTGCGATTCTTTTTTTTTTCTTTGTTTTGCCACAAGAATCCTGTTTTTGATTTTTGTCATGCCACAGCCAATACCAAGTCCGGCGGATTTGGATCATATGTTAAGATCCACTTTCACAAGCAGACGGACTCGCACTCAGATCGGCAGAGTGGAGAGTGAGAGCGACTGGGTTTATTTATGACGCTTCACAGGCCAGACACAGGAATGAAAAAGGCACCACTCAAGGGGCTCTCTGTCTTAATCCGTGGACATTATCTCTACACTGTAAGCAGGTCTTGGCTCGTTACCTCGCAGTGGAGCACCAAGCTGCCAGGGTTGAAGGCAGAGAGGCAGAAAGAGAGAGTGGGGGAGAGGGAGGGCTTTACCCGGCTGCTGAGAATGTAATCTCCAGATTAGGGGGCGAAACGAATTCCTGCTGCCAGGCTGACCTTGTCAAGGCAGTGGAACAGCCAGAGTGAAATTGAGATTTCAGGACAGGGGCAAGTCGAGACGAGTATCTTTTTATTTATTCTCATAATACTTTCTCCATTTTTTTTTCTATAGTGTTTTTTCCTTTCAAATCATGATTTACAATAAATTCATGTGGTCACACTCTTAGCATGTGTGTGTGAGACAAAGTGTTTCTGGCACTCACCATGCTGTTTGAAAGGCTCATCACTCACTCAGTATGGTTCATGTTAATGACGATTTTTTTTCCAGGAGGATACATTCAAAATCGCCATTTTATTTTGTTCTTACTTATTTAGAAAGGGCTTTAAGACCGTAATAAACTTATTTAAGTGCAGCTTTGAAATACCGAAACACTTTACTAGACCCTTTGAGGAAGTCCACGCCTTGGCCAGTATGGGATGGTATAACTGGTTTAAGAATTGAAAAACAGAATGTGTAACGTAATCTCTTTGCTATTATTCTAAACAGGGACGCAACAATTTTGGGAACTCTAGGAAATAGGATATGAAATATAGAATATAGTTATATTAACCCCACCTGTTATTTGACATTGAAGCCATCCACCTACTCAACTCAACCCTTTACCAATTTAATGGTAAATAAAATCGGAATAATCTAAAAGTACCAGTTTTCAGTTTTTTTCTTTACTACTCTGCTGTTCAAACAATGGCATTGACATTCCAACAGGCTAAAAGAAGCGGTTTCATTAGTTTTCCTACTGGCTGCTTATCAGACGTTCTCATGGCTTGGTAACTGTCCTTAACAAGTAGCATTTTCTGTCCCTGCTTGTGAGCACGGCACATTTAATCAGCCAGTTTGTTGTACGTTGTAGCAGCATTTATTTTATTTTTTTAACAACCTAGCCATCAAGCATTGTAACAAGTGGGACATGTGGGGATCAATGTTCCACAATGTTTCAAAGAAGATGTGTGTTTGTGTATTAAATATTCAAAAGACCTTGGTTAGACCAGGGCTCTCTAATCCTGGTACTCGAGAGCTACTTTCCTTCAGGTTTTAGATGCAAACCCGCTTCAACACACCTAAATCAAATGAATGGCATGTTACCAGGCTTTTGTTGAACTTAAAGGCATGCTGTAATATTTGTTGCAGCTCCATCTATTAGTCATGCCAAAGAGGGGGTGGATGGGTTTGGATGTAGCACTGGTAGCTACAACACCTCCTCACCTTCCTTTAGATAAATTATATGCTAAAACCCCTTTACTTCAACAGCAGAGCACTGGGTTAAATAATAACCCTTACAGCAGAAGATCTTGTTCAGTGGTATTTAAATAAACACTGTAAGCTTACAACATTTTTATATTTAAATGTAATTTATGTCTTAGAAACCAGTATAAACACATTACTTTAATTAAATCACCTTACTACATTATTTTCTATTGTGAGTCAAAGCTGTGGACGAGGCTAACACAATATTGACATGACTGGAAACAGTGTTTCCCTTTAGAGACTGAACAGAGCTTCCGTTTATGACCTGACATTTTGATCCAATTTAGTGGAACTAAATGGCTCTCTCAAGTCTGTGTACATAAAACATGTTGCAGACATGATTTGTGATTCCGTTTCATGGTGATGGCTCAGCCTACATGTATTCCCACAACCACATTATAAATGTACGATGTTGCTTCCAATATTTTACGTCGTCGAAAAACCTTTCAGCAGCGGTAACAGGAGAAGACGACTTAAAATAACCGAGAGCGGCCGGTTTCAAATTGAAAGAGAAAGATTCAAATATTCAATTCAGAGACTCTGACATCATTTATCGCACTGGTGTATAATATAACATTATACATCCATTTAGGTTACATTCTCTGGGGAAAGGCAGTTCAGATTCCTAATCACAAAGTGCAGAAACTTATTTTCTATATTTGCTGGAATTGAATGAATGCTACTACAGTATAATTTGAACCACTTACATTTTAGGATGTGTGTTTTGCTCCCCGTATACCGAAATATGATTTCTTATATGCAAAATAGACTTGGTAGGCTAACATCTCTCTTTTAATGCAACTGATACTGGATGCGGCATTCTTCTGAAGAAGCTTTTTTGTGAACAGTTCAAATTATTTAAATACTCTAACAGGAAAAACAAAAGGAAACCATTGCTTTGAAGTTGCCAAAATAAATTAGGAAGATTCCAATGAATAAATGCGCAAAGGCAACAAATATTTCCAGCAGTTTTCTGGATTTCTTTTTTAGCAAGTACAACATTTCACGCCAAGGCAGTATTTTGTGAAAAATACAAGAAAACTAAAATGTTGGCGTTTGGGAGTCAAAACTACTTGTCTTTGGTTTTATTTTGTGTTGCTCCGACCAAAGTTAGAAACAGATTTGACATGCCAGTAAACTTGGTTATGGTTGGTAACACTTGGTTAGGCTTCGAGTGCAGAATTTTGATTTAACGTACCAACTTATACAGTTTTAATACTGTAAGATGTTGATGTGAAACTTTACTCATAAGATCCATGACCATTTTCTTCTAACGCATGAGGTTTTGCAGGAGACTACATCCTTACCCTTCCACTCCCTTTTTTGGCATAGCTAACTGACAGAGGAGGTCAAATTTTAAAAAAACATTACTGCTAGGAACAGTGTTGCAAAAATACTGCCATTAAAACTTCTGTTTTTGTAGCAGCCCTTAGTCTGGGACTTGTTTTAGGCAGCATATCTTTCATCATAGCAAATAATGCACCAAGGATTTGGCCTTTAAAACCATACTTTAGTCTACATCCCACTCTGGAATCTGTCTGGGATTTATTTATATTATTCAACAGATATGTTAAGTTTAAATGAAATGTTAACTATGTTACTTCACAGCAGGTATCAAGACACAAGTAGACAAGCTTAACATTCCAAACGGTTTTCATGTAGTTTAAACTTACGTTGTTATTCCATATCCTTATTGTGAAAGACACGTTCTCAAATGCGCTTGGATTATAGAACTAAAAATCTGATATCATCATCGACCTCATATTTCACTTTGGGTAAACTTTACATTTAAATGGAAACTTCCAAATATTTCATTTGGACTTTCTACCTCTTCTACTACAAAATTTGTAGAGAACAATACATCCAATAAAAAAGATAATATAGGCATTTGTTTGCGGGCAAAAACAAAGATGATACATACCTATAGTTTCATTTATTCTTAAATGTTGTATTAGTCTCCGATTTATAAATTTTCAAATTCTTCTTCTTGTCCTGATGCAAGGCCAGAAGATACAAAGTCCATACAACATTTACATGTAGCTCACCCCTTAACATGGAATTGCTCGAGTTAATGATCACAGGGCCTCCATCCCTCGCTCCACTTTCCAGTAGGCAGCCGAAGTCATGCATAATCCCACAAAATCTCCTCAGCTTATGAATTTAAATGGGAAGGCCTAATCACAGGGCAGCTTTAAAGTGATTCCATTTCTAATAGAAAGGCAGACAGCTGGGGTTGTCACCCATTGTGGCCTGTCAGCAACCATTAAGGTGTATTTAATGGAATTTTTAAAATAAATGCAATGTTTAATGCAATATTTCTTTCCATCTTCAATGTTGACGATGTTTTTTAAAAACATAGAAGTCAAGCGTTTTTGTCCATGTTGTAAGACCTTCCTTTAATCTCCGCTGTTTGGTTTTCCCTGAGTTAATTGCCAATTTAACAGAAAACAATACGTTCCCAGCCTTAACTTGCTAAAATATTTAAAAAGAAAGTTTCGGACCTTTTGTGCAGAGAAAAAAAATAAATAAATAAGTAAATAGACTATAGAACTTTGAACATTTGCAAACTTTGCTTCGGTACTATGTATTCTAGAAGAGGCACTTGGCTGAGTGTATGTACTGTAAATCTAATCTGTTCCACAGTATTTTATTGCTTTGGATCGGTAAAACATGATGCAAGGAGGAGCGAGAAATCTTGCAGGTTTTATGCTGTAGTCGCTTGCTTGCTTATTTTTGCACCCATTGTTACTATTGGTAAACAATCAACAGGGTTATACAGTTTCACGATGCATCAAATTAAATTTTATCCATTCCATTAATTGATGATTCTGGGATAAAGGAATAAAATCTTTTTTTCCTAAACATTTAAGGGTGATTTGTCCATGAATTCATGTTTGAAAAATAGTGGAGCCCTGGTGTTCACGGGCGATAGTCACCACAACCCTCTGTGACTAGAAAAAATCTGCAAATACTTACAAACCCACTCTAAGAACTCTCAAAGTTTCCCTTCTTAATAATTCAAACACCACTTATACCTTAAAACACACAGCGGAAACTGTCTTAGCACTTCCTCGGAAGCTATTTCCTTATCTCTATCCTAGAGAACACACACACAAATCATTAACAAGGAAAATAACAGTGCTTTGTCAAAGTAAATAGTGCATCAAATACCATTGTACCTCAGTATACCAGCCCTCCCAAGATTGTTTTTCTTTGGAACATTTTAGATAAACGTTTTGACAAAATATGTGGCTTAATTGGAAGTCTGCTAATAAAAGAGTATTCAATAACTGAATTGCAAATGGGAGACGGTCCACGAAACACTTTCCCACATTCCACTTAAAATCCAACTCATGGTTGATTGTTGGTATGTTGATAAATGCACAATGATAAATACATAAATAAATAAAAATACACACCTCACACACCTAGCCCAGACCACTCCTAAGTTTATTTTATTACTTTATTAGTTTATATTCTGCCAGATCAAAGTATTGTATCAAAAAACACAATTTTTTTTTTAATCTGTTTTAGTTCAGGATAATGAAATAGATAGAATAGAATCAAGATAGAATAGAAACAAGATAGATAGAATCCTTAAAAAGAGCTAAAAAGTGGTGAAACTGTACCGTGGTACCAGATGAAATGCACACTTTAGCGTCAAAATGTTTCATAATTTATAAACCATAGAGATATTTATATGTAGTAACATATAGAGTTGAACTTTTTTAGAACATCATAAAAAGTGGTGCGAACCATAAATATAGCCCTTGAAAGTTCAAAGGCTATTTGAAACAAAGTGCTCTTTGTTTGTATTTTACCTAAAGTAGAGGCTGCTCCAACAACCCTACGTTAGGTAAGTAGATTGAATTCGGACCTGGTCCAATGAGCTAACAGCCACTTTAAAATGGGGTCAATGCAGTTCATACAAATGCTTTCATAACTCTTAAAACAAGTTTTGCATGAAATTGTTATTACACTACAGATTCCATTTAGGGCTGTGGAATTATTGCTGAATGACTTATCAATAACTAAGCTTTGCACCTGAAGTCTGTAGTAAATGTGACATGCATCTCATGACAAAGGCCCCCATTCATTCATTTAACATAAACAGCAAAAACAAACTTGACGCAGTAAGATACAATTTTTAATCCTGATTCAGCATAATTGGTGTCATGTTTCCCCAAAACATACTTGACACAAGGCCGAGACACTGTGTTTTGCAAATGAACAAGACAACATTTCCACTCAACTTCGATAACATCCAGGTCAAAAGTAATTAATCAATGAGGTAGTGGGCATTATTAAAACGAACCAGGGAGCAGATATGCTTATCAGTAACTGTTATTACTAGGCAGCAACATTTGCCTTATACTTTGACCCTAATAAAGTAAAAGTTTAACTAAGGAATATTCATCATTGCATATATTAAAAAAAAAAGCTCATGATTAAACTTGAGATAATTACGAAAACAGGAGTTATTACATGTGTTGAGAAGTTCAAAACAGTATGTAAATGACATTGTATGGTAAACCCTAATAGAACACATAAAAAACATGAGCTCCGGCCATCTCTATCTTGAACTCCAAACCATCCATCCAGCAATTGATCTAAACAGGGTCATAGGTTCATACAATTTTTTATTTATTTTTTCCATGTGGCGAAAGGTAGAGTGAACCTGACACGTACTGCTAGAACAACACATGGTGGAATGGATCCACATAAGATATGTCTTTGACCGGATCCTAAATTTATTTAATTCACTTTGAAGAAATTTTTACTCTTCTTTAAGAATTGCTTTCATCGAGACACATTGATTGGTGTACGTACGTACATTACTGGCTGGTTTTGGAGTGACATTTCTTAGGAACACTTAAGGTTGAGGTGATTGCCAGACATTCTTGGATATGCTTAAAGTCACAATACTCATACTACAATCACACATTCCAAAGTTTACAGAATATTTCCCTAAAACTCTAAGTAATCAATAAGCTTTTATTTTATTTTATTTTTTGGCAAATGTGACATTGGTCTTTATGTTTTTAATTGGTCAGGAATGATTTTTCCACTGAAATGGTGGCCTCAAAAGTTAAAAAATGTAGGGGTTAGGAATTATTACTATTGCTTGTGTCTGATCTCACCCAGTTTGTTAGTTATGAGCCCATGATGTCGTTTTTTCTGCCAAATCAATTTGGTTTATGTGCTGCTGGCATAATATATGAAAACTTGTTGAGTCAACTTATTTCAGCTGGTACCCTCCCTATAAGACTTAAAAGAGTCTGGGTACCATACCAACTCAGCAATATAAAACCCAAGTCTAGACTCAAACCCTCCTCTCTCTAGAAAATGACCAAGATCCTACATTGCATATCTTATTCCATTTGCATTTGAGCAACTGATAGCTGCAAAAAAACCTTATCGCTTTTCTGGATTCATTTCATTCTTCCGGTTTCTAGCTGCGTCAGAGTCATATTGGACTGGCAGCATTACAACCACAGATGGGACCATTGCCTAAAAAAGGAATGTTAAAGAAAAACATTTTTTTTGTTTTGTTTCAACGTTCTGGCAGATATTAATAAAGATTTATTATTTGCCTCTCAAACAGATAAATGATGCTGGAGCAGCAGAGTCTGGAGGAACCTTGTAGGAGAAAGAAAGGAAACAGCAGGCACATTGTGCTTGTGTCATAGATGTATGTTTAATCACCTGTTTAAGCGAACGGTAATGTCTCTAAGGTGGCTGCCACTTTGGATTGTCACATATTCCCCTTCATAAAGTGCTGAGCAATACTTCTTCTACAAGATCAGACGGATGCCATGCACTGTAGGATTGTTTTTAGGAACTTTGTGGCTAAAATATGAGTACAAATGTGCCAAAACCGAAAAAGGAGACACATTCCTGGATAAAGCGTAATCTCAGTCACTATCTCCCAGCCCATCAGAGCCTGACTGTTTTTGAGGACAACGCCTGGCGGAGGGAAGAAACTCCGTCTTGGCATGTTGCTAGGCGATGCATTAATATTAATGCTATCTTTTTCCAGAACGTGTGCTTGTCTCTGCTCCCCTTGGGAGAAACTGAGGCTTAAAGATATCTCCATCTCACTGATACTTATTTTATCCTGCTTAAAACTCATATCAAAGGTTTTAATTACATTCTGCTAATGTAGCGCTGTGGAGCTTTGTTGAGGAGTCACAATTGCCCTCTGAGTTTCTGGTTCGCACCAATGATAAGCTCAACTTGGTTTAATTGAATATTGTACACTATATTCTTAATTCGCTTGAACCCGTGTGCAGGTTTAACTTAATCTACACAACATCATATCTGATTCTGAGGCATGCTTCAAAAACCTGAACTAAGGAAGAAGAAACAGTGTAATCATTCTTTTACTGGACCTTTTTGAAAATCATTTTACCCCGGGGAAGTAGGTCTGCCCTCTGCCTCACCCTGTCCCTCTGCTAGGCTTTTAGCCTGTAGTCTTTGTCGGGGACCTCGCTGCTACTCCCTGCCGAACCTCTCCGCAAAACCATTTTCCTGCCGCTGAAACACAGATGTTATCCATCTGATTAAACGTTCAAGGTTACTTCTCCCAATACATCAAAGTCCCACCTCTGCCGAAAGAAGCTGTGTGACAGCCGGTAGTTTTAGTAGCTTGGAGTTGCGAGTTCCTGTTTGTTCCCATTCATTTTGGGGTTTTTTTACTGACAAAATTTGTCTTCATGCAATATTTTACTTATTTACCCGCTTTAATCTACTAAGATGATGATATGATAAAGGGTTTCAAAAATGTAAATGACTATAATGCAAATATCAATGTCTTTATTGGAATTTTAAATGATGGACTAAGACTGAGACTGACAAGCTCGTAACCGATATATGGAATGGTAAAACACATAAAATAAAAACATCTGTATTCCGATACTTCTGAAGTACAGTGCAACCAACTGCCTTAAGAAATACACTAATTAATAAGTGGAATTCAAGTAAAACTGCTCTGTGAAAGCTTAAGGGGTTTCTAAAATAACAGTAGGGAACAAAAGCCTCACAAAGAGCAGGAACCGAAGCAGACGGGTCAACAAAATATGGCACAACATCAAATCCTATGAAAACATGGCCATCAGCCTGCATTGGCTAAACAAGTAGAGCATTATTCATATAAACAACTAGGATACCCAATGAACCTTGCTGCTCATTTGTAAGACATCTCACCTTTACTGTCCTGATTATATGCTACAAGCCAAGTAATGGATTCAACAGCAATTAAATAGAAACCAATAATTAAAGTCTGTGGTTATAGGGTTAAATGCGAGAAGGTTCAAAAGATTGTTTGGCTAAGTGCAGGCTTGTTTGAAGCTGTCATTAGACGGTATATAAAATTTGTTATGCAGTGAAAAATGTGGAAAAAAGTGATTTAAAGGAGCATAAAAAGTGCTGATTGTTTTGTTTTGTTTTCTCCGTTTTTTGACTTCCAGAGATTGAAAAAGTCCAGAGAGATGAGGGGAAGGAGGAGGAGAAATTCATCGACGTCGTCATCAACAAGAACATGAAACTGGGCCAGAAAATTTTAATACCAGTCAAGCAGTTTCCTAAGGTAAGTGACATAGCAGCGCCACCAGAGACTCTACCAACAAAGTGATATGCACCGACAGAGAATTTTGCATTGTGTTATATTTAGATAATGAAGCAAACTCAAGCAGGTCCGCTTTTGATACCACATTCCCTCCAACAGCCACTTGACACATTCTGAAGATATTTGATTTCATTAGATGCATGATGTCTGCAAAAGTGTTGCCTGACAGAACTGGGGTACAACCGTGTTAGGATGTTATTTCATGTCTGAAGAGCAGCAGACATTTTTAAACACTCACATCATGTCCGTACAAGACATAGCGTTGATGCTCTGACCTTGGACTTAGACTTTTTGCTCACTGTAAAGTTTGCCGATTAATAACTATAAATAAAAAAATAAAAAAACACTCCAAGGAGTTATCTCGACGTAGCTTCAAAGTAGATTGTTCCTTTCAAACCTGTAAAAGACATTGCAAAAAAATGCTAGGTTAGTAAAAGAAATAACCTTCCAGCACAATCTGTCATAAGTAGTGGGTTGAAAATTTTCTGTTTTCCACTAACTGTTCACAATGTGGGAGCATTTTGAGGGACAACACTGATTTCACAGAGAGCACTTAAACCTCACTCGCCATGAAGAGGTTTCACAGGCGTTGAAGTTCTTAGGGCCCACAAGCTCATTGCATGACAGTATTTCCCACTGGGAGCGAGATGGGAAGGCTGGTGTAAAAGTGAGAGGGCTGCTCTTAGACAGGGGACATCACTCAAGTTTTCACCTTAATTCTCTGCGGGATCAGACAGCGGTAACCTGGAGGATGTCAGCAAAGGGGAAGGAGAAGCGAAGCAACGCATACAGACCACTCTAGGCTCTAGGTTATGCTTAAAAAAAACACAACCTATCCTGAATTTAATCAAAAGATTTGGAGTAAAACCACACCACCATCAGCTTAGCATATTAGTTGGAAAAAATTCTATAGTGAAAACACTTCAATCCCCATCGCACCATTGTGTATCTAACAGGCTTTTTAGTAACATAGAAAGGTATGCTCCCTGATGTAGATTACTCTCCTGTGATGTGCTCTTCCTGCCTGTAATAATGCAGCGTGCATAATTTGAACAGTAGCTGTGCTGACCTCCCACAAATGTTTTTTGGAAAAGTATCGTCTAACATGCCATATATATCACAAATATGCGTCATTGTTGTTGAATGCATTAAAATGCTACTCAAATTTCACAGTGACGACCCAATATGCACTTTTTACCTAACCTTTTCTAGGTTTTTGCACCACACACTCAGCCTGATCTGCATGTCTCAGTAATGCCTTGTAATGCAAATTCCACATTTAACAGGGATCATATGGAAAGAATGTTCTGCCTTCTAGCAGTCGCAGTTTTCCAACTATGAATCATTCTCCAGCTTTACATTTAAAATGTATATTTATTGTATGTACTGTATTTTTTACATCATAACCTTTTTCTTAATTAGGAACTAAAGTTTGCAAAAAGTTTTGAAAAAATTAATATTATATAAAGATTACTTTTATATTATGGTAAACACATTTAGACAGTGTGCCATCCAAACACTCTGACTAATTTATCTGTTAATGATTTTAACACTTTGGGACAAGCTTTAATCAGATGAGATTTTTTCTGTCTTTAGTTTGATTTATAATACAATTATTCATGTAATTCAGCAATCAATCCATTTTCCTATCCTGGTTGATGTAATTCAGGATTGGGAAGTGGGCTTTGTGACTGTATATAACAAAATTCTGTCACTGCCCAGATAATAGCATGTACAGACTAGACAGGTTTACATTGACTTAAATATAAGAAACCTTGTAGCTCAGTTTTTCCAAGGAATAAAAAATCTCTATTTATCAGTGACACATTTCTACATAAAATCTTAAAGTGGGTCAATTTTTCTTTAAATAATTAAAGTGGCATAAGTAGAAGAAGAAACCTAATGTTAAGCTGACTTGAGATAAACCACTGCTGTTAAAACTCTGATAACCTTATGCTGTTTTCTATACTCTGGTGGCAAAAGCCCCCCAAAATAGACAGTACTGCAAAATATCCTGGTGTAAAAGTTGTTTATTGACAACAACGTTTAAATCTGTTCATACAACATCACCAAAGATGGCTTGGTACTTTGTCTTGGGAGGTTTTTCTTTCTTTTTCATATTCATATTTGTGGTCTAATAATATGCTTATTCCTTATTAACAAGTGGTAGCCCCCTGCTAAAACTGATTTGAAGCTAATAAAAATGGATATGCTACGTTGAAATATGCTGCTAACATAGAAAAAGGTTCTTTTTCAAAATATTTTGCTGCTGAAGGTGATCCTAGCAGTGCCGCTTAATCCTGTACTTTCATCTTTGTTGGTTCGGGGGTTCCTGCTCTCCTGTTGAAGCAGAATAAGTTCAGAACTGTCAATGTAAAGTAGAAAGTTTAGTTGTGGTTGTTGTTGATGGACCCTTAGTAAGTCCCATTCAACGCAATGTGGAGCTCAAATTAATTGTCCGAACTAATCCAGATGAGCAATGGCTGTCGCGCGACACGCAGCGTTATCTGGGGCTGATCTGGGTCTCCTAGGTTCACAGCTAAACCGATTTGCTTTGACAGCTTTGATAAGTAGGGCCACTAATACGCTGTTTAGAGCTTCAACAAGCTACCGAAGGAAGACAAATTCAATTTGTTCCTTCTGACAGGTAGCGGCAGGAAGAGGGATAGGTCTGACTTGAATGGGTTTTTCTCCTGAGCTGCGAGCTTCACCTCTTGGCTTCTGGCATTGAAGTGGCACTGGCATTTTCCAAACAGCCATTTAGAAAAAATTGAATCCATCCTCTAGAAGCATGGCTGTTTATCAAAAATGAAGCAGGCAAGGACACCATGCAGCTAGTTCTCGGCTGCCAACTGAGTGATAAAATAGAGAAGTGATTTTCTCTATGAATATGTACACTTTTTAAGACTTGATTATGTTTTTTTTTGTGTTTTCTTATAGAAATGAAACATCTAAAAAAACAATCTACACCCACATATCAGTAGAAATGTATGAGAACATTGTTTCCCTTATTTTCTTCACAAAGTGCAACTCAAGTATTTTATATATTTAACTTAGTGATAGTGTTTATTTTTGCATTAGATGTGTTAATTGCTTCCTCAGCCAACCTAAAAATGTCAGAAATTCTAAACATCACAAAATAAAAAAATAAATAAGAGTTAATACAAAACTGTCAGTCAACTGTCAGTGGAAAGCAGGGATTAGTATGTTCTGAAGTGTGGCCAGGTGCCAAGTCTGACTAGAATATGAACCCAGCCCTAAATGTTATCAGCAGAAGGAAACAGGAAGGGCTGGAATTTTATACTAGATGAAATACAATGGACCCTACCCCAGAGCTAATATGGCTAATCAAATAATCACTCACCTCGTCAGTGGGAACTTCTCTCTGTGCCCAAAGCAACATGTAGTGAAGATTATCTCCTATGTGGTGACTTTGAAGTTGTGTAGACCTCTTAAATGAGCTTTGCTTCCCAAACTTTTCAAAGTTCTGTGTACCAAGAGTTGTGTCTGCATTCTCAACTTTTTTTTTCTACTATATTGGGGGTTTATGGACAGGATGTCCAAGCCTTGCTGGAATAGAGGTTGTCTGAACATCAGGGTCTCATCATTAATTTTTTATTTATTTGCAGATGATTTAATTCTTTTGCCATGTTCAGGCCAGTTTCTCTAAGTCCAATACCACTGTTCTCATTCGGTTGGGTGGGCCCTATGGTTTCGGATTAGTCTTTGAAATAAATGCTTGAAATTAATAACTATTTAATTAATGAGTGTACACTTGGAACAACATCCACGACATACATTAACTTTTTAAATTATGTTTTAATTAATTAGCATTCAGCTTTATAATGCTCTGCATATTTTGACACTTTAAGTTCAACAACTATGCAGATCTGGCTTTTTTTAAATATGGTTGCATCGTTGGAGCACATACGTGCGTTGGTTGTATCCGCTGCCCCCCCGAAAAGCAGCCTTTAGGCTGAAATCACCGCAGGCTATTAGTGAGGCACAAGGAGTCCCACTGGTTTATTTCCAGTTCAGAATGTGGCTTTTCTCTGCTCTTGGAGTGGTGATTTATCCTTCTGCCATCATTCTGCTCCTGCTGTCCTCAGCACAAATACTCTTTGCCGGGACTGTGTGAGCGCACCTTCCTGGAGAGATGCAAAAATACATTCGGCAAATGATAAGACAATGTCGGATGTGCTCCTTTTCTTACACATGAACCCCACCCCTGTTCAGGTTAAATTTGAGACATCAGGCGGTTCTTTTATTTTTGTCCTCGCTTTTGTAATAATCTATATAGAAATATGTACATACGTATGTATTCAACTAGCACTCTGTGTATCATTTGCATTATTTTTTAATGCAAATGATACACATTATTTTTTCCACCACAGACCAGCAGGAGACAGCCTGTGATTAAACATGGTCACTTATATTTTGGTGATTACAAAAAGCACAATCCTCTTACATAAAAACAAAAAAACCAAGTAGGTTTTAGTGACTCGTATAATCCATCATGATAACCAAAGCATGAGCAAAAACCTAATGCATCAATCACAGCAGATTCTGATCGCTGATAAAAAAAAAGGCAGGGATTACAGTTCTTTGTTGAAAACGACTGATGCATTTTAGAGGATTGTCTGTGGAAAAAAGGTGTGTGCAGATACCGACTCACTGGATGATGTGTTCAAATGTTCGGATTAAACCCGCTCTCTGACATTTACTGCCATTAATCAATCAAATCCAGAGCAAATCCGCAAAGTCTCTTTACATATTCAGAAACTGAAGGAAGCTCGTAAGAAACATCATTTCACTATGTCATTAAATCATCAATAAAATACATTTAATATTTTTCATATCTTACTTAGTCTCTATAAACTAGATTTTATGAAAACATTTGACTGATCAGTTAACTTTCATTGTAACAATGTCCCGTTTTTAAACGCCCTGTCCTCTATGCCACTGGGTTTCTAGGATGGTGTACCTAGAACACGTCAAGAGATTTCTGTGAAAAAATCAACATCTTTAAGTGTACTTACATTAGCAGTAATGTTTTCCATCAAAGTGTGTAATCAGAAAGGAATTGGATTTAACATTTCACTGTGGGGCATTTTTTTTCTTCTGTTTTTAGAGTTCATTATCTAAAAGGTAATTGGGAGGGTGCTGATGTCAATGTTACAAATAAAGTTAAATGGCACTTCCCTCCCTACATTCATTCATAGGGCTTTTCCTCTAAAGTTCTTAGTACTAGTTCAAAGTAACCACTACAGACACTAAAGCACTAGAAATGCAAGGACGCTGCGACCAACCAGCTAATGTGTCTAACAGGTATCCTTCTTTAGTTTCATGCTCCAGAAATGTCTGCTCCTTATAAATCCCATCATCAATTTGTCAGATTAGGATTTAAAGCGTGTCAGCTATGTTTTGCTGGGAACGATTGAGGCCTCACAAACAAAAACGCTGCTCTAAAAAAACAACTCTGCAGCACGAGTTAGTAAGCGTTAGAACTAATGCCGCTCAGCATACCACAACAGAAATGATGCCTTGAGTCACTGACCCGGACTCAAGTCGCTCCCAAATCCCAAGAAGAAAATACTTTTGCCTAACTTCGACTTGTGCACTAAATACTCAACATTTCACATTAACTCAGTGTCAGATATTTGATTTTTAATCTTATGTAATCAGATGTGAAAAGCAACAGACTTTCAGCTTTGACAAGTGAAATTATGTTAGCCGTTAATAGCGTATGACGATTCATATTTAATGTACGTTTTCAAAATGGTTTTCTTTAAGTCTGAAAATAAACGTTAAACTAAATAAGTCAGTTTCAAGAATCAAGAAGTTTATTTATATAGCGCCAATTTACAACAGATGTCGTCTCAAGGCACTTTGCAAGAAAATCCATTAAAATTAAACTCATCCACATTTTTATGTTATCTAGACATGCCTGTAATCTACCAAACTGACTGGATTCATCAGGATTTATAGATAAATACAGTTGTGTATCATCAGCAGAACAGTGGAAATTAACACAATGCTGTCCGATGATTTTACCAATAGGAAGCATGTATATAGTAAATAGAATTAGGCCAAGTACAGAACCCTGTGGTACTCCACAAGTAACCTTACAATGCAGAGAAGATTTGTCATTTAGATGAACAAATTGGGATCTATCACACAAATACGATTTAAACCAGCCTAGTGCTGTTCCCTTGATCTGCACAGTGTGTTCGAGCCTTTCAATGAGGATATTGTGATTAAGTGGTATGTGTGGACACATACATTAACTGGTCTTATCAAGGTCATAACACATATATCAATAAGAAAACTACTTGTTTAATTGATTTTCAAATTTAGCATTACCAGGTTTCACAATAAAATATTTTTTTATTCATATTAATGTAAATAATATGCTTCATACATTATTAAACAATTTAAAGCCTCAAATGGCCTGTACCTGTTGAATCAACAATTAAAAGTGTTACGTCAGACCTAAGGACAAATCGTGTCCTGAATGTACATATGTCTGCATGCATATTCAAATTATCTTCATACAGAAAATTCCACTGTCTATGTTAAACAGCAGTCTATAGGCAGCCTTCACAGAGTGAATGAATCGGTGTGACAGAAACAATCACAAGAAAAAAGGATGTGGAAAGAAAAAGCAAAAGCAACCTGTTGTATTTACTGTGAGGAATGTTCCATTAATTAAACAGATTTAATTATATTTTACTGCTTGGATCTCTAGGAGACACCAGATCAAAAGTCAAACAGGTTGGGTGACATTTTTAAAATTATACTGTTTGTCCACGAACACATACCAGAAAACTTAAATACAACATTTGCCTAGGTCAGGGTGTCTCAACTCAAGTTAAACATCTTACGTTTATGCACATACAAACAATGTAAGCTGATTAAACACATCATCTTTTACAAACACCAGTTTCTCTTTTTTAAGTTCACCAGGACAACGCTTCCTCAGAGTAAACTATACTTTAGCAATTTAGTTAAGAAATCTAACAAAGACTTTAATGCATGTGGGGAAAAATGTCCTTAAATACTAAATATAAGGAAATAACCATGTTTTCTCCTATATCTTTAGCTGATTTTATGCTTTAGTCAATGTCTCGATCTTACCCTCACCCCTTGCAAGTCTTAACATTTCTCTACCATTATTATTGTTAAAATTTCTTAGACTAGGTTATAAAATGGCTGGTTTATATATGTTTGCTTCCATGTCAATACTATACTAAGTAGGGCCACATACTTCAAAAACATACTTATGCACAGCCATTCATTGCATGCATTTGTTTTTGTTTATGTTTTGTTTATTCCTAACTTTAAAAATAACAACAATCATGAGAATTAGTTTTGTGCTTTTAATTAAGAAAAAAATGGCCCCTGCATACTTTACAATTGGCAGTTTTAAAGGGTTTGGACACCACTGGGATAGTACAAGGTTCTAAAATATTGAATTAGGCACTCCATTTATAAGATCAGACATATGAACTTGTGTAATTAATAAAGTAGGTTAGGCAAATGATATCAGAGGGAGAGTTTTCCATTATTGAGGCTGAGTGCTGGGTTTGTGTAGAGTAATGAGGAAGTGTGCTACATTTGATTTAAAACTGAGAGCATTTGGACAATTTTATTTTCTTTTAGAGTCTGTTTGTTTCTTTTTTGATGCCCTTAACAGAAAACTTTGGGCAGAAAGCGTAGATATCTACTTGTGTTTCCCTTTAAATCCACAGCCTTCTCTATTTTTTCTTTACTTCCAAAAGTGCTTCTTTGCATTCCCAGGTTGATGCGCGGTTGACATGGCTCCTGTGCTGTGATGCGGTGAGCCGCACCGCGTTGCTTTGTTTTCTGTCAGAAAAACAAGCTTTTCTGCTTGTTTGAGCATTTTTACCCATCGGCGACTTCGTGGTTGGAAGTCGGCAGACTGAGATGTCTTCCCAAACAATCATGGGCACAACGTCCGATCCTCAAGCTGTCAGGCAGACTGGATGGGTGGACAGGAACCCACCATCGTGCTGGGAGATGCCGACTATGTGTTATCCGGTCCTGCAAACCGTTCTATTAGAGATACACCTCAGCGATCAAGACTCTGTCCAGATGGAAATGATGGATGCATTGGACATCGGTTAAATTCAGCATATTTCCCAACACCCTCTCTATGCCCTAGTGCTGCTGTCTCCTCTGATGATCGTCTGATAAACTGGAATCCATTAGTGGAACCACCCATTTTGTTTGTTGTTGGAATTTTCTTGCGTTTAAAATGAATGCCAAAAGTTGATTGAATGTTTTCTTTTTCATGGTGTGTTTGATCAAGTTCGAGCTGTGTGATCCCACCCTGCCAACTTACATGATGTAATTACAAAAGCTGAGAAAATGCTGGACCTCAGTTTTGCTAGGGATTAAAACAAAAAACAAAAAAACAGCCCTCCATTAGTGCTGGCAGGAGTTTCCTACTAAGCAGTCGATTTCGGTGAGGGGACGAACCAAGCCAGCTGTTTTCTTTTTGAACCTTCACCCTACTAATTGACTACCTGGATAGTGGAGGAAGACAGCCGTGTAAATCACTCTTCAAGTAAAACCAAGTGGGTGAGGTGAGATCGGGGATTTCTTCCTTTCTGTCTGCCTGACTATCCCCAGCTGCTGGGAAAATGTGGCTTTGTGTGGCTTTGAAAGCAGAACTATACACTACAGACATATACTCCAGTAAGCTAAGTCTTCTCATTTTTCTTGGATGCTTTACTGTTCTTGATCCTCTGTACAGATTTTACCATACTGTACATAACTTTGTAATCTTTCTACTTAAATTGGATTCTGAAAGCCTACGAAACAAAACAGAGAAAAAAATCCCTCACATTTACTAAATGGTACCACCCCACAGCTAAAGGTATTAAAGATCGACAACGATCTGAATCACTGATGAGATAAATTTCAAAGAAAGGTTTCTGATCCAAAGTTTCAATCCCTTAGTCTAGATTTGGGTGAGTCCACCTTAAAACCAAACACTTCTTTTGTGGTCAAACGGTTTCCAGCTATTTGGGACTGTAGATGTGATATAATAAATTTGATTTTCAGCCTCAAATTGTGTTATGATGTTGAACAACATATTCTATAATTCACAAGGATGAATAGCCAAAAGAAAGGGAAACTCAAGATAAACCATCATGGTTTAAGTGTTTAAGACCTTATGCAGTTTGAGGAGGTCAAATATTTCGCTTTCATTTTGAGCAGAAACCTCACATTTAAAATTCATTTCAAAAAGGTTAGAAAAACTGCAAAAGGAAACCTTAACATTTTAGAATTATCGAAGATTCTTTTTCATTTTCTGCTTCTAATGTGTTTTGGGATTTTATTTTTACATGCCATCATTTTTCTCCTAACCGAGTTAATGTGTGATGGTCATAATAATCATACCACTTAGAATGAATCACAACAGAGTTTTAAGGATTCTAGCTATGAAACCCATTTGAACAGTTTTGGTGTTTTAAATGAATGTAAAATTTTTTGCACAAGCCAGTCTCTCCTGTTCTCATTGCATTTGTCGTTTGAATTTAAAGGAGTGGGCTTCATCACAGCAGAAAAACAAAAATGACTAATAAAACAAAAAAAAACCTTAAGCCCTGAACTCAAACTAGAGTGGCAACATTATAGATATTAACTTTACTTTTCTTTGAAATTCAGATTTGTGATCATAACTAGAAACTTACCATGACATGGATATTTACCTCCAGTTAGATTTGCTTAATCGTGTGCTTTTATGATTGGTTTTGTAAAGACCCTATAGAGACATGCGTTGCAAATTAGCCATGGCTACAACCGCTACAGTATATGACATGTTTGATTTCTATACTTGTTTCTATCAAATATAAATGAATAAAAAAATTGGATATTTTGAACTGCTGCCAACACGATAATAACTTGATTACGTGTATTACCTCTTCCCTAACAAAGATGGTTCTTGTGTGGATCGTAATTCCTTATGTTATAAAGCACCGTGGGCATAAATCATAGATCATGTAGAGACATTTTAAAAATGATAAGGGATGTAAAACTTAGCTTGAGTCAGTGAATTAAAGTGGGTTAGACCAACAGAGGTAAAATGGTCCCTTTACTTAATTATATTGTTGCAAATGTAAGTTATTTTCTCTGTGGGTAGATTTATATATATATATATATATATATATATATATATATATATATATATATATATATATATATATATATATATATATATATATATA
>JAVLVB010000132.1:1414733-1474479 GCA_032876305.1 Orestias chungarensis | reverse complement strand
CTTTGTTTTTTTTTTGTTTATTCTACAGATATTGTTATTTGAACAATATTCCCTGTTATGTGCAAACATAAAATGTCACAAAATTGTGAAATACTGAAATGCTTTTTGCGGTACTAAGGACAGCGACTCAGTGTGGTGTGGTTTTTGTGCCGCCAGGTTTGTGGGCGCGGAGCTGTTAGGGGGAGCAATGGTTGTTGGCGTGTGTGTGTGTGTATGTGTGTGAATCTCAGGCGTGCTCGCTCATGGGTTCCTCAGGCGCGTGCGTGCTCAACACTGACAAACTGCTCGCTCGCCGGCTCAGCTCGCGCTCGGCTCTGTGTCTGCGCTCGTGGCTCTGCTGAAATGTCAGTGAGTCTGAGAGTATGAATCAACTTTGTGTGTTTGGAAGGAATTTTTTAATTGGATGAAAAAGGCCAGTCTTTGATTAGCTGGGAGCGCGGCTCATTTGCATATAATGTAGAGTTGCGGGCGTGGACGCCGAGCCGAGCGCGAGCGGAATGAGCTGAGCGAGCGGGCGGTTTTTCAGAGTTGAGCGCGTGTTCGGGCACCTTTGAGCGGGTGCGCTTACCTGCTATTCGTGTGCACACGCTTGCGGTTGTTGCTCCTTCAGGTGGCTCTGTGCCTGCGGACCTGGTGGCACAGAGATCACGCCATTAGGCCCACCCAGGCCCAATAGTAACGCCGCGGGTGGTATCGGTGTCGTGGTATCAGTTGCAATTTTATGAGTACGAGTAGAGTACTTAAGCCTTGTATCGGACCGATACCCGATACCAGTGTCGGTATCGGTGCATCTCTAATAATATATATATATATTTTGTCTCCAATTGGGTTCATATTCAATGTGTTTTTAATGTACTTTATCTACCAGAACAATGAAGCCTCTTTCTTTGATGAGCTGTTTCCAAACACGTTATTTTTTTCCTGGTTTCTGTATCTCAAGTAAAAGCCAGGCTTCTTTGTACACCGCTGGGAGTATAACGAGCTCAAAACCCTTCAGTTTTCCTCACAGTGGCTTTTCAAAACCATGAAACCTGTGCAAGCCGTTTTTAAAAAAAAAGTATAATGCAACCATTGTCTTGAGAAGTCACCAAATTAGTAGGTAAAATCCCCTTGTGTACAATTTTGTTTCAGAGAACATTAGTGAACAAAGTTCATTTGTCATGTTCAGAACAAAAGTATTCGCTCAAGAGGACTGAATACAAATGTGTACCTCACTTTTTACAGCTTTACAGTATTTGTAAAAAAAAGTTTTATTTCTAGGTATAATTTTCTTTATGTTTAACAGTGGTCACATAAAATCCCGTAAGAATACGTCTGTGGAGGGAATTTAACCCAGCAAGTGGTTTTAATTGTTTCTGTAATCCAATCTAAATGCATACAACACATATGTATCTTTACTAACAGGTAAAATTTAAGCAGCGTTACAGGAAAAGGTCATTTTAAATTGAACTCTGTGTAAGGAGTTAGAGAAATTAAGCCATAAAGTACCTTTGTGCTATCAGAGATTTGGAACAGACGACAAGGTGACTCTAAACCCAGAATACAACACCTCAGAAATTCTTTCCAAGAGATCTTATCAAAACACAAAACAGGACAAGAAGATGGAAAGTTTTCATTAGCATCAGTCATTTTTTTTGTAGCCACATTTAACAAATCGGAAAAAAAAAAAAAAAAATCTTTGTCTTTTATCTCAGACACACAGACTTTGACTGATCCCAGTTCTTGTCTCTCTCTCTCTCCTTTTCTATCTGTTGCAGTTTAACTTTGTCGGCAAACTCCTCGGGCCACGCGGGAACTCATTAAAGAGACTACAGGAGGACACCCTCACAAAGATGTCGATTCTCGGTAAAGGATCCATGAGAGACAAAGAGAAGGTACGCCTGAAGTGTGATACTTCATTTTTTGCTTTGACTCTTTCACCTGTACATTTCATTTCGTGCTCTGTTAGTCACTCTTAGCAAGGTTTGAAGGTGAGATGACTTTATGCTTTTAACTTGCTTTTCCTCAAGAGGTTTTTTTTCTTCTAACTTTCCAGGCATATCAAGCCTGTCTTTACGCTTGAAATCATACAGTAAGACATCCAGTTACAAATTCTTGAAGGTTATAATTTGTCCTTTTCTAAAGTCTTTCTCTGTAAAGAAGTGCTGTTTTGGAAATGATGACTACTCCATGAAACGAACAATGAACGTAATTAAAGGTTATGTTTGACAGAAGAGGAAATATTTCTGCATTTATGAGCCCATACGTTCCATAAGTTCCTACACATTAGAATATATATATATATATATATATATATATATATATATATATATATATATATATATATATATATATTCATATATATGAAACCAGTTATCTACATAACCCGCATTAAAATACCCACAACTTCCTTCTGTACTCCCGGATATTTAACCCTTCTTCCCAGATTTGTTTTTGTTTTTACGGAATTTAGTTTTAGGAAGATAATGATATTAGGCAGGATTTACGGATCCCTAAAGCGCCATGTGTATTTTTATAAAACAATAACAGAAACACATATGTCTGGCCAGAAAAAAAGAGGTGCATGGATGAGGTGGCGCATGCGCAGTGTTGCGAAAATGAGAATGAGCTGAAGACTTTTAATTTAGCATTACCAACGTGTTTAGCTTTCACTATTACTAGCTGAGTTAACAAACACAATTTAGCTCAGAAGTCCACCTATTTTATGCAAGTTACTGGAAAATCAATAACAGTTAAGTACAAATAAATGTTGCTGGAGTAAAGTGACACTTTATTTTTCATCAATCTTATAAAACAAATGATTATAAAGGTTCAGTGCACTCAAGCAGTTTTGGAAAGAGAAAGCATATTTCCCTGGGGAATTTACAAAATCTTCCTGCAGGATTTCTGCTGGTCTGCAGCTTCAATGTAGCGCAAAACAACATCACCTGTCTAGTAAACAGCTGATTGATCAACCTTGGATCCACAGTTTCTTAGAAGATTTAGTCATTGTTTCAGCCAATAAGGATTGGATTCACGCAGGAAGTATTTTTTCTATGAATTTTGTTCATAAATAATATGACATGATCACACTATGAAACTGTTCCTGGCAGCTGTATAGAAAAAAAAAATCTTAATTTTTTTAATAGTCTTTACTTCTTTAAATATTGAGACATCGGTTTGGAAATTAAAGATTGGATCCAAATGAGTGACAATGCCTTTAATTACACCACTAGATCAGATGCACAGAAGGGGCAATCAAAAAGTCCTGATGTCAGTCCAATAGAGAATAAAAGTCTTATGTAATATCTCAGTAATAGGTGGATCTTGTCCTTCTCTGACATTTGTTTCATTGACAACTTTTTTTCTGATGCTACGACGTGTAGATTATGTGTGTGGACTCAAGAAGTTACAGTTAAAGTTACAGTGCCCTCCAGGTGTTGCAAAACCTGTAGTGGCTACAACTGTTTGCACCCCGACCTGTTTCATAACCATTTTCAGAGAAAATATGGGTTTGCTCATAGATGAACAATTATTTGTACACCATTCATTCTACAATCCATACAAAGCGAAGGCTCACCTGAGACAACACATCAACACAACAGAACAAACCAACACTCCTGACATTATAAGAAACAATGTGAGAGCTGCCAAGAGATTACCAAATATTTCTATTTAAAGTGCAAACATGAAAAAACGCATGTTGTGTGGAAATAAAAAGTCAATTGTATTTGTTCTAGTTTGTAAACTTTGATGATGGAGTCATACTCTCAAAATATTGATTTTCTCAGAAGACTGAGTAGAAACTCTGGGGCTGCAGTTTATTGGTAGAAAAGCTCATTTACTTAATTGCTAGTCGGTAATCATTGGATGTTGAAAAGTGTTAAAATGTCAATCAGTCAACTTATTATAACTATTGTCAAATATCTTCTTAATTTACAATTTTTAATGAGAAATTGGTCTCAACTAAATTTTGAGGTCATAGATTTCCTACAAAAATCTTTTTTAATTAATCTTTTAAACTTCGACATGTAGTATGATGAAAATGATCCCAATTAAGTCTTAATTAGAAACAAAAAAAAAAAAAACTTTAATAAAATTAAAATCTTCGTTAATCTTCGTTACCTTTAAAGTCTCAGCTGTTCTTCATTTTCTCCCCATCACAACTTCAAAGAAGCAGATCTCAAAGTGTCTTCTTCTTATCTCCTCGTCTGGTCACCTCGGTGACTCAGATATCGCTTGACTGACAGCTCTAAGAACGCATGAGCTCTGTTAGAGTTTTTGCCAAAACTGTTACAGCTTGAAAACAAATTTCAAAAGTTTATGGAAATAAGAAGGATCCTGGGGATCAACAAAACGTTCCCGACATCCTTCAAAGCCAACTCTCTGTCACATATAGTGAGCGAAGCACACTCAGCACAACACAACACATTACCTTGACTGGTGTTTTTTTTTTGTGAGTTCCGACTGAGGAAAATCTTCTTTGTAATGATGTGAGCATTTGCAGGGAGAGTATAAAGTAGCTTGAAAATTTCAAACACAGCCTAGTTAAGTGACTTCTATCATCTATGATCATGTCAGCACATAAAGAAAAGATATGAATGGCGCCAACAGCCGATAGTTGCAACATTGATTCCACTCCGGACGGTCTAACTGGGAATGAATCGACTTCTTTTCGCTTGTCAGTGTCTCTCCTCCCTCCATTTGTCAGGAGTGATTTGCTATCATACAGCACATTCATTCTGATTACTCTAATCAATAGTCTGATATCGGACGTCCCTGGAGGACCAGCAGAATAGATGTGTCACGAGAGTGCGTGGGCCCTTCCTGTCCAAGATTTGCCACAGCAGGATTTCTGAAATCTCTCCGTCAGCCGCCCTCCCTATGTGAAGTCGCCTGTTTTTTGGGGAGCCCGAGCGATACCCAATCTTTATTTTTCAGCTTGTTTACACACCTTCTGTTTTCAGCTTTGCGGGATGTGCCCTTGTCGTTTTCAGCACAAGCCCTTTCTAGCTTAGGTTAGGAATCTGGGCCACTGCAGTGCAAAAAGAAGGTCTCACAGACTTCTTAAATGCAAGGCCGTCTGAAATTTCTTTAGACGCTTCTGGGGACTTATGATACATACACACTGTGTATTTGATTTCTGAGAGTTTACTGCTTTACTTAGTTGTTGAAAAGAAGCTAATTGACAGTTTTCACCCTGTGAATACCATTAGGAGGGAATATAATTGCATTCTGACTCATTTAAAGGTGCAGCACTGCATTGTTCTGTACATAAGCAGCTTTGAGCTTTTATAGGGCAGAGACAATGCTCTATATAATTGCACAAATATTTACTGCTGTGACACTTTGTTCACGAGTCGACACAATGACGTCTAAGGGCTCTGAGCTGTCGTAGACGAAGTCCCCCCCACCGGGTTATGGCAGCTTGGTAGTTCTGCCGTTTTCAGAAGAGGATGAAATAATGGCTGCTCATTGGAAACATGATTAACTCATCCCTTTTCCTCCTCGGGAACTGTACTCCCTCTTTAATTTCCCAGAAAGATAAAACAATTTCATTACTTTCTTTCATTTTTAGCAAGTCCTGCATCCGGTTTAATTTGCAAGACGCTTCGGTGGAGAATTACCTTCTGCATTCATACGAACTGTCCTAGAAATCAGAGGGAATCATGCTGTGCGCCATTTGGTGTCAAATAAAACTAATTCAGTTCATGGTTAGGAAACTTGTGGGATTTTCAAGCTTAGAATTACATACAACGTAAAAAACATTTCTTTCTTTGATATAACCCTTGATTAAACACCCACCAAATTAGGTAATAATTAAAATAATTAAAAAGCATTTTAAAGGAGCTTTTCATTTTGTTATCAAATCAAAGCATCAACAACAGTCAGCGTTGCATTTTATTAATCACTGTTTCTGATATTTTTCAAACCTGAACAAGTGGGGGTTTAGCCATGATTTAAAGGAACTCTCTGTTTCAGCTGATTTCAAAGTTTTATGGGAGTTTGTTCCAAATTAGAGTAGCAAAAAATTGACATGGCTTGTCCATGTTTAGTTCTCATTCTCAGGATGCAGTATAAGTCGGAACCCGAGGACCTGAGTTGTCTAGAATGTTGATATGACAACAGCAGGTCTTTAATGTATGTCTTTAATGTATGTCGGAGATAAACCATTGAATGATGTATAGACTAATAAGTGTGCAACAGAGAGTCATCGTAAGGACGTAAGCAGTGGGGTAATGGACTACTTTTCTAGTTTTAGTTAGAACGCGAGCAGCAGTGTTTTTGATCAGCTGTCGCTGTCTTATTGATGTTTTAGGCAGACCTGTGAAGACACTTGCAGTAACCAATGTGACTTAAGATAAATGGCCCCATTTATCGATGATCAGGGATGTCCAGAGTGCTGCATTTGCACATGTGCAAACCATTTTCAGTTTTAGGTCTGTCATGATTTGGACTAATTTATTTGTTTAATCAAGATATTGCATGCTTAGTTTGTCGATCAGATCAAATGTTTGTGCTTTTCTTCTTTTCTGGTGTGATCACAAATTTGATCGCATCAGAGAAGAAGAATGGACGCATTTTTTCCTTCTTCTGCTAAATCATTTAAGTTAAATTTGCGGACACTGGTGTACTTGACTGTGTTTCTTTGCTTAGGTTTAATGTAATGGTATGCTATATTTGAAGTTAAATATTATACTGTTAATATTAATTCTAGAAGACAACAACTTGTCATCTAACCCATTGCAGGTAGCAATATCCTTAATTTCTCTAAATTTCTAGTTTCCAATCTGCATAGAAAATTACTTCTCATACCTGTCAAACTGTATCATTTGTGTTTTATTTGTTGTATTCAAGTGAAAAGGAAAGAGATGTTTTGTGTAGACAGATTTAGTGGAAGAAATTGGTTAAATAAGTCAATTTCTGAGTTTTCGGTTTGTCTATTTCATCCAGCTTGTTTGTGTCTTATAGGTGTTGTAGCAGTTCAGGTTTCATGTATACGTATATACTGGATAAAAATCAGGGACATTTTGCAATAAATTCTTGTACTGTTCTTGTGTACACACACCTCCACAAACATTATGGACTGAAAGTGTGTGATATATCAGCAAAACTAACAAAAATGTAAAAAAAATAAACCTTGTAAGGACAGTTCTGATGGATCATCTTTTAGGTTTTGACATATTGTCATTTTAGAACAATAAACAATGCATTGCATTGTGATTGCATATGAAATACCAGCTCAACATAGTGTCTAATTGTGACATGCAGGGATAATAATGAAGTGAGTAATAATACCACACATTAAATACTTTTTTTTTAAATAAAGGTTTTATCTCTTCAACTACTATTCGCTGCAATTAAGGTTTTCACATATTAAAGTGACATTCCTCAAACTCATTTAGTGGATGAAAGATCCTGCAGTTTTGTCTTAACAAAGATGAAGGGGACTCTGGTCCTCAAGAGCTGTTCTCCAAAAACGCTCATGTCCCCGGTCACACATCAAATTGCATCAAATTACTGAATCATCTCATTGCTTTCCAGTCCAGTTCCCCAGAGTCCTGTTATTGACTTAATTTTTTGACTCAGGTGTCTGGAAGCAGAGAATAATCTAAACGCCGGCCCTCAAGGACTGTAGTTGCAGAACCCTCATATAGATCCTCAAATGGATTTCGACCTGGGCTTTGACTGGAACATTCCAATAGGTATATTTAAAATGATTTGGGAAAAAAAATATTTCAGTGAACCTTTGGTTGTAGGTTTAGCTTCATAAACCAGTCACCAGCTTTTAATTGTTCGTGTTCGAAATAAAAGGATTCCAACGTCATGAAGCCGCCTTCACCATGTTTAACTATTGGAATGATACTTCTAGGGTGGCTTTCCAACACACATTGTGTTTAAACTATTGGTTGATTTCTAATTTGTGTAACTTAAACTGACTATAGGTCTATCTTTAGCAGTCAACATGCAGTTTGCAAATCAGTCGAAAGGAATTTGGTGATTTGAACATGCATATTAAAAACACAGAATTAGACTATATTTTCTGAGCCCAAATTTTAAATGTAAATTACTGTATGGAGGTTTGATCCTATATAGCTATAATACATTCAGTAACTTTATGTTCATGGAGCTAAAAATATCCATCATTTAATTTGAGTTCAATCATTGAAGAGTAATATGATTCTTCTCCATAAAGCTCTGGCTACAGGAGCTGTGCATTGCATCCAGAGCACTCTGGTGCCGTGTTTCCAGGGTGAACAGCTTTTCATAAGCAGATTTACAGGAAAAAAAAAAGTAAACAGAAGAAAGATGCTGCCAGTAGATAAGAAAACTAGACAGCTGTAATCCCCTGCCATAGGCTGCTTAGCTCTGGACACCAAATCATGGATCACTCCTATCAGAACAGATTTGTGAAATCTTCTTACTGAGTAACATGTAAATAACACTGGCACATTTGTCTTATACCAAATATTCCACTTTGTTGATTACTGACCCACATGTTCATAGAATGTAGTCAAAGCACTGAGTGAAAGAAAGGCTCTTAAATTCCTCAGCTGTCCTCACATCTATATTTTCTAGTTGAAATAATTTAATACAGCTTGCTTTTCATATATTTGCTCGTGCAAATGCAGGACAGATTACATGAAACAACATAAAAGGGAAGAGAGGAGACAGATTTTGGAGCAGTTGTCTCTACCCAACACCGCGCTCATACTCCCTGTTCAACACCGGCATGCTCAGCTGTAGTGCAGAGGAGCCTTGTGTTGGTGGAGCACAGATTTATGGGGGGAATTAACATATCATTGACATACCAACGGCTTTCTGAAAAGAAAGTTATTCATAATTAGGTGACATCAGAGATACGGGTTTAGCTTACTGGTGAATGGGGGAGAGGGGAAGGGAAACTTGCTGCCACCAGAAAGACCCCAGAGAAGATGTTTTCCTTTTTTTTTTCTTAATAATGGAGAAACTGGGACACCCAACCTGTTTCATTGGTGTAACATGGGGCTTTTAGCTGTCCTATTTCTAACCGTCAACAACTTAACAAAAGAAACCATGTGGTGAGCATGAGTGACCTGTGAAAACCCTCTATGTTGTAGCCTGAATACATCTGGAAGGAGTCCAGTCTAGCTTTTTTGCTATTTTTGCCCTCATTAAATTGACTTATTTGGTCCATTTCTTGATTACCAAACATGCACTGCCTCACAGAAGAACAAGTAATTTCAATTAGTTTTATTGGGTATTGTGAGATAAATCTACATAGAGCAATGGATTTGTTTAAAGTATAACAAAAAATAACATTTTTTTCAAGATAAAGTGTGGTTTTGAAATCTACACAGTACTTAACGTGGATCTATCAAAATGAATCCTGATAAACTACTTTGATGTTTGCTGTGGTCATATGACAAAATCCTAAATAGGAGTCTAAGTAGCATAAAAATATTTGGGAAAAATAGTTTAACCGTAACTTTATTTTAGTGATCAATAAGGAATATTTTAAGCGAGCTTTTGACTGTTTAAGCCGCACTCCTGTGAGACACCTTTCATTGAAACTGGCTAAGAAAACAAAACAAAGTGGCAACTTCTTTTTGGACATAAACTATGTTTTTTTTAAATAACTACCCACTTAAGCCACAGATCTTTTGGGGGGTAAAATCAATATTGCAGCCTAGTATATTTAAATCAGTACCTTCCTTTCCTCACACTAATTTATTAATTTATTTTAATGAAGTTCGAGCGATTTTGAAGACAGATGAGCTGAAATGCCACAGAGCAGATATCTTGTTAGAAGGTATGCAAGCGCGCAGTTTACCTCCTCACTGCAATTCGTTATACGAGGCGGCTTTGTGACAATGGAAGCAATCAGTTTAACATGACAGCTGCAATTGAAAAGCTGTTAAAGACAGTCTGTTTGCACAAGTTTGCAAAAACAGACATCAGTATTTTTGCTGTCATTTATGTAACTCTGCACCATTAACGTATCAAGCCTCATTAAAAAAAACCTGTTGAAATACAAATTTATAGATATTTCCATGTGACCCCAACAAGCTGTTCTATAAAATCCCTTTTTAGAATGATTTTTTTTTAATATGCTAATTTGTTTTATGTACCATCAGGAAGAGGAGCTACGGCAGAGCGGCGAGGCCAAATATCACCATTTGAATGAAGACCTACACGTCCTCATCGAGGTATTCGCCCCACCAGCTGAGGCCTACGCCAGAATGGGTCACGCCTTAGAGGAGATCAAGAAGTTTCTCATTCCAGTACGTTCCCCTTACTCTTTCTATAAAAACAAACAGTGACACAGGTTTTTTTTTTTTTCCTTTTCTACACAATGCTGTTTTGCCTACAATTAACTAATTTGCAATTAATATAAAGTAAAAGTAAGTATTATTGCTTATTTCATTTATTTTGTGTGTTTGCTCCTGTTTTTGCATGGTAGGGACTCACACCTGAAAATGCGTGAGCCTGTCATAAACATGCTGTAGAAATGCCAGTCTTTATGATTCCGTAAGGGCGTGTGAGTTAATTGTCTTTTTGAACATCAAACCTTATAAATTGTGCCAATTCATTCCCAATTCTGTAGGAAGAAAAACCGATGGAAAACGGAAAATCCCTTGGGTTTTAATGTTATGTTTGATTAGTGGTTTGATTTTATTTAAATTGCATTGGGTGATTTATTGATCAAGATTTTATCCCTCACCAAATTTTTTGTCAAGTGAAGTCTATCTCACGAAGAGCGATCTTGTACATGTAAGGAATTGACTTAATCTTTTAAAATGTTAAGTTAAATGTTAACCTTTAACATAAATTTTTAGTAATTTGTAGGTCTGTTAAATATGAAGCGTTTTTCTATGTTTTAGAAACTTTAAAAAGAGTAAGACAGTAACCAGCTCTTCAGCCGTCCTGTTTTGTTCATCATTTTGAGAGAGTGGGCTGAAAGTGAATGTTATTTCTGGATGAACAGCACTCGGTTACAAGAGCATTAAGTTTCCACCACATGTGTGTTGTGTGTCTTTTGGTTACGTGGTTGGAAAAAAGGCCTAAAAGACAGAATACAAATGATTTGTAAAGACTCGCAGAGCACTTCGACTGAACGCCTTTTTGTTCCTTTGCCATTTTCAACCACATGTTCCAGTACTAAAGAGACACTATGAGACATTTCTTAGTGACCATGTGTATTTGTGCCCTGGTGAGGGTTCATAGAAGCTATTGCTGCTATTGATTTAAAGTTATGTTTTATAATCTACACATGCTCTTCTATAAGGTAATGTGTTTTCATGACTGCAATGCATATCTCTGAGCCGAACAGTTATTTTTTGCTTTCGTTCTCTGGCTATTTTTCATAACATTCAATTTACCCAATGTGATACCTAATATATCAGAGCCAAATCATTAGAAAAAGGGCAACCAATGCGTTCAGATAAGTATTTTTTTCCTTTTTATGTCAAAATAACTGCATAATTCATAAAAAACCCATAACAAGCAAGTGACTTTCAGCAGATCGGTACAAAATGGTACAAGATGAAAGTAGAGTTACAAAATGGTAACACATTGTAAATGGATGTATACAAAGATAAAAGATCAAATTCAAGACACTAAGACTGTTATGTTAACTACTACAAATACAAAATCTTTTTTTAGGTGCAATAAACACTTATTTGGTATTTGAAGTTGTTTAATAGGTTTGTTTCGCTGGGAGGAATCAGAAAATGTCCTAAAATAGACAAAATGAACAAGTTCACACATACTCCTAGAATATAGTAATATCTTTGGATCTTGTTATGTACGCTAAGAGAAAGTGTTGTTTTACAGTTTTGTTAATTGAGATGAGTGTACCCATTTCAAGAGTAAATTCATGCAATAATCAAAACTAGGCAAAATAATTCAGGAAAGAAAAGATGTATACAAATTTCATTTTTCTAAATTCAGATTTTTTTTCTTTTAGATTTCTTATTTATGTAGGAACACCTGACAATTAAACAAACATCAGTTCTTTTTACAGTAAATACATATTCTTTCAAATATTTGTGTAAGTCAGGAAATCGTCTATATGCAGAAATTTTAGAAAATTTTTATCTTTTTTTTTAGTAAACTAAAAAATATCAACTAGATTTATTGTCACATTCCCCTTGCTATGCCTTTATGACGGCATAGAGATGAAAGATAATCAGTACAGAAAAAGACTGAGAAAGCAGGAGGGAAACCTTTTTGCCTGGGACAACCCCTCTTTGGCAGTCACCTCAGAGTGGAACTTATTTACTCTCCCCCTATTTAATATTTATGATGTCGCTAATGCCCACAGCTATAATAATTTACATATCCTCGTTTATTATCCTGCAGACCCCTCCAACAACCCTTCCTCTCTTGCTGCTTCACACTGTCGCAAAAAATATCCCATTCATTGAACATGACAACTGTATCAGTAATTTTGTGATTAAAGACCCAATTTAATATTAATTAAAGCATTCTAATTTAGGGGGAAAACAACAGTGTGAAAAGATGAAGCTAAATGGGGTCCTAAGGTTTTATCAGCAGGAGATCTGAATGTTTTGCTGCTTCAGGAACGGCAGTCACGGCAGTACTGTAAAGTACATTAATTAGATATTCCCAGAGCTGTAGCCCTGGAGATAAAGGACGTAATTTAATACAGTATAATTGAAAACGAGTCTGTTGCCGTCATTGTATGTGCGTGTTTATGTGTGGCGCTCTGTGTGTGCAGGATTACAATGATGAGATCAGACAGGCCCAGCTGCAGGAGCTCACATACCTGAACGGTGGCTCCGAGGACGCCAAGGTGCCATCGGTCAGAGGCAAGTCAGCCGCCCGTGGCAGGGGAACACCTGTTCCTGGGCCTCCAAGGTAACCAGTTCCAAATGTGCATCTGGATGCATGAACTCCTGTATTCAGCTGTAAAATTAGCTACTGAAGGAGCTACTGGGGCAACATAAGTTGATTTGATCAGTACCATGTTAAGAGACATATCACAAGTGGTAGGGCCAGAATTTCAACCTTGTATTCATCCAAATAGGAACACAAAAATGTAAACAAGAGGATTAAAAAAAACTTTTATATATATTCTTATTAGCTATTTTACTAATGATAACGTACTAAAACACCTGTATAATCTTTAAAGAAAGAAAAAGGATAGCACTTAAAATGTTCTTCAATGTATTGACCCAATGAAATACAACAGAAATTGAACCAACACTCTGTTAAATGTTTTTTTCTTTCAAATAAAAATAATCTTTCTTCAGAAGTGTAAATGTTTTAGCAAATAACCAGAATAGACCTCTGATTAGTAATATGCTGAATTTATTTTTTATTTGGATGTAAAAAGCTAAAGATTTTAAGAAAAACACCATAATTAAAAAGAAGATAAAAGAAATTAACAATCTTAGTTGTACTTTATTTTAGGTGTTTATTGCTTATTATTTTGATTTTATATCTGTAATATAATATAATATAACATAATATCTCGCTACATAGACAGATACAGATAGTTAGATAAACAAGATAGAATCATGTTCATAAAGTATTATAAGTCCCTGCTTAATATTTTTTTTTGCTACATTTTCTCTCCAAACATATAAATATTTACCAGTCTGGCAAGCATTGCATTCGGTCTTTACTTTACCAATTTATTTGCTTTATGTTAAGACATAATATAAAAATACCCTTACAAATCTGCCCTGAAAACAACTAAATTAATAATCTTGTCTATGTTTTTGTTTTTCTGACATTTGACTTGCTGTGAATATGAAATAATTTTATCACTGGAAGTTCATTGTGAATAATTTAAAATACACTCCTGGGACCAGTAGTAATTACTACGATTGGTCCAAAAAAGTGCACCATGTATTTTCCTTCAATAGGGAAGAGCAGCCAAAAATGAACAATCAGACAAAGGTTTTTTTGTTTTCTTTGTTTACTGCAATGTCAGAAGCAGTTCAGCATATTTTACCAACATTAATTTACATCAAAAACGTTCCTCTGGAGGCAGAAAACTAAGCAGAGTCGTTCAAAAGTTTGTTGAGTATGTCAGAGGTCAGCGTCACACATTTGAATAATAGAACTGCTGCTAACATTTGAGTTTGACCTATGTTAACATTTCTTTTTTTACATTGCTGCAACTTTAATTAACGTATTTGTTGTTTTTTAAATAGATACAGGCATAGAATATGGTTCTAAACAAACTCTACACATGCGGTCTTACATAAATGTGGGAGTAAAAGCAGCTTTCCTAACAAGCTGCATATGACCCTGGCATAATTTTCAGGTCACTGCTGTGGTCTGCTGTTGAACGCTGAAGGTCTCCGATACGTGCTCAGCTTGCAATTGCTACGCCACAGAAAAACAAGAAAAGACATATCTTACAGTAAAACTAATCAAAAAAGACTATTATCACATCAAGAGCAGCTCTAGAATCCATTTTATAAAGTTATTGCATGGAGTTTGAGAAGTCCAGTCAGCAGTTTAGTTTTGTTTTAAATCATTCCACCGCAGCCTGCCTTTATGTTTATGGTAGTTGTCCTGCTTAAAGTTGAACCTCTGCCCCGGAATCAATTCTTTTGCAGAGTCCAACGTGTTTTCTTCCAAGATTTCTCTGTTTTTGGCTCCATCCATTCAACGTTGAAACATGTTTCAAATAATGTACAACTTTGCTTTCACTTTACAGAGTTATGCCTCTTCCATTTAAAATCCCAATATTATATTTATGTTTGTGATTATTATGTCACAAAATATGGGAAAGTTGAAGCAGCATGAATACTACATCGTACATTCAATAAATTCAGTAAAACAGTATAAAGTGGTGGTTTGAATGTGATGCAGAATAAGGTGTGTCAAATTCAATTCAGATTCTTGATTGAATGTAATAAGCTTTTAACAATTTAGAATCTCCTTTTCCTTATGCGGCTTTAAAACAGATCCTTCTGGATCCAAACTCTCATTTTCCTTCACTAACCCTGCAGGAACCTTTTTTTTTTTACGCGGTACATAAACACACTCCTAACAATAGAATGTTGCGTAGTTGGTAGGGAATTTGAGTTTCTTCACAAAGTGCAGGCAGCTGATCCAGTTTCACCATCCCAGTGGCGTTAACTAACCAGGTGACATCATCATAGATCTGCACTTTGAGAAACTTAAACCTCTTAATTCTCTCTTATGCACATTTGCTTATTCTAAGGGGTCTATGCACATCCAGATAGTAATGATCATCAAATTTGCTTAGTTTACACTGAATGAGGAATGTGTTGTTATATCTGTACCAGTCTTCTAGCTGTTTAACGTCCTTCTTATGAATTACATTATTTCCTCTGAAAGGTCACACCACTGATAATTCGAAACTTTATAATTTGGTATTCCTGCCCTGGCCATGTGTCTGATTTTTCTGGGTACATCAGCTTTTTCTCATAGTCTCAAATTATACATCTCAAGTTAATCGGCTTCTCAAAATTGCCCCTTAGGAGTAAGTTTGAAGGCAATGTGTAGCATGTGGTTTGTCCTGTGAGCTCCTGATCTATTACACTGTAATGGAATGGCGACAGGCTGCCCAGTGACAGCAGTAGATCGAACATCGCCCTTCATCCAAACAGTGTTTGCTACACCCAGTACTGGTATTTTTTAGATAAATACAGACAAACATACACAGTTGGGAAGACAAAATAGTACCTACATTTATTACTTTCTGTGCCTACAATTGCTTAACCAGCCGTGGAATGTTACAGCTTTTGCAAATTTCTGGTAGGAGTAAGGTGAACACAAGAGCAAATCCATGCTTTACTATAAACAGTATAATAAAATAAAATCAGGCCCATATGATCAAATAGGTTTTTGTAAACAAATTAAAGACATGACAACAGGGGAGTGTGAAAGGTTTGCCAGTTGCCAGAGAGCTGGTGTTTTCAAAATAAAGAATGATGGTGTTCTTGTTGGTTGGACTCTCCTTCTTGTCGAAGAAATTTGCTAATGTGTGTCTCCTTACCAACCACCTCGGTTTAATGATTCCTATTTATCTACTGCATCAATTGATCTCAGAAACAGCAACAAAAAAAACTCTGCCTTGTCAGGAACAGGGGCTGTAAAATCATTTCTGGAACTGATTTATGAACTGAAATAAACATTGAAAAGGTCCAAATGACTGGAGTGGGCAGATTAATTTAACAATTTGCCCTCACATGGGAGGTATGCTATTCATTAGAAAGGATTCACTCTTGTTTTTTTTTTTTGTGGCATCCAACCGTCAACCCTATAATCACTAGAAAAACTAGAATTCAACGTAAAGTTCAAATTTAACATTCCAGGGATATTTACCCAATTACATCTGTTTGCTTATGTATTAAGTTTTCTTGTAGGGCCATTGAAAAGGCAAAGGATATTCAGATTTATTTATTTTCACCAACTACTTTTGGAAGTAACTTAATTAACAGCTGTTCCGTGAAGTCCTCAGAGGTTTATTATAGGACTGGAGTAAACAAATAATATTATGAACGCATGGGAACACAGAACACAGTGTAGGGGGAAAATTATGCATAAGTTGAGCGCAGGGTTAGCTTTTTTAATCAAAACCTAAGCTTACAGAACCGTGTTGAGTCCAATATGAATGGCATAACTGCAAACATACCTAAATCTACCTTTACGCAAAGTGACAGGTATAACAAAACAAAAAATAGTAATTTGTGAAACAGCCATGAAGTCCATGGCGACTCTGGTTGAGCTGCAAACACGCTCCAGTCCCTGGAGCGGTATTAACCTTGACAGATGTCGTTTACAGTCATCTTTTGGTTAAAAATGGTCTGGTCAGGTGAGACCAAAGACTGGACTTTTTATTAACTCTGAGCTTAGTGAACAACCAATGACATAACTATACATACATCAGGCCCATAGTGAAACATCGTGGTGGCAACATTATGGAGCAGGCACAGAGAAAATGGCTACAGTTGATTCAAATACAAGCAGAAATAATTGTTTGGGAATCAATTGAAAAAAAGCTGTATTGATGAAAAAGACTTTAAACAGGGTCAGAGGTTAACCTTCTAGCAGGGCAACTAGATTTTAAGTCTTACCATTGAAGAAATGTAAAAAAAAAAATTATAATTTATATTAAGCTTTACAATTATGCACTTTTATGTGTTGGTCTAAAATATGAACCTAAATATGATAAGATTTAATGTAAGGTAACAAAAGCTGTGAAATTCTGTCTTACTAATCCTTGATATCAGTATCTTGTTATTCTGACTTTTTAGTAAAAAAAACAAACCTTAATGATCATGTGATTGTAAAAAGTTAAAAACCTATTCTGCTTTTGTATGGATTCAAAACTGTTCCCTTTGGACGTTGACCCTCTCACATCTCCATGGTAATTCTAGCTCCTCTAAGCAGCAATTTTAATACTGTCTCTGCTACTGCGAGTAAAAAAATGGATTGTTTACTCTCCTTGGTTATGAAAGAAACATCTCCCCTCATATGATTTAGAGATAAACAAGGTCACTAAGATGGAGTGTTCGTCCCGCTCTGAGTTATAGTATAATTGGCAGTGTTTTGAGTTATGCTGTAATTGGCATTTATCCTGCCTAATTTGAGCGTTATAACTCTGGTCCCGTAGGCTCCCACGCAGGAAGTTTTCACGCTCACTAATGCATGATTTTGATCAAGACTAGAGCTTCGAATGCAGAATTTATAATTGCTGCCCTTCTTCTCTTGGCTGTGACTGAAAGGGAAGTCCTTCTTTTAAAATAGGAGCTGGTATTCGGTGCTCTTACGGTTCTAATTTCATCTCTTGCTGGCCCCGTTAAATTTAAATCAGATTTTTTCTTTTGTTTCCTCATTGTTTATGTCGCTCCTCCTGCCCCAAATCTGGGAACTTTCACTACAGACACATACAGAGCAGCTAAAACGGAAAACATAGAAAACAATTTATAGCAACCTTGATGGTTTTCTGCCATTGCGTCAGATCAGTCCAACTCTATCAAACGACAGCTCAGCCGATACAGAGGAGCTCATGCAACGTTTTAACAAACCATACAGTCAGAAATCTTTTGATTTCACTGTAGAAGAGAAGTTTGTATTTGCTTTTCTCTTAATTAAAAGAGTGGTTTAGCGTGCTTGTTAATTTATCTAAAAGGCTATACACATGAGTAACCTTCATCAGGCTAACCCTTGCTTCTTAAAATAAGAAAGATGGAAGAATTGTTCTCAAAAAGTAAGGGCACCCTTACAGTTTTTTCTTCTGCATTTGGCTTTATTTTACACTGACATGATTCAGATCATCAAACAAATTGTCCCTGGCTTACACAGCAAGATCATTCTCGAACAAATCTTCTCTTTTCAATAATCTTAGGGATGACCTGATTATTTAAAAAGTTAAAATTATCTCAGAAACAATGCAGTAGTTAACATCGATAGTCTTCTTTTTTTCCACCCTTATGTCTACAGTCAATCAGCAGTCAGGAAATAGAATGCTGCTCTTGTATTGGGTGGTTTACATATGCCAGACAATATCAAGTTAAGTAGCATGGCCCTTAGATAGTTCAGCTTTCTAAACTTTATTCTCTTTAGAACATTTCTGAGGGTTAACAACAACAAAAATCATGTTCCATTGAAAGATTCATGAAGATTGAACAGTATATGTATATTTAGTAGAAATCTGTTTCAGGTCATCCCACAGCATCTTAAACAAACTTAAGTTTGCAGCTTGACTAAGATGCTCAAACACCAATTGTGTGGGGGATTTCTTAAACCTTTCAAAAAAAGATTTGCGCTTGTGCTTTGGATCACATCAGGTCTTGCTGTATATTTCAAGTGTGTCGTTCTTCTGGTCGAAAGACAATAATTACTGCGTATTATTCCAGCTACAGATGCATCTTTAACTAACCTCTAACACAGTCAAAACTGAACACTTCACTTTAGACAAGAAATGCTGAAAAAGCACCCAACATAAAGAATGTAGTTTTTACCCATCTACATTTTTCTTAATAGACAGGAAAGCAATTCAGCCACAAGACATGGCAGCTTTTGAGTAATGGATATGACTCACTTTTTTCTCAACTGGAGGAACATGCCCTCCGCCTGCGCTGTTCCTTTCTCTCCTCCTACACCTATAACCTGCCAGCCGACCGTATCATATTCATCGTTCCTGGATTTAGTCAAGCCATTCTGGCCAAAGGAGGAAATAACTAACATGGGTGGTAGTAGAAGAGGCGGCAAGGACAGCAAACTAAATAAATTGTAGAACGTCCTCTTAAAAATGCGAGACATGGTGAGTATTTAAATTTTTAAGACAAGCTCATTTTAGCTATTACTTTTAATCCCTTTAAAAACTTGTTAACATTTTATATACAGCATCCTTTTAAATCATTGACGCCTCTGATAAAAATGTATAAAGAATCTCATGGTGGCAGTTCATTATAACACTAAAAGACAACTTTTCATTTACTGGCAGAGACTATTGGGTTTTTGCTCAAAATGTATCAGTTCTTGACATCAACCCACATAATAACACAGGTCTTATGTACATTGGATGTGACACTGACCCACAACATCACAGATCTTCCACCATGCTCAAGGCGCTTCGTTTTTACAGTCACCAGGAGCTAAATCTTAGTTTCATGCATCTACGATATCAATCAATCACTGAAAAAACAAAAAACCTTGAGAATGTTTATATTGTTTTAAAAACTGTTAGGTTTAAATCTTATATAACTGCTGCCTCACCCCCACTTGTTTCTGTACTACTAGCTGAAAAAGATTACAACTCTTTTCGGTGGATCTTCGTAAGTAGTTCCAGTCATAAAAAAACATTGTACAGAAACTAAAAGGGCATCACCCATCACTTTAAAAATGTTACACTAAATTCGACTTATCATCAGTATATTTCTGATAAGCAGCAATCTCCAGGCTAGTATTTAAGCATGACATGACTGTTTAGGCATGACTATTTTTTAGATAGCTTTTTTATGTCATGATCAAACTAAACATACATAATAGTGATAATGTATAATGCATTATTATTTTAATAGCAAATGAGTTCATTGATCTGAATTCAGGTAAAGCTTTAGCCTATCCCATTTTTAAAGAAAGTCAAACTAGAATCTCATACTAACCCTTACCTTGCTCAGAATATAGATAGTGACAAGTGTGAGCAGTAGGTTTTCTCGTGTTGCTCTTTCCTAGACTTAATAAGTTCAAATACCTCTGTCTTACTTGTATATCATGTTCTCTTGTCTTTCCATCATTAAGAAAATACATCGCTGCATCATATCATATGTATATCCAATAGTCTTGTTAGGAGTGTTAATAACTTTGCAAGTCATGATTTACTGAAACAAACATTTCCTAATATGGCATTTTTTGCTGACTCAATACCCATAATCTTTCAATGAGATTATGCCACTGGTGCTGCAAATAAATGCAGAAGCTTCTGCATGTTTGTTTTCTATCCCGTAGTTCAAAGTACAACATCTCTCTGATCGGGTGTCTTTAATTCCTTTATACAAACATGGGGAATTTGTGCTTCTCTTGAAAGGAGTCGTGGCGGAGTTCCACCCCTGCATGCGGCAGTGCCTCGAGGAGCAGCACCCCGAGGAGCCCCGCCCAGCCGGGCCCCGTCCTCCAGAGGAAGAGGAGTCCAGAGAGCAAGAGGCGCCCCACCAGCAGCCGGCTACAGGACGGCTCCACCCATAGTGCAGGACACATATGCTGAATATGTAAGTACACCTACAAAGAAAAAGAGCTCCAAATGTCGACCATAAGAGCTAAATTGCAGTTAAAAACCTGTTTGTTTGTTTTTTTGGTGCTCCAACGCTGACGTAGGGAAAAGTGATAAAAATACCTGTTTGTTAAAATAGTGTAAAAAAACCAAGTTTGACCCTTGACCCTTTTTTGATTTAGATCAGTTGTTTTTTTCATTTTTTACAAAAAATGAAATAAAATCCTGATCCATCTCTGTACAAAAAATAAATTCAGTTAAGATCTTAAACATGTTTGATAAAAAAAACTGCCTGAATCTACTTAAAATTATTTAAATAAAATATGCTTCTGCAGTTAAAAATCAGCTATACGTTTCTCACCATGGTTGTTTATTGGTGAGGATTTTGAAGCTGAAACTGATTTACTGTTACATATTTTGTAAACCACCCTACTACATAAGACTCATTATGAGAAAGTATGCTGCTGTGTAGTGCGGATGAAAGGTTTGCTGTGGGTTATTAATCATGAGGCAGACAGAGGTCAGTTTAATAGATGCATGCCCCAAATGCATCATCATATTTCAGTAATTGTCTTGTTAGATAAAACGTTTGCACAAAGAGTGTCGTATTGGTTTTGCAGCTATCGTCATGATGTGGTCTTTTGGCTCACCTGCACTCTCACATGCACCCGTCAGTAATATGAACAGCCTCCTGCTGCACTGTCAGGACGTGTTCCCTAGAGAAGCCAGCCTCAGCGCAGCATATTTAGCAGATAGGAGAGAGGAGGTGGCCGGCATTGGAAAATTGCCCCAGCAGCCCATACCTAACCACGGGTGACAGGTTTGTTCAAAGGGTTGAGATTCAAATGCGTAGAGGTCACAGGGAATGACTCTAGGACCAGCTGTTTGCCATCATTGTCACAGTTGTAAACTGCATTCTCCCTTGACACCTGCACCTGTGTGTTTTGTTAAAGGGGGGAGACCCCCCAAAACATCTGCCTCATGATAAATCTCACCACATCACTGCAAATTAGAGGCTGAATTAGTTGTTTTGTGCTTTATGAAAAAAATCACTACCTCAGGAAAATGCCTCTCCATCAACTGGAGACAAATAAACGCAAACAAACTCTCGTACTCATCTGAATGTATATTCTTCCTTTTAATTATCTTTATTTTTTTGACATAAAAAACAAATATTGGTTAAATCTAAAAAGGTTAACTTGACCGTTTTGCGAGATTATGTTTATCCTTTCAAATGCCTGTGCACTTTATTAACATCAGTTGCATGTAAATGTTAAGTTAAAGAAAAAATAGGATTTTACTTTAGTATGTTTTTACAATTGAGAATTTGACATGTAAAAGCAAGCGTTTAGATACAAATTGGACAACAGGTCAAGCTCCTACAGACCGGACAGAAAGCATCTTTTAACACAAATTTTAAGATAAGAATTGTAGTATTATTGTATATTTTTACCAACCCCTTAAGTCATATGCAGTGCTCCCAAACCGGACCAGTGGGTAACTTTAAACTAGTTCACTAAGGAGAACTCTGTTTACATATAAGGAGCCTTTTGAAGACAATTTATTTCATTATATTTTGTTAAAAAAGAGGCAAAGTAAATCCAATGTGCTCATATGTGCAGTTCTAAGAGTGATTCGGAGGCCTCCTACTATATTTAATATCATTATATAGATGTGTAATGTAGAAATGTCTTTGAAAGAGGGTAACTTGTCTCTGATTTAGATAAACCACTTAGTCTTCATCGGTTTTTTGTTTTTTTTGTCGGGTACCTCATACGTTTATTTTTTAAAGATTTCTCACTGGACTCGGACCACCCACAGCTTTTGTTTGGGTGTTTTAACATACTCAACCTACCTACTAAAAAACAATGGGGACTTGTTGGTATAAAAAATGCAGGGTTCTGATGATTTCGAGTCTTCGTTCCATTTGCTGATAGGACCAAATAGTAGGCAGTGACCAGTGTATTGAAGTTTCCTGTAGACTTCACTACTGAGGCTTCCAAAATACAGATCCTTGGCATACATTTTTAAACCATGTGCTCTGTAACAGTTGTATATTCGTATGTGTTTGTCTCTCGCATAAAACACAAATACAGTATGTGGTGTGTGGTTGAAAAGCAACACAGAAAGACCATGGGGAAGCATAAACAATTATATTTTACATGACTTTGATCTATTTATCTAAATTCATTCAGATGTTATTATCCCATGATCCAGACTTGTAGGCATCCCATGAGTCTAGAGTGGTTGCCATAAGTGCAGCCAAATCTAATTTAATGTAATTCATTAGGTGCTTGAGATCTTTGTTTTACCTGCTGCTAATCCAGTTGAAGCGGGATTAAACATGATGTAATTCTCATTTTGGGAATTAGGCTGCCTGACATATTACCTGTACAACTGTTAATACAGAACATGGTGTGTGTTTTTGCTCACACGGAAGCCTAATTCCTCAGAATGAGAAAACCGAAAAGTGCGCGATGAACGTGGGATGCAATTGTTTGTTAAATCCCCCAGATATGGTAATCCTCTCTAAGTGTTGTGTTTGCTGAACATTGGGGCGTAAATCCATCACTACCCCTGAAGCACTTCCCACCACGCTCTGCAAAGATCCCTATATTGTTAATTGAATTCATCTCTCAAAGACATTGCTCTCAAAGTCAATTTAATCTAAATTGAAAGTAATGGCTAGAAAAATGTTCTAGATAGTGTAATAAAGAAGCTGCTGGCAGTTGGTGTGGGAGCACGACCAGCTGTGTAGATAAGACCGAAGCATTTTTAAAATGGACAAAAGCTGGTGATTTATTAAAACATGGTGAATGGAATCAGCTATTGTTAGAAGGATTTTTTTTCTACAGAGCTATGACACAGAAAAATTCAACTGCTTTCATTGCAAATGTCCTTAGTAGAAGCTTTACAAATCCAATTAATAAATCCGCCAATATTAGTGACCAATGATTAAGCAACAGTCTAATGGAAAATAAGCTAGAATTTATATCGGCTTTACACGGCCAACACTATTTTGCATTGTTGACCAACATACTTTGAATGCGAGACAATTAAATATAAACTTATTTTGTCTACTGCCAATTGTAGTTCATACTTTCTGTGGTGATAGATTGCCTGAGACTCATTCTGGAGCCTACTTAGCTTTTTCATAGGTAAAGAGCCACTATATACTAATTTAGCTGTTCTAATTCCTCTTATTTGTTGGTCGCATGAGTTCTCTCTATCATTCTATCATAACTATTTCTAAACAACTATTGTCTGTTGAAATTAAAATAACTTGTTGACATATAAATATAGGTTTGAAGGAGCCAGTATCCTATGCAGACATGTGATACAAGTAGACAGCAAGATCTACAAAAACTATTTATCTAATATCTTATTAAAGTTGGAGTGAAAAAAAGCAAAGTCACCCTTATATTGACTGATATGAGCATTGGTTTAATTTATAAAATCGACCACAATGTTGTGTTCCTTGCTAAATGCTAGAAAATATTGGTCAGGATTTGTTGCTGAGTAGTGTCGAATATGAGCTATATTCTCTAAATTCAGCTGACTTTTTTTTTTTTTTTTTTGTGGGTCATAGATTACAGTATGATCATTCTTATTGAGTCAATGTATTTTATTCATATGATGTCATTCATGTCATCTCAAGCCACTTTACAATAAAGGAAATTCAATCAAATCATCCATTCATTTCAACCGATCCAATGCTATCCACTTTATTTATATAGCACATTTAAAACAGGAACATGTCCACCAAAGTGCTGCACATATGTAATAAATGATAAAAAATAAATAAATAAGACACAAAATAAACTAAAATAATATAAGAGAACAATAAAATAATACAATAAATAAAATAAGTAAAAATAAAATTAGACAATCAGCTAAAACAGTAAAGGACACATAGGACCATACAACTCATGCACTGTTAAAAGCCAAAGGATAAAAGTGGGCATTCAGACGAGACTTAAAACACTCCACAGTGGGGGCAGTTCGAACACGGAGGGGCAGAGCGTTCCGGAGGCTGGGACCAACAACAGAGAAAACCCTGTCCCTCCTAGTTTTAAGTCTAGTCTTCGGGACTGTGAGCTGGGACTGGGCCCTAGACCTCAGAGTGCGAAACGGAGTACAAAGATGGAGGCAATCAGAAATGTGTTTTGGAGCCGGTCCATTTAAAGCTTTAAAAACAAGCAATAATATTTTAAAATCTATTCTAAAACGTACAGGTAGCCAGAAGCTAAAATAGGGGTAATGCGTTTGTGCTTCTTGGCCCTTGTTAAAAGTGGTGCAGCAGAGTTATGGACTAACTGCAGGCGGGAAAGAGCCGTGTTACAGACACCAGAGTATAGGCCATTGCAGTAGTCCAGATGAGAAGAGAGAAAAGCGTGCACAAGTTTTTCCAGAAGATTAAAAGATAAAAAAGGTTTGACTTTTGATAAAAGTCGAAGGTGATAAAAATGCTGGTGTTAACTATCCAACCGTAAATTATGTTAAGATCTTTAATCAAATTAATTATAAAAGGTTTTCCAGTTAACAAAACCTGGCAGATTGCACCCAGTGACTGACTTGCAGCATCCACTCCACCTGATCCAGCAATTGCTGTAATCTACCTACTATTTTAGATTTATGGATTAACTGTGAATTATCAGCATAACAGCAGTAATTTGTGCCACAACTAAGGGCCATCAAGTTACCATTAGGGTTTTCTCTGTCAAAGTAGGTTAGTAGGTTTTCCCCAGGATGTTTGCCAATAAGCAATTTAACTCACATAATTTCCAGAACACCACCGAGACAATCAACAGATGAAGGTCAATATGTGGGTAAACATCTGCAGTACTGATATCGGGCAGGCAACCATAGAAAAAAGAGTCTGCTATTGGCTGTATGTTAAAGGTCAGTCAGTCATCATAGCGGGATATAATTGTCACTTGACTTCTAACTGGTTGTCAAAAATTAAGAATTGATGCCCAAGACTCTCCCACCCTGTAATACAGCTTTGGAGAGGCCTGATGGTGAGCATTAATTTTACCCAAATACAAAAACATATGGAAGACATCCTGAGCATGATATGTGCCCCATATTAGACCAACCCTGAAAGTTTATCAGGTGGCTCTGCACTTCTTGCAGCTTTGGACTACACTTCTGCTGCTGCCATTGCTGTATATGTTCAGGAAACCTCTTCTTCCTCTTGGCATTATTTCTTAATGTGCAACTAGTGGATGAGACTTTCTCAGATAAGTAATAGAACTGTACATGTACTTTACATGTACTTCTTGGATTGAAATGTATAATCAGAAAGGCCTTTACAAACAACCTGTCTATGTTTGTAAGAGTAAGACAGGAAAAACTTTTTCCTGGGAGGAAAGGTAGGGTCTAATTGCTGTCATGGAGACCCCACCACCTCAATTTTTAGTCTTATTTGTAATAGTTCCAGTTGTTTTAAACTTTTAAATACCTTTCCAAATGCAAATATAGACAGTTTTGAATTAGGTACTGGTGTTAGTGGGAATGCTTTCTATGCATTGCTTCTTTTTAGATTGGCTAGACCCCAGACCCCTCTAAAGAGTCGTGAGTTGTTACTCAAAAGGTGATGATTGATGACCTTCACTTTGCAGATGTGTTTCTGCAGGGCTAATTAATTAATGACATGGATTAATACTTGGCATACATAAGGAGACTATTTAAGTCAGCTAACGTCAAAGGCAAAGGCAGTGAAATAGCAGGAGGGAAGACATTTGTCAGGCATTACACAGGGAAGCAATATTTCAGCCTGCTGCATGTGGCAGACTTTTTGGCCTATATAGTCTATTTGTGTGTATATTATTTCTAACCCTACAGCAGGAAAGCTGAAGCCAATTTCAGCCTGTTCAGCTTTTTAAAATTCACTGGCAATAAATGACACGTAGCTACTATGAGAGAATTTGGATCAAGACTGATGGCTGAGCTAAGAAACTGCCGGATTTTTCTTTTTCAAAGCAATATCTCATGGGTTTGTCTTGCCCTTGTCCTTAAGTAGCTAACAGCCTTGTTTGGCACTGCTGCACAGAGTTAAGACATTTTCCTTTGCACAGATGGTGTCATTATTTAGTCATCTGGGATGTACTGCACTCTTCTTCTCCTTTTCATTTGATTAATTTGCTCACTTTGTTTGCAATTGAAACCCCCTTTTGAGCTTTTATCACTACCAAGCGTGTGTAGTTCATAATAATACGTCTGTAATGTGAGGACAGTGAGTTGCTGAACTCATTTGGATTTAGCACAGACTACAGGGAGCAAATCCAACGCCTCAAAAGCCTGCCTAAGTGTCAGCGTCATCCTATCTGTTACAGTGGTATTGTACATACCAGTGGAGCGGGTGTGATACTGCTGTTGCAACATGCGGTGCCAGACCCTCTGTTAGTCTTCAGCGGCCTCAGAGGCCAGTCTTTATCTTTTAACAACACGCCTCTCAGCCATGCACTGGCATACAAATGAAAGAGTCACTCAGGGGATGCTCTGCTTCTACCATCACTGTCTCATCACCCCCTCCTCTCAACCTTTCACTGTCACAATAATCCTCTTTAGTGCTGGAAACACATTGCTGTTGCTCCAAGATATTTTGAGTAAATGGTGTCCCATTGCAAGCACATCTGATATTATAATAGTTCGGCTCAAGCCATGACTGTTGTCTATGCTCAATTTTAAACCAGTTCTTCCAATGCCACAGAAAAGTTAAAAAAAAAAGTTTGTTGTGGCAAGTGATTTATAAATCAGCCATGTGTCTCCACTCAGCTTGCTTGTAACTCAATTATAGAGTAGCTGCTCGCACAAACAGCAATAACATGCCATTGTTAAAGTTTAATGTGGCACTTAATGCAAGCTACCCTCTTCTAATGTAAGTGGACAGAACTCGGACTGAGTAATCATTTGAGACAAAAACAACGCTTGGATACCAGTAATGAACCATGGCTTGCACAAAAAATTTATTAGGATACCTACCTGGCCAGAAAACAATGAATGGTTTTTGTCACCCCTGTCTACATGGTTTATGCACCGTGGCATATGACAATAAATTATTATAACAGAATATAAAATTGTTCAAATAATGCCTTAGCCCCCTATATCTTGAAGTCACTAAACATTTAAATGAAAATAAAATATAGGAATGTTGCAAATTTGCATTTAGACACAATGGTAATGTTAAACAGACCTAATCTCAAATATATGTATTGCTTTATAAATGCAGGGCTTTGAAACTGAATGATAATGTACATTCCTGTACAATATTTTATGATTTATCATCACAGTATTCATGTACAGCTAAAAATGGAAAAAATCCCAATTGGATGAAATGACAGACTATTTCCACTATAAACTTTGGTATGTGTAAACTAACTTGGACCTTCCCCAGTATTCATTGTGGTGAGGACCACAGTTGCCAGTGAATACCTAAATTCAACAAATATTTCATATTTTTGCACTGTTATGGTACAGCCAATCAGCTCCAAAGAAAATATCTGCCACTCCTAGATTGGCTTTTTATGGAAAAGTAATATAAAATACGTTTTACCATCTGATTTGTGTTTTTCCTCCTAAGTACAGAGGAGAACACAGACGAAAACCTTTCAGAGAGGAAGCACTTGGGTGAATGAGGACACGAGAATATACATGGTAGGGTCTAACAGTCAGGCCGTGAATGTCTGGCGACCAACTCATTTTATACCACAGGTAATGAATTCCTGTGTGTAGAGACACACCTGCAAATAACAAGCCTCCAGCACAGCAACAGCGCTCCTGGTCTCCCTCTGGTGGATCCCTGCAGAAATGGAGAAGTGTAACCACAAAATATCCCGACCGACTTTCTGTTAATGTTAGATGCTAGACAAGGGACCCAATATTCAACCAGACAGAAATGGAAACTTTTAATTTTTTTTTGAAAGAGCCGTGCCAGGAACCGGAAACTCGTCACCAACTGGCTCAGGAGCTACGTCTTAGATTGCGTGAAGAGCAAGAACAGCTGAATATTGGCTCATCTGCTAGAATCTGAAAGCACAGCGTAGTCCGATAGGGTCGAGGCAAAAACAAGAACTGGGAACGAGAACGTGGTCAGGATCAGGTGGTCAGTTAACAGAGGAACGCTGGACATTTACACGTTGATGACTTTCAATTATCTGGCGGCTAGACTGGGGAAGACAGACTGGTTATATTGGCAGGGTAATAGGTGGAGATCATGAACATTGATAGGTGGGCATGGTCGGAGTGGGGTGGATGCAGACATGAATGTAAACAACCGGCCCAGCCGCCCGAATATTACAGGTAAATCAGCCAAGGCTACACTCTACACTAGGTGTTAGAAAGTTAAAACCTGAAGCCACATCCTGTATTGAAGATCGGTTGACAAACCTAGAACACAGGTAGCCTTGTTGGGGTCAGTGTGAATGACATACTGGGAATTGAAAGGGAGTGAAGTGGACGTTCTTCTATCATTATATGGTGGCTAGAAGGTATCTCCCCTACTGAATGTAACTTAAACTGTAAATCACAGACAGATTGAAGTCAGGCTTCTTCAGATTGGATAATTAATTAATTTTGGACCACTGGTCCATGTTCTAACATGGATGTTCTAACATCCACTGGACCACTGGATGTTAGAACATCAACCATTCAAACATATAAATATGTTTTGGCCGGATGTTTAGGTTTTTTAGTCCTGGGTCAACCTTCAACTCAGGTCAAATATTTTTTACAACATTTGGAAGTTTACCTTTGGTTAACCGTTAAATTAGCCTTACCCGTCCTACAATCAACTGTGACCAACGTTTCTCTCCCTGCTGAAGAACAGCCTTCTCACATTATCATGGCCCAGCTCTTATTTAATAATAGCGATGTACTCCTAGTTATCAACAATGCGATATACTTTATGATGCACTCAAGATTTGCTGTATCAGTTTTGTGTGATTTGTTCAAACCTAAGTGTGTGTTAGTTATATTATGATTCAATGATATACCTTTAGACTGTTTATGGCTATGGTGACATTCTAAATAGATTTGTAGCAATAGATTTTAATGAGGGGTGTAAGAGTAAAAAGGGGCGAATACAAAGAAATTTTAAACCCTCCATAAGTTTTATATTACAGGTATGAGTATAAAAAAGGATTGTTCCCTGAAGGTTACACAAATATGAAAGGAAAATTATGCTGTTTTTTTATCTTTATGTGTTCTTGTTTTAACGATGTTGTCATTACATGAAACAAGAATAGTTTGTGTTGTGCTATTAAAAACGATTCCCGTGAATGACAGCGGTATTGCTCGCTGCACAGGAATATAATAACATACATATGAAACAGTCAAATTTGATAAGGTGAGTTTTTTTTTTCCTGCTGCGGAAAATTGATTTCATCACATCCAATTTGAAATCGAATAAAAGCAAGTATTTTGAATGCGTAGACATTGCCTTTGTTATGGGACGCCCGCTGGTTTTTTCATCGTTGACCTGATACTCGGACCACAAACTTGAAATAGCGTACCATTAAAGCTGAGATGAAGGTTGCTGAGACGAGTGGCTCAGGTTGGTGGACTGACTTCAGCCCACACAGCTCATTATTTTTAATTAGCCCCACCTTTTCAGCTTGACCGTTTTCATGACAGAGCGTCATTAAGCACTGAATGCTGACTTTTAAATACACATGTTTGATGTTGAGTTTAACACAACTTATGGAAGTATGCGGCCAAGAAGATTGGCCATTAAACTTTGCTAATTTCTTTGTAAAGTTTGCTTTAACTTATTCCCTGGCCAGACTCGTAACTTCATACGATGTCTCTAATTGTCTGTCTTATAGTCTTTCTATGTAAGACTAGTATAATGAAGCAAAAACACCTTTACATGCAATGAGCTGTAGAAACCTGACATTCTTGTTGTATTTCTCCTGACTTACCTTGTCCTATCCAGAACCTTCCCACCAGGGCTTTGGTACAAAAATACTTGTCAAGGCTTGCTGGTCACTTGTGAGCAACTCCATGTATTGATTTTTTACTGTCTTGCTTATTGTCATTTCCTTTCGTTCCTGTAGTTATCCAGTAACTTTTTTTGTATTATGTTCTATTATACAACAGTTAGTTCCGACCGAGCAATCTGATTGGACGAGAGACTTTCCATGAGTGCTGATATTCACCGATAACTGCATTGGGACTGTTCACAGATGTATCACTCCGCTACACCAGAATTCTAACGCTCAAAAAATATCTGAGCAAAAGTCCGCCGGATGCAAACGCCCTGTATCTGCAACCAAAGAGGGTAATAAAGGCAACAAACAGCTTCTGGTATTCCACTATTCCTCTGGGAGTAAACCAGCTGTCACAGATGTTACCCAGGATCTGCCAGGAGGCAGGGAAACACTCGACCTACACCAACCACAGCCTGAGAGCCACAGCAATCCAGAAACTGTCTGATGCGAGACTCGAAGCGAGGGAGATTATGGCAGTGAGTGGGCATAGGTGATGATTCTTTATAAAAACTAACGTTGATGTCAAATATAATAATGTGTTGCGTATGCGTTTCACAAGTCTGGAACCTCGCTAAAAAGTTACTGGAGACCATCTATGGAGACGTGCTGTCTGATCGAGATATCAACACATCGGAAATAAGACTCATGCCACCAAAGCGTCTTACTGACGATGCGTATTTCAGTGGCTGCACAATAAACGGAAGCATTCAGATTAATGTAAATGATACAAAGTAGCTTGAGCGCAGAAAATGTTACCGTTCGTTGCCTGGCAACAGCCTTGTCGAGGAACTATTTGTGTTGGCGGAGGCACCAGATCATCAAATAAACAAATAAATCACAATCGTTTGTGGTGTAATATTGCTAACTAATAAAATGTGTTTGTAGAACTGTTGTATAAAAGCAATATCGCACTCGAGGTCGTGCTGAATCAGTGAATATCACACCAGTGCCGATATTCACAGATATAGCATTCCCTCTCGTGTGATGTTGCTTTATTATAAGCCAATATTACCAATAATTAGCTAATTAAGAGTCGTGACCACATAAAAAATGGTTTATTAAGTTTTTGAAAGGCATATCTACTACCTTCCTATACTAAGTAGCTGTGCTGTAGTGATTATGTAAGCCATAACTAGAAACTGTGGATAGCGGTTTATAAATGTTTGTCTTAATGACACAGATGCTTTCAACATTGGCTCCATTGTTTGTAAAAAATATAATTAAAAAGCCAACATGCCTATGGTTACTCACTTTTGATTCAGCTTCTGTGATTCCTAACATTCAGTATTCACAGCCATGCTTATTCATTTCAGGCGGCACAAGGTGCTGTATAATAGAACTGATTTTAAAACAGGTTGAAACATGTTTCTTGTGGAAGTAAAGTGTCAAGATCGGGCGTGCTTTGACAAAAACAGAGCAATTTTATTCTTGCACGGATTTGCATTTGACACAACAAATTGGAACCATTTTCAGTTTGATATTTTGAAGTGTTTGTTGGAATTTCTACATCAAATTAATATAATTAAAATCAGTCCTGTGAAGGTTGGATGTTCCGGAAAAATTTCTGCAAACCTTATTTAGCCTAAGTTGATTTAAAACATCAGATGTGAATTATTATTCTGTTTCGGTTTAACATGTATGATGTTCTTCAATTTCTTGTTCAAACTATCCTATGATAGGGCCTATAAGAGCTGGTATATAAAACATTATTTGCTGCCCGTTTCAGACTGAAAAGTGACAAAGCTGAAACATTAAAGCCCTTATAGGACTAAAACTTTTTTTAGGAATAGGTATAACAACCTTTCAGTTCATAGTGATTTTATGCACGCAATGTCTGACCTAGTAAATGTTTTCTCGTGGCGAAATTGACCACACAGACTGTGTTGCATGTTCAGTCCTTTTGGCCGATCTTTTGTGGGGACTTTTTATACCACATTTTCTTCAGATATTGTTTTTTCAGAGCAAACATCATAGACAAGACATGCTAAAAATAAAATAAATACACATTCTATATGAAAAATGTGCTTTTATAAATTGTTTTATGTGACCGAATATATATTTTCATCTGCACCTTAAATTGACAGAAATGACTCACAAAAAGACTAAAGAAATATGCCAGTTTTTACTTAGTTACAAGACTAAACTAACCAACCATTAAAAGCGTTTTATCATTTATTAAGAAGGATTTGTAAACTCTGAAGGTGCCATCATTTATTTTAAAATTGCTATGATGTTATGGTAAATTAATTACTTATTTTTCACCAATTCTTTGATTAAAACTACAGAATTTTCCTCCCCAACGGATTTACCAAAAATTGTGTCTTTTTACATGCGTGACAGAGTAAAATGCTTCATAAAGTTGTTTGGTAAAAGTATTTGTGGCAATATGGCATGGAATTATAGTTTGAAGAAAAAAGAGGGAAAAAACAGAATAATCTGAACCTGAACTCACAAACAAGCTACCTAGTGGGGTTGCCAAAAATAATTTAAAGCAGACTCCTAGGTAGCGGACTATGTAGAGACCTGACATTTTCAAAAAATAAAATAAAATAACAATATCTGAATAACTGCTGCACCACACTTGGAGGCTTTTTGGGTGAGGGTTTGTGTCACTAAGGATTGACTCTTTTTTGTAGTTACGACATCCTTGCAGTTTCACTTTATTCTTGAACGGGGCCTCTGTTGAGTTTTTGGATCCTTTATTTATCCTAATGAAAAAAAAAACTCAATGACATCAAACCCTATTTTCTTAGAGTGGCATGGCCAAGCCACCTGCATTAAACACAACAATCTGGAAACCATAGTGTCCAGATTGTCAAATCTAATCCAGTTCATTCATGCTGGTCCACCTATCAACTTCCTAGAAGAACTACTAGATCTACAGATCTCAGTGAGTTAGCACACCTACCCTGCTAACACTTCTGCCAAGTCCACTTTGGTCAAATTCAGTTTAATAAACACTCATCCCAGGAGAGTCTCAAAAAATGTTAGCGCTCGTGCTAAGTTAACAAGAGAAGTGGAAGGTTCTACCTGTGTCTGTTCGTACTGTCAAATAATTTGAGAACATTGAATAAGAGTGGTCGCCCCAATCCAATCCAGGGGGTAATGCTTATTACCCCCACCTACCCGCTGACCTCACAAACAACATGTGAATGATTTTGCTCCTTTACTCACTCATCTATCTGTCTGCCCTTTTTTACCTAATGTTATTTCATTGGGAGATTTTAATATTCCAAATAACAGTCCTAATCTTTTCAGTTCACCATTGACTTTTATCTTACCTTAAAAGGTTAGGATTTTACTGATTTGCCATTTTTTTCTAATCACATCAAAGGATGTACCTTGTACTTGATTAGTCATTGTGGCTTTTCCTCTGTTGACTGCAAGGCTGATGATCTTTTTATCTGATCAGTTCATCATCTATTCTTTGATACCTGACATATCTGTAACCCCTGGTGTACTGACTGCCAAAAAAACAACAATCTCACATATATCCTCAATTCACTTGCCCCAGTTAAAACATGGTCTGTTACCTTCATTCATTCTTCCCCCGTGCTTAATACTGAACTTCTGCCTTTTAAAGTCAAATGTTGTCAATTTGAGCAACTCCAAAAAATAGTCTGGTATAACTACCATGATGTGTAGATTTCTAATATATATGGTTACACGTTTATAATTAATCAGACTTAATGTTTGTCGTACTCTGGCATTATCTATTCTAATGAAGGTAACAAGACTCTATATATCCTGTTACACTTTTAAAACACCTGATAGTATTCCCATTTACCTCTACTCTACATAAATGTTTAAATGTCTTATGTTATTGTTAATAATACAATTTGTACAAATCCATCAGCAACTATATTCTGTTTCTACTCCTCCGTCTTCTAAACATCCTTCCTCAGTTCAGTTATTTTCTCACTTTCTAAAACAGTGGACCTAATTCAGAAATCAAAGCCTTAAACATTTTTACTAAATCCTGTTTCTACATTTCTTGTGCTTTTTTCTTCTTTTCCCAAATATTAGTTATATTATTCACTCCTCTCTTTCGATCTTTCTGCCACTACTTAGTTGATCAAGTTAAATAACCAGATCTCTCGCATTTTCCAGTAGTTCAGGTGTACCCCAAGGTTCGGTCCGGAGTCCCCTTCTTTTAATTTCTTACTTTTTAAGTTTTGACATCCTGCTCTTCTTATTCACTTCACGTAACTATTCACCCTAGTGGTCTTTTCTCAATTCAAGTTTAGCTTAAATAAAATCTTGGCTAGCATCAAACTTTAATAATTTTAAAAATGATAAAACTATTTATATGCACAAAATCCACCCAATCCAAGGTTAATAGTTTACATTTCTCAAAGTCTCTACATCCCCCAAGTTTACAGTCTTTGTATCATCCTCATCAGTCTTCTATAATTTTGCCTCCTATGATTTTCATTAAAGGTCCACATACTTTTTTCTTTCGGACGTTTATCAACTTTGTCCTTCCCTTTCCCCATATTCTGCTTCCATCGTGGTCCACAGTCTTCTCATTACTTGAATTGATTACTATAACTCCCTTCTGATTGGCCACCCTCACAAATCCCACTGGATACTTAAAATGGTCTAGAATTCAGCCAACCATATCATTACTAAAACCGCAGGTTCACCATCAAACCAACACATAACATCTCACCTCCCTATCTCACTTAATCTCCCTTTACTCTTCCTCTATCCATCTCACTATCTTTCTTAGCACCATGGGAAGCAGAGCCGTTTCCCGCTCTGCACTTTCATATCACACCATAAACCAAATCTGCTCAAATTGGGCTTTTAATTGTTATTTGTTTGTTGTTCTTTTATGTATTATTGTATTGTTTGAAAGGGTCCTCAGATGTCTTAAATGGCACTAACAAATAAAATGTATTGTTGTCATTATTATTCTAACAAAGGAGTACTCCAGTCTTATCATGGTAATCACTACCGCACAACTCGAGGAATAAGCAGAGGATTAAATGAAATATAACATGTGATATGAAATTTTCTTTGAATCCAAAGAAAGTCCAAAATATGTAAGTATTTTATTTTATATTTTAAGACAAACACAAGATGTGGTTAACAGTCATAGCAACAACAGAAGGAACATAACGATTGCAGCGGTTGTGGGAGGGGTTAGAGTGCAGCTAAATCTATTTGTGTGCTCTACACTTAAGTACATTTGCACTGGACAGTGTGGAAAAAATAATAATTCTTCACTCTGTGGCCAGTCAGCAAAACCTTTGTGTTTTTTTAATATATTTTTTTTTTTTTATCTTATTGGCTGATAACCGACAACCAATAACAGAAGCTTGTGAGAAGCCAAGTATGAATAAAAATAATCACACACAGGTATAGTTTATTTTCGTTTACTCTTGAAGGGGAGTGATTTTGAATGCATAGTACACTTTTTTTATTCTTTCATTCAATGGGCAGTTCAAGCTCCATCCAGCTGTGGAGAGCACTGACATATTTAATTAACTGGAGGTCTGTACCGTTTTTTTAAAAAAAGATCACCAAAAATATTTAAGAAACAGCACTGCATAATATATCATCATTGCATTACCGGTATTCACAATATTTATATGTCAAAGACTGCCGGATCTATTCCAACTTGAATTTTGAATACTGATGTAAAAATTAGGCAGTTGGACTTAATCACATAGCAGCAGATGCTCACACTGAACACGTATTCCATTGCCCCAATTTGTCCAAGGTCACAGGATGAGAGAAGCGTGAACTTAAAGGTAGGCGAGACAAAAGCAGGCCGAGATCGCAACTGACATTGTCATCACAATATTTACACATATTGTTGCCATTACATGGTTTTTCAATATTTTGCCACGCTATCCAGCAACACAATATTTCTGCTTAAGATGGTATTTTGGACTGTGGGGGAAGCACAGAAACTTAGCTCGACCTATCTGACTTGTGTTTTTATCTGGTGGAGCCTGGTTTTCCTTTTACATTTGTTTTTTTCTAAATTTGCTGAACCAGTGATGATCTGAACACCTACCTTGCCATTCTGAAAACGATAAAGAAGGGCAAGAGCCTTTATCCAGTATCAGTAACGTCTGGAAAACAATTATCTGTAAGATAGTTAAAACTAATTATCATTTGACCTTCAAACACAAAAATGATAATAAATTCACAGTGGCTTTGTTTAAGTTTAAGTTTTTGAAGATACTAATAGAGGCATCATAGTCCTATAATTTAAAATCCATGAAAGATCTCTATTGACATTCGAAAAAGTGATTGCCATATACACAAAACTCAGGAATAGCCTTGGACTTCAGGCCATTTCGCATTATTAGTGGGCTGAGATTCAGAAACACACCCGAAAACTGGTGTCTGGCTAACACATAATAATTTTTATGTGCAAATGGTTTGATTTTGGCACTGGGAGTATTAGTGTAGAAGTTCTGGATTATTCATTTCTGCCGGTCAAAAGAAATTAGATTGTTGATCTGCTAGGTTATGTTAAGTTAAATTTTAAAAAGAATTAGATACCATAGAAATAAAGAGACACAGCATAGCAGTGCATGTAACATCTTTGTCATCAGTTTTCACTCAGATGCGGTTTTAGTCACCTTTTCCTTGCCAGATTACTTTTTTTTTTACCACTTTCTTTAACCAGGTCAAAATTGTTTCTGTTACCTCAGGAATATGACGACGGCTATGGAACTGCCTATGATGACCAAGGATACGAGTCTTACGACAACAGCTACAGTAATCAAGGACAAAAGTAAGTTGCTGCTTCTATTTATTTTTAATGTGAATTATATATTTTGAAATGTAGTTGTTGTTGTTTTTTTAACCAAGAGCTTTTTACCTAAAAAAACAGACACCACTTTAATAATAAAACTATATTAAAACAGGATCAAGTAGAAAAAAAAAGAGAAAAGGTTTCTTATTTCCGTTTTATTTAAAATGGCTAAAAAATCTACTGTGACCGGGTTTCTCCAAAATGTTAGCATTCATTCCAGTTAAATTTGCCGAGAGTGTAAATAGTTTTAAATTTAACTAAAAATCAGCAGAAGATCAGCTTTGGGTTGAAATGAAATCTGTGAGTTTCATCAAACATCATGCTTTCAACTGCTGAACCTTTCACCTGTAAAAACTCCTTGAAAAAAAAAAGTGTTTTTTTTGTACAATAAAATGACAGCTTCATGTTATTTTAAAGCAAAAAGTAAAGGTGAAAACTGCTTTTATACATTATAATAAAAAGAAGACAAACTATAATGTCAAATAATCAGTCCTGTCGAATTTGTCAGGCTGTTACGGTAAATTGAATTTAAAATTGGGAATCTGAAACACACTTTCTTCTAGTCAATACCGAAACACATTTTGGCAGCTGCATTATAGATAAAAAATGGGGGGAAAAAAATAATATATTAATTTTAACCTGCCTTTTGATTTTCACCCATAATATGTGTGGTTCTAAAAAGAAACACACACAAACACACAAAAAGGTTGTTACCTTGATATCAAGCAACTCATCCAGGTCTGCACTTCTAAAAACAACTATGCATTAACCACTGGATAATATTATATTCATGTTGACCATTATAATGAAATTCCTCAAAGAAATGTTCCAGCTAAGGTTTGAACCAAAAATTCTCATTTGTTACAATGTCAGTTTTTTATATTGTTCGTTAAATGTTTTGGAATATTAGATTTTGTCACGGCCTGCACAGTGGCTCAGTGGGTAGCACTGTTGCCACGCAGCATGTTCTTCCTTTGCATGCGTTCTTCGGGTTCTCTCCGGGTACTCCGGCTTCCTCCCACAGTCCAAAGCCATGACTGTTAGGCTGATTGGGCTCTAAATTGTCCTTAGGTGTGAGTGTGTGTATGAGTGGTTGTTTGTTCTGTATGTCTCTGTGTTGCCCTGCAATGGACTGGCGACCTGTCCAGGGTTCACCCCTGCCTCTTGCCCGTTGTACGCTGAAGATAGGCGCTAGCAGACCCACCCGACCCAAATAGGGACAATGGTGTATAGAAAATGGATGGATGGATGGATGGATTTTGTCACATTGAAACATCAACATATTTCATTGAGAATTTGCATGATAACTAGAACAAAGGAGTGCATTGTTTTTAAGTTGGAGGAATTGGATGGCCATCACAAAATGTGCCAGCAAAAACAGGAAATGCTGTGTGAATTTGTAGCAGAACTCAATTTGACTACAGTTTCAGCTGCAAGCCTTCTGGAAAACTGAAAACTTTATGCCAGCGCACATTTACACACTCCTTCTCAATGCCCAATCAGTCTGAGAAAGGAGTCTAAGTCAAGTCTCAAGTCTTTAAAAAATTCTACAGTTGGATTTATTACACCTATGCAGGCCTGACATGGTTATAGTAGATAATGTCTTCATTTTTTTTACCCTCCAACCTAAATTTACCAATTAAATGTTCCCCTTTTTAATATTTAACTGATAGATCTAAATAATTAACAAAATAAATGCAATATATTATTTAAACCATTAAAATATAACCATACATCTATATCTGTTTATGTCATGTTTCTTCATTTAGCAAACACTTTTATGATGCAGATACAACGTTACGGTAGGGATCAACCTACCAATAGGCTACATAGAAAGAGAATAGCTGGGTTTTTTAAAAGTTTCTTGATAGGATAGAAAAGGACGCCCCTGTTCTTCTAGCAGTCTATATAGGTCACTCATTAAGCGTGGTGTGGATATTTAAAAAACAAATTGTAGATCAAGTTAACCCCAGTAAAAGTTCACGTTCTTGATGAATAAAATAATACACATTAAATTTAGTCTGTTTTGAAATAACCCTTCATGTTATGTAGAAGTCAGTTTGCGAGCAAAATGCGAGGTCATCATTATGATCCTACAACAAAGATGAACAGGTAAAAACCGTCAGCAGTCCAAGGTCTGCAAACAGCTCTGGCTAATCAATAAAACACTTTCTGCACCATAAGAAGATGGTGATCTCTGTGTTTGGGTTACTTGCTGTAAATCATGCTTGATGGTACCAATATATAGAAACAAAAAAACCTGGATCTTTTCTCTAGCAGTGTTTACTGAAACATTCTGTTAAAAATTATAACAGAAAAACCATAAATACGGTATATTATGTTACCATGAAAACCCGTGGTTTCTATACCTTGCAGTATCTTAACTGGTTTAACATGAGTAACTTAGTTACATACAATTAGCAGTTTTGCTTTCATCCTTGGTAATATTGGATCAATTTGCGCTTTGGACTCAAGTCACAGAGTCCAAGTCAAATTAGAAATGCCTTTTTGCGTCACTGAAGCAACTCGGAGTTACAGACTGGATGCAGCTTAGTGAAGGAACATAATATCTTACGTCATCTTCTAAATGAGTATCTTGCTAAAAAGTGATTAGAAGAGAACAGGTTAAAAAAAAAGTAGCTTGGTCGGTACTAAGAAGCTATAAGGTTATAACTGTGATCAAAGAAAAGCCCTTGTTTGATTCATCTTTAAATTATGTCTCTTGAGCTGCAATGTGATTACCGTGTTTTGGCATTTAACCTGAAAAGATAAACTACCACAATGGGATGCGGTTCCTTTTAACACAGGGTCATGCCCAGCTAAATGCAGAATATTGATCTTTCTTATAATCTTGCAGCTATCGCACTCTTCAAGCCGCACAAGGTCAAAGGCTTTTGTCTCTTAATGTATTATACAAGCACACGATGTGCTGGACGTTAATGTATGCCGGCCTATAGAACACCAAGAGAAAGAATCACTGTTGTCACATTTAGGATGTAAAACATCCACCAGAACTGGCAGCAGCCGGTTTAAGAAAAAATACCCAAGGAAGAAAACAGCAACATCATTCTGTCCCCCTGGCTTTTGTTGAGGAGGGTGGTCGATGTTTTCTTTTGTTGAGGTGTCAGGTTGTATGTCACCTTGGCCTCATCCATCTTTTCTCCCATCTCTTTTTTGTCTGGTCAGTATCACAAACTTTTCCTTTTTTTTTTTTTTATCTCGGAAGTGTCGGCGCTCGGGTGGCAAAGAAGCTCTCTGTGGGGGAACTCGGTTCCGCCTCGGTTGTTGGCGGCTATTCGTTTTTTAAAAGCAGCCCCGTGAATAACGACGGGCTGTTTTGGTTGCCAGGGTTGATGAGCGCGCGGGAGGGAAAAGAGAGTCTGTCATGTAGATGCTGGAAGCTGGGTGGACTTAAAGAGATCTTTTTGTGTCTGTTGTCTGGCGGGAGACGAAGCGACTAATAGGGCCCAGACATAGAAGCCTTAGCCTCCAGAGACAGCTGATTCACTTACTTCTTTGCTTATTTGTGTCCTTTGTCCTGGGTTTGCTTGAAAAGCTTTTGTTACTGCAGGCTGACATTGAGCATGTTTGCTTCAGAGGCTTCATGCAGTTTTGATGAGAAGAGATGGATTGATCATATTACCTTTGTTTACCCATGAACACAAGGTATTTCTAAACCTATAAACCTATTTATTAGTTCTGTAAAACATGCTAGTATTGTCACATTAGGTGGTGAAATAGGGTTTTTTAATGTCTCAGATTTCGTCAGATAGTTCTTTTTAGCAGCCTTGCCTTGCAGCAAGAAGGCTCTGGGTTCAATTCCACCTTGGGTCTTGGGTCTTTCTTCAAGGAGTTTGCACTTTCTCCCTGTGCATGCATGGGTTCTCTCCAGGTACTCTGGCTTCCTCCGGCAGTCCTAAAACATGACTGTTAGGCTGATCAGGTACTCCAAATTGTCCTTACGTGTGTGTGAGTGAGTGTGTGAGTTAGTCGTTAGTCCTGTCTGTATCTGTGTTTCCCTTCGATAGACTGGCAACCTGGTTTGTGTGAAAAAGTCGTCCCCCCCAAATGACTGGTAACTAGGCTACCCAAAAATTTTCCTTTTGTGTGTTCTGAGCTGTTCATAGGTCAACCTGCTGATCCTGATTGTACTGCTTCATAACAATTCCTTCTAAGCCCAAGTTTCCTCCTTTTGGCTTTTTGAAGTGTTTTTCACCTTTGAACCTTCACATCCATTTAAATAGTTAAATCATGAATACTGACCTTAGCTAAGAGCGTAGAGGCCTGTAGTGTTTTAAATGTTACTTTGAGTTACTCTTTGTGTTTTATGTATAACTCTTACTTGGGTGTGCTGAAACACCACAGCTGCAGAGATATCTTTTAGTGTCATTCGTGTTTTCAGACTGATTAGATGAATAGATTTGGTAAACATAGTTTATCACAATCTAACAAAGCAGGTATTCAGCATTAGAGGACCAGATCTGTTTGGATAGCTTTGTACTATTTTATTAAATAAACATATAATTTAAAAATGCATTTCTTTATTTAGTCTGGTCATCTTTGTCCGATTTTAAAAAGACTTTATAATACATCTGATCCGAACCATTTAGTTGGATGGGGTCAAATATTTTAAATTGTATATGACCACGTAGAACTGTCTGAATTAAGGGAACTAAGGAGCTCCCAGTCACCAGCCTGAGCTCCTGGCTGCGTGATAGAATTTCACTTGCCGCTGGATAACAAGCTGAACAATTTACAGTCTCTCTGTCATGGCATTACCCTGGTGGCTCCTAGTAGAAGCACGCCTGCCTTTTTTGAGTAGGAAGGAAAAAGGAGAAGGCTGAAGGCTTGCTGCTTCCAAACTGGTTTTGATACCGCAGCAGATATGATAATTAACTGGAAAAAAAATCCTGTTAATGAAAGAAAGGCAGCTGCAGAAGGTGATGCGTTGTTCACTTGCGGATATTTTATACAATGCTGCTACACACTGTGAGGCATCATCTTACATAGATCTATTGATTCAGCATAACAGAAATACATTTCATTGATTTATATCCACTATCATGAAGGCAAAAATGTTGACAACCGATTCCATGTTTTCCACACACGCTTTTAGGATTTGGTGCTCATGTGACACTTTGTGAATGAACTATATTTTTTTTTTTTCTGTAACTCTGATTCTCTTGTATCTTTTTTTTTTTTTGGTCAACAGATTTCAAATTTGAATGCAAGCTTGTTTCTAATTTCTAAATTTTTTTAAGGTTTGGTAGCCTATGTGTTTCTAAAAGATCTGTAAAAAATGCTAGTCCAGACATTTTAAAAAATCCAAAAGAAACAGAAAACAAAAATGTCCGGTACTCACTCGATTAGTTGATTTGCTACCAGAAATTAGAGTAGTTAATTTTAATCAGTAGTTGATGTTCATTTTAAGGGTACATTATGCTTCCTTTAAAGGAATCATATAAAGTTGAAAAATAAATTCAGTTTTATTGTTTTAGTTCATTTTAGGATTTCCATTTCCCTTTCTTTTAAAACAGAAATTAGCTATAACCCTTTAGCTTTACCATCTCCCAAGTATACTCATAACTTAGTAATGGTCTTTGGTTGTTTGTTTTTATTTCCTAATGAAAGTGTAGCAAGTTTAATTATCTGTTACTCGATGCACCATTAAAAACGATATTAGTTAAAAATTCTTTCTGATAAGTGTTGTCGAATCTTTGTGTAAATTTAGTCTGTTTTAACTTCTGTCAATCAGAATGAAAGGTGTATCTGTCTTTTTATTTTGTTGTATGAAAACATCTGGATTCAGCTGTGTAGAATCAAAATTAGAGCATCAAACACTCATTTAAAGTAATATTCTCAGCTGTAATATACTAAACATGATGTAACACCTAGACCTTCAGCCTTAGATAATTTCCTTTTTTTAAAATCTAACACAATAACTGCAGTACTCCTCCCAGCGGTGGGAGCCACTGTTGAAATACCATTTAGATGCATGTCCACAACAGTAACGGCAACAAGAGAAGAAACCTACTGCAGTTCACTTCAGGAAAAAAAAAGATATCATTACTTCCAACATTTGTTGGACCAGGTCAGACTCTCTTGATGGCAATTTCATATCTAAGTCTTAATTGTTGCACGTTGCGTCCAACTGGGATATTTTTGGTCAGTGAATTGGAACGAATCAGGGGATCTTCTGCACATACTTACAAGCTGAAATGTAGCTTGTATGTCACACCCAGTGTGATGTTATTTAGCTGTCCAACTGTGAGAATATGAAAAAAAAAAGATTTCACTATTATTTATTTTAACATTAACATGATTTTATATCTTGTGTCACTGTCTGTGAGGACAAATAAAACCACGAGAAATTAAACAAGACAAAGTATTTACTGTACTGTACACACAGTGGCAAATAAAACAGTCAAGGTTAAGTAATTTAGATGTAATTAAATCTGAAAGGCAAATAAGGCCCTCGCAACCTGACATGAGACTGGAGCTTAAAAGCTCCTTTTAGACACCCTAAAGACATTTCAGGACATTTACATTTTTCAGAAGGGAGCTGGGGCCTCGGGGAACCTCTCAGAACGTTACCTCGCCGTGACAGCCCTGGCAGGCAGACCAAGAGCTTCATCACAGCCTCATCTTACAGTATTTGCAGAATTTAAGTCTTACAGTGTTTATTGAAGGAAGCGATGATGTATTTGGTAGAGGACTCCGAGAATATTATTCTTTAAATTGGGTTTGGTGTGACCAATCAGGCTCTAATGTCAAGTAGGCTGCAAGAGACTCTCTTGTGTGGAGAGCATCCTTAAGTTTATTAGCCAAGATGAAGGGACACAGCAAAGGACACTCGAAGAGGTCAAGATGAGGGGACTTCTCTGAGCACAAGGTCGATCAAAGCGTTATTTCATTCTTGACATAGTAAAAGGTTCCTCATGGTTCTTGCATTGGTATGCTTCCCTGCAGGATGGATCTCAGAGGTCCACAGGTAATGTTTTATGACAGAAAGATGAATCTCACAGAAGTATAAGTAAACCCCAGTGCAGGAGATGTGCACAGAGCGCAGTGGTAAGGTTTTCTAACTTTTAACATGTAACACTTTATCTCCAAAGCGAGCTTCGCTACCAAAACAAAGCTCTCGTGATCTTCTTTTTGTTCCTACTGTTCCAAACAGGGTTTGTGATAATACATTGTTCTGCATGTGAAGGATTTGAGACGCAGAGCACGAGCTGTCTTTTGTGTCGATTGCTTTATTTGTTTTGTGATCTTCGCATGACAGAAAAATACAGGTTTGTGGATGGAAGATTTATAAGTCTGTGGGGTTCTTACACTTTCCTACATTTTCAAATGGATACTAGTAATTTGGTACTTTGGCCTTTCATAATGTAGCTGTTTTCTCCTTCAGGATACAAAAAAACATCAGTTTGATTGCAGAGTGTTTCTTTATATTCAATTAGTACCTTAAAAGAAAACATTTTATATCTTCTGCTTATAGTCTGGAATGAGAAAATGTGGTTGTGTGACTTTAAAAAGTAAAATCTACCAGCAGGTGAATACGTTTTTGTTGACACTGGTTTTAATCTGTAACATTTTATCTGAGTTATCAGTTTCGAATAAAAGATACGTTTGTCAATCAAATTTGGAGCTAATACAGACGCAACCAGAACATTGATCATTCTAATGATATCAAACCACTTATTAATTACAATAATAACCAAACAAATTAAAATGGATCCCCTCACAAGCTCAGAACAGGAATGTCAGTGATAAATGATAATGATAAGTGATAATGTCTTTGTACTATTTTTCAATGGCATCAGAAACACAGTTTAATCATTTGGCCTTTTCTCTATCTTGTCACTCTTGGGGGGAACCTTTTCCAGTTGATACTTTCAAGCAGACAGTTTGTTTACATAATGACCGGTTTGCTTCAGAAGTGGTCGCTTTAGAGACAACTCAAAAAGATAAATAATAAGTGTTGGTTGTAGTAATTAGCCCATTTAAGTTAATAGAGACACATGTACATAAATGAATCTCCTTGCGGAAAAATGTTAAATGCAATGCTATATAAGGAATCGGCACGGAAAACAAGACAGGTCTCTAGATTTCCTATTTTAACTGGCAGAAGGAGCCTTTTTTTTGTCTTTGAGAGTGGATTTCATTTAGCTTCCAAAAAAAACTTGAAATTACACAATTCTTCCAGACAAAGCTTGCAGGAAGGCTTATCTTGGAAAGTCAATTCATTTGCAAAAGGCCATTTTGTCCCCCTTTGTGTCTTTCCAGTAGGGGGTCAGCACTGGGTAAAGCTTCGCAATCAGCTAGCATGCTGAGCAATCACCAGTGTATCCATAACCAAGATTTCTTTGGAAATTAAACGCGCTTCATTTCAGGCAGAATTGTGAGGGAATATACTGCACATTCTTTTTTTCCTCTTTCTATTTTCCATTAGAACGTTATCTGTGGCAGAAATGACTGAGCTGGTATAATCATAACATTCAGTGTGAGGCAGTTTTCATCATCATTTTACTTCTCAAACACAAAGAAATCAATGAATGAATAAAAAAAACAGATTACACAATAAGCATAAATGAAATATTTTTGACTTCAAGATTTGCGAATATAAACTGTTGGAATATGTAAAAAAATAAATATAGAAAATAGGTTAACGGATGAAAAGCTGCTGTTTCTATGTTAGACAAAACCTACATTATACCTGAAGCTTTTTTCCAATGTCCAGCAAGCTTTCTTCAGATTTCTCAAAGAGGACTGGAAGAGTAATGAGGATCTTAGAAAGCAACGTCCATGAGGGATGTGCTCTACATCATTCAGATTTAACACTGCCATCTGTTTCATGGCGCCCTCGAATGGCGGCGTCATGGCTTCGGATGAGGCATTTACGCAGATGACAGATGCATTACCTGAGGAAAAGTTGGCCTGGACTTACATGTCTGGTGACGGAGACACATTAATAGATGTTAGCTGTTCTTTATCGTTGTGGTTTTGACCACTGTTGGCTTTTTAGAAATAGTTTTTTCTTGACCAAGGTTGACAAAAAGCAGCAGATAGATGCCTTCTGCTAATGAATGTCAAATCAAAAGCTGACCCACTTTTAGAAAGTCAAAGCTTTTTCACACCTTTGACAGGCGTCTATTCTCACGCGAGTCCGTGCTGTTAGCACTCCCCCTTGACTTGTATACCCTATAAAAGACTAAATGAGAGATTATTATTTATTTTATAAAGTTACTGTATGTTTTGGTTACGTTGGCAGTTTTTAGATGTGTTAACACTGGTGTCCCTAGTAAAAACAAACAAACAAAAAACGCAGAAATAAAAATGTATCTGGATGACTTAAATGTTTAAAGCAGGTTTTGGGGAGAACGTCATATTGCTTTCATAAAAAAGCAATCAGCATCATTCTAGAAGCAAAAGCATCATAAATAGCGTCACTACTGGTCATTTGTGGTTTAGTTAGCTTTGCTGTAGGATCACATCTCCATTGAAAGAACTCAAGTAATTTCATAATAACTGATGAAAGAATTGATCTAGAGAATGGTTGACAGATTTAGGCCTTGTCTGATATAATTAATCAGTTTCTTGACAGAAATGATGAGGAGAGAACTGAATCCAACAGTGAAGTTGTTAATTTAAAACTGTAGGGTTTTTTCCTTACCTATTTCCAGAAGACATAGATCATAACTTGTGGATGTGTTCAGGGTACATCCCAGGAAAACCCCAGAACATGTTAAGTGTACTATTTTGTCATCCCTTTTGTTACAGGTTTGCCTCTGGATCCTCTAGAATAAACTGAAAGATGTTTGTGGGATGTGTCACTAGACTAGATACCTTTGGATCCTTATCTCAGACAGTTAGTGTATCGCTGGATCCATTGATATGTTGCTACCAGCTCCTGGTAGAAAAAGAGCTGGTTTTAATGCAGATATTTAGAATTATGTTTAATTGGTTGCAATTTCGACATCCCTACATGATATGGATATTTGATGCAAACATATTTACACCTAATATCATAGCATAGATACTGACAAACATTAAACTAAAATGAGTATGCTAAATTAGCTTGATTAGCTTGTTATGTTTTTTTCTCATTCCGTGGCCTAGTTGAAAATAGTAGAATATGTGGTCAGACACATTACACTGTAATATTTTAACCTAACAAAGCAGAATGTTCCACGACTATTTGACCTTCAGGATGCACCTCACGATTTTGTAATTGAAAGGCGAAGGTGGACACGGTGAGAGGTTATGTAGCAATATTGATAAAATGTCACCACAGGAATTAAAGGGGCCTAACAGTGTCTGCTGTTCACCTCCTAGTGGCTAGAACACGTCTGTCAAGGAAGCTTTCACCACAGCATTGCTGGTGTTTCAACTTGTAAGTGGAAAATAATATTTCCTCAAAGGAATGTAGGCTCAGTTTTTAAACCTGGCAAACTAAACGTCATTTAATTGGTAGGAGGGTGTCCAGCGGTGAGGTGCAGCATTCGAGCTTGGATTGCAAAATCTGGATCTTTATATTATAGGTTTTATAGGGTGTGAGAGAACCATAGTACACAGGGAAGATGAGAGCTCTCCGATATGTGTGCAAGCACCTATGAACTGCAACAAATTGATTTGCTGTCACTCATAAACAGGATATTCATTATAATGACTCTTGTGGAATTCACTCCATTTTAGCTGAATGTGAGATCTTAAATGTTAGTTACTGAACTATGCAAACTCTTGTATGTATGGAAGTGATTGAAGCAGGACAGTGTACTTTAGGTGATCATTCCTTCTGTCTTTAATGGTTTTAAAAACAGCTAGTATTTCATAAAGATTGGTGAGTGATACTTGCGTGGCATCCAGACACTTTCAAGTTTGTCTTTTCTTGTTTTAGTTTTTTTTGTTAATATTTCTTTTTTTTCTTTTTTTTGAAGGGGAAAGTGAAGAAGTTTGCTTTCTTCAACTATCTGACTGGCTATGCTCAGAAACAAGCAATTTGCTATTGAGATCATGGAAAATTCTGTTCTGCAATAAATAAGACTGGAGAAAAGTCATTCCCCTGACACACTTTTAATGGTGTCACATTACAAAAAGCAATAAATATATCTAAAGATCTGGAGATAATAATAACGAATTTCTTCGTACAATGAATACGTTTATGAACAATACTTATAAACCTCTCCATGTAACAACGGATTGCCTTTTGACAGAGGCTTCCGCACAACCAGTGCAATACTGACTGCTATTTGCCATCATCCGTTGTGATGTACAACAAATATTTGAATGAATTTGTCTGATAAGTTGAAGTAAAATTGAAATTCCCCTCTGTAAATTATGTATCATGGGGTGCTGGATGTCTTGGTTGGTAAAGCAGGCCCACCATATGCAGAGGCTACAGTCATTGACATGGTTATCCTGGGTTTGATTATTTTTCCCGGGCCGTTTATCAGACGTCCTCCCCTTCACTCTTCCTCCTCTCTTCTGCCAAACTACAGTTCACTAAAGGCCACTAGTGTCAAACAAATCTTTCAGTTATTATTGTCACAAAACCTTAATTTAATGTAGCAGGCTATCAGCAGAGGGAAAAAAAGACAAAAGTGGGTCCACTACCTCATAACACATAAGTACTACATTTCCCAAGGATGAAGTGTCCTTCTTTCTTCAAAATGTTAAATGATAAATGACCTAAGTTGTAAAACTATGAAGTGATAAAGGGGCGAATAACCAGCACCTGTCATTTTAATTTTTTTAACTGTAAAATTTCCTTTTTTTTGATAAGTCACATCAGTTGAATCATTGTAAGCTACCTGAACGCTCTTAAGAGGTTTTAGACTAAATAGATTTTCCAAAAATGAAAAAAAAAATTATTACGGTTCCAACATTTTTTTTATTTGCTTTTGATAGATTTGAAAATTGCCTGGCTTGACAAACATGGTCACTGTACTGATGTGTTGTCAAGCAGGCCTTTCCCTTGCATTACCTCCAGATTCTCACAAATCTGTTTTTTATTCTTCTAAACATTGTGGCGTTGTACGGGAAAAAATCTGATTCTCTCCACCTCTTATCTCTGCTGGCCCTTTTTTTTAGGTTCCCAGTCCCCCAAAAAACGCTACTTAACAGTGGGAGGGAAAAAATAATAATTTGTTACTTCTTCTGTGTCACAGCTGTCACCTATTTGCCCTCAGCAGTCAGCCGGTGTTGACTTGGCGTTTGGGGGGTTTTGAATGACGCTTTCGGCTCTCTAATCTGGGGAGCAGAGAGGTGCTTCTATCGCTGCCAGTGTGACTGACAGGCAGCGGGAGAGGACCCAGCTGTGATGGCTGCTGTCGGCTCAGTGGCAGCCTTATGATGAATTGCCTCTCCTGAATGATAGCGCTGTTACTGAGTGATGTCGACGCAGGATTGTTCTGTCAGCGCCTCACCCATGAAATAAAAAATAAAATAAAATAAATAAACAAGCAGGGAAATGAACCGCTATGAAACTTGTCCCCAAGCTTTTTACTTTATATTAGTGTTGCCGAACCTCGTACATCACCATAGGGAGCAAAATAGAAGTGGAAGCTTGTGCAGGGAGACGGTGGAGAAAATGATCTTGTCCACTTGCAAACTTTTAAGCAGCATTTTTTTTGTTTTTTACTCATCAAATGCGAGAGCAAACCTCCAACTCTGCACCTGCACAAGTAATTGTCCTTACAATAAAATAAATAGAAAATATTATGTACAAAAATGCAATAGTTTATGTCTGGTCTGCACTCTATTTCCTGGTATTCACCTTATTTTTCTATCTGGTTCCAGCTCGGATGACTACTATGAATACGGGCCCAGCGGGGAGTCATACGAGTCGTACGGTGAGTCGCGCACCTCTTCCTCTATGTATGGCGTCAATTGTCAGAACAATATCTCTTTTCATTTCCTGATTCTGCTCTGGTGGCGTTATCGCGGTTGCCATGGCACCTGGCTAATGGAGTGCCGTTTCAGACATATTCAGAATGAGCGTTTAAAAGTCATTTGTCACTAATCAGAACCTCTTCAGCTCATTCAGATAATTAGGTGGAAGCAGTGTTGCTCGAAATTAAAAACAATTACCAAGAATGGAAGCTTAAGGTGCAGGAGTGTATGTTTTTCACCACAATGCTGTAAATATTGACTGACATTTCTTGCATCGCCTCAGCCTCTCTTTTAAAAACTGTTTTGGGCCAAAAAATGTGAGACATATGTAATCACTTTTTTAACCTGCTGAAGCTTTCCAGAGCTCCACCAAATTTTGATTTCTTCCGCTCCATAGAGACATGTGTCAAAACCTAACCAAAATAAAAATAAAACCTTTTCTTCATCATCTAATCCTTCTACAACTGCGTGTGAAAAAGTAACAGAAGTCATTGGATCCAAGCAGGTAGTTTACATTCCTTTACAGAGCAAAGGGATCTAAACCCATTGAGGTTTGAAACATTTGAACGTTGAAACATTTTCTTCCCCATTTACAAAATCTTAAAAGTGTAATGTATTTTATTTTGCCTGCCTGCTAGAACCACTGTCGCTGCAATAACACATTTAATTTGTTTGGTTTGTTTGACACATTTAAAAACAGAAATGAACATTTCATACGTTTCTTTCTGTATATAATATGAATCTTCAAAATCAAAACAATTTGATTTATGATTTTAGCCCCTATCTAAAAATAGGATAAAAATGATGTTCATTATTTACTCCAGTCTGCTTTGCAGAAACATTTCATCCAAGATTGTATAAATATATATATGTATAAGAAAAATAAACAACTGAAACAGAGAAACAGTGCCTATTCGCACCAATTACCCCCCAGCTCTGTGTTACTTGTGGCGCATTCGCACAGGATGAGCAAAGTCTGCGTTTTACTCGAATTTACTGAGATTAAGGCCGAATATGATGTAAATGCTGTCGTAACATCGTCTCCACCTACTATGCATCTGTCATCATACACCACAACTTTTAAAGTAGTACTGGAAACCAGACAGCTGTCAATACTGCTCACGTTTCAGGAAGGCTTATAGCTAATTAATACATCTCATAAATAGCTTGATCATATCAAACATGTTGCTTACTGCATGCTGCTAGACTCAGGCACATGAACACCAATACAAAGATTGTCGTCAGATGATTGTAACGTTAGGTTATAAGGAGTGACAGTGGAGACGGCCAATCCCACAAGAGATCCAAACAACAGAGAGCCAATCAAGTGCTGGTGGGCGGTCTAAACTCAGAGAAGCGGGCTTCAGCTTGAGCGGTTGTTTTCCGCTTGGTCCTAGTGACGACAATTTCGGTGTAGTGTAGCGGAACATTGTTTTTGGACAGTAAAAAGTGCAGAGGACCATATCGGCCATTTGAGAAGTGGAGGGAAAGAAGAAAATAAAAGAAGAAAAAAAAAGCTAATAAAACAAATTACAAAAATGAAGAAAAAATAAAGAAAAGGTGCAGGGGACCCTGTGTCCCCCCCCCCCCAAAAAAAGAAAATTTTGTCCGTGTGTATAGCTTAAGCTAGATGCTTAGGGTTGTTGTGGTACGTATAGCTGACTTACACTTTCGTATTTTCTCCGACTTGCTTGGAGTATTTTTTCATCTAAAATGTCTTAATTGGTAGCGAGGAATACTTATTAACCAAAGAGTGGAGCTTCACTTGATATGCAATCACTGAAAAAAAAACTGTCTGTCTTTCCATCAACTCTTAATACCTTGATTTTTCCTGCTGAAGAAAAGTGTCCCGACCACAATATTTCACATTCAGCATGATGTCATCAGGGTGAATTTCCACAGTTAACTTTTTGCATTTTAGTCAGAAAATAGCCTGTTGGTCTTTCCCTTTCAAAGCCCCTTCATTTCCATGCTTTTTGTGTAATCTTGACGACAAATGGTTCTCTCTCCTGAGTTATTGATCTCTGCTGCTCCTTCAGAGTTACCATTGCCCACTTGATTTATTAACTGATGAATTCTTTCATTGCCCCACAATTGGATTTTATTGTTTTTTTTTCAGTTTAATAATAAGAAAATGCATGTAAGTTTTTTTTCTTTTTTAAATACATATAAGCCCATGTCTATTGCACCCTTTTTATCAGCCTTTCTGTTTTTAGGAGGAACTGATAAATCTAGTTTGCCAGATTACTGCTTTGGTGCCACTTGCATTTGTCAATATCATTAGTCAACAATTATTTTGAACTTCCTTATTGTGATGTTGTATCCAAGGTAATTTGGTGCAAAAAAGTAAAACTTCAACAGACTTCTTAGGTTGGGATGATCAAATCGGTTCTGCGCTATAACATCTATATATGCTGTAAAATTCTGGAAAAAAGCAACTTCCCTGAGGCAGAGTTCTGCGAACCTATGTCAGTTTTTTGACATGGTCTGTAAGATGTGTTAGAAGGTCAGGTCTACTGCAGAGTGCATCCAAATGACAGCAGAATTACAGAGCTGTAAATGTGCAGCTGTATACCAGCAGGTTGATGCATCTTTTATGTTGTACATCTGGCCTTAGTGTGAACTTGACTTATTCAGAAGCAGGTTTAGGTATATGCAGCTTAAAGCTCTAATACTGCATCATCACAATACTGTGTTGACATTTTATCCTGATTCAGCTTTTAAATTGGATTATCGACATGTTTTATTCATGATACAGAATGCAAAAAGAGAAATATTTCAATTAAACAGACGCTTAGGTTGAGGCAGGTGTTCAGTGTCAGCAGAATTGTACAAAATATATCACTAAGTTTGTTTAAAATGGTGGAATGGTAAAGGCACAGAAAACGATGTGCATTCAACAATCATATTTTGTTTGTTATTCATTTAAGGTACTTGCTAAAATTTTTGCAATCCTTTCTTTTTTTCATATTACAACACACACAAACACACACATATGTATATATATATATATATATATATATATATATATATATATATATATATATATATATATATATATATATTGAATTGTGTTAGGCCAATACTAAACCACTAATAGACTTAAATAAAATCAAATACAATCCAAATAACATTTATGTTCCCTCATGTACTGATTTCTAATTGGCCTCTGTGTCCTTTAGAATAAAATCATCCCTACAGCATGATCCTGTCAACATTAAATTGTTGCAGTGCCATGCAGCTTAAATGTTTTGGTGATGGATTGAGCAGTCCTCATTCTAAGTCCATGTAAACCATCTAAAGAGCAAACGTTTACCAGACCATTGTAACACATGAGCAACTTTTTTTTGCTAAAACCGTAGCAGCTTTGAAATAAATAAATGAATAGATGTATGATGTAGTGTCTCTATGCTTTTTATTTCCTCATACTTTTTAGCATACTTACATGGCATGTTTTCCAGGCAGAAAATCTGACATTCCTCCAGTTTATTTATGCATGTAAGGTAAACTGTAAATGTACTCAGAATACAGTACAGACAGATGCACCATATTTTTTTTAGTTAGGGTCTTCTAAAGGCAAACTGTGGAACGGGATTTAATTTGGAGGAATGCAAGAAAAGGGGACTTAATATAAGTACACAGCCTTTGTATGAATATTTTTCGTATTAGTTGTAACTAGAGGAAAACACTGGAAAGGCAGTGAGCTGTATGTGGTCACACAACTGAGATATTCTAACATAAAATTAAAAGCTAGAAGACAATCAAATTCCACAATCTGAAATTTATTTTCTTTAACTGGACTGAATTTGTCAAATAAGTGCGCTGAAATTTTGCCCTTGTACGTTTTTTCTGTAACCCTGGTGACAAAACAGAGTAATGGCGTCTAAAACTAACCTCCACCTTATCTAAGCTCTAACAGGGTAAAAAAAATGGCCTTTTTTGCTTTTCTTGCTTTATTTCATGAATGTGCTTTCAGAGGCAAGTCAAAGCCATTAAAACATTCAGAACTTTTTTTTTCTGACCACGTCAGTGAAAGAACTAAACACTCTCCACTTATTAGACCGATGCCTACCTGTGAACATGAAACACTAATGATAATAATCATGCTGTGCGGGTCACACAGAAAAGAAGGCACCGGCTCCAAAGAATCACATACACAACACTGACGTGATTTTTTGTTCTCAAAACACAAGGTTACCTTGGTGTTTTTCTTCAAAGTGAGTGTCAGTGGAAGGGTGACAGGTTTAATTAAGGGGTATTGGCTATGTGCTGGCAGCTGAGAGCCTCCACACTGGAGGAAAAAAAAGAACCAGGCTTTGTTAGCTCCAGCTCCGGAGAAGTCTTGGCGCTGGTTGAAGATCAGACAAAGGGTGCCGTCAATACCAGCACTTTCACACTGACAGTAGCAGGGGGTGAGCGGGCCTGATTTGGGGCTAATGGTAATTGTGACCTTTTTCTCTGGGAGTCACTAAACGGGTCCTTTTCAAGTAGCTATTTGATCCTCTCATTCAATTAACCTAGATGGATTCTTCCAGGTGAAAGCTGAGCCTCTGTTGGATCAGAAGCTTCTTTTTTTTTTTTTTTTTACTAGCCGCCAGACAGTCGAAGCTTTATAAGTTGCTGCTTCAGTATCACTGATGGGGGCGATTTTATTACAGTGAGAAAATGTATTTCATTTGATTATTTCTCAGGTTTTTGGTAAATAGCTATATGACCTATAAATATAGTATTTTAAGAATCTGTTCCCTACTCCACAGTGAAATTTTATTAAATTCAGCTCATACCTACTATATTTTTCTTAAAGGGAAATTAGATGTTTTAATTTCATTCAAGCATATGTGAAGCATAATCATAAAGAGTAATAGTTTGGGCAGAAATTGTTTTCTGGTAGCCTCTGACTTTCTTGACATACTACCAGCTCTATATCTATACAGGATGGAATATATTCTATGTAGACAAAATCAGTAAATGGCAAGTGCTGCTAATACACCTCATCTGCTTTTGCTGTTGCTCTTTAAATCTGCCTGTCTGATTATGAACCCAGGCAAACAAAAGATGTTGGTTTTGATTTATCACTGTTGAAATATCACAGTTGGGAAGTCTGTTGCTACGTCTGCATGCATCAAAATGACTAAATTATCATCATGTTAGGGGACTATTACCTGACTATATGTTTATTTTGTGTTCTCCCCTGATCAGGTCAGGAAGAGTGGGCAAACAGTCGCGGCAAGGCTCCGGCAGTGCGGACAACCAAGGGAGCATACAGGGACCAGCCATACTCCAGATATTGAACTGTTTTTACGAGCCGCACCCAAGTCCTCACGGCAGTTTCAACCCAAGTAATGGATTTTTTTATGGACGCTCCTACCTTTTTAGAATTGAAAACCAATCCACACTGTATCCGAAACAAAACGCTGTACTGAGAGAAATGGAATCCCTCTAATTATATTTAAAAAAAATCATACTCTGACTTGGGAAAAACCCGTAAAGTAAGCCTCCCCTCTCTCCAGTAGAATCGACAGAACGTTAAGGCTAAGAAAGACTACATAGTACATTAAGTTTCTCTCTCAGCTATGTGATTGTGAAGAATGACATTGTATCAAGCTATTTTACTTGGTAATGATTAGTGAGCCACTGTAAGCTGTTGGATACAATGCTCCCACACAGCTGCCAGTGCAACTTAATTTATCACTCTCTATTCTGTAGACCTCTGAAATGTTATAGTAGATTAGTTCTAGGATATCTTCTCCTCTGAAGGATAATTGGTGAACTTTGTGTCCCTTGTAAATGAAACATTTGCAAACAAAAAAAAAAAAAGAAGAGAAAAGTCATTCTGTATACACATTGTATTGCTGTTCCTTCCTTTTTTTATGTAAAATACCTGTCCAGTTAGTGTTAAAGGGCTTATAGAAGCATGGTGTGAAACTGTGGATATTGCCAGCTGTTTAAAAAGCCTGTGTAGTTGTGATTATTTGTTATGCCCCTAAACATCTCCTAAAGCCCATCCATAAATAGCTGCGCCTACTTTCTGTACACAGATCCACCATAACAGCAAAACACTTAAATGTCTGCTGTTCTTTTCAGGTGCTCCCGCTGCAGAATTCTGATGCCTTTTTTTATTTCATTTTATTTAAGTTTTTGATTATAATATAATGATAAAGTGATGGTAAAACGTTTAAACTTCCATCATTGGCAATCTATAAGCTTTTGGTATTGCAGTTAAATCTTAAGTCCTTTTCCTGGGTAGAAAGAGTAAACCTGGTTTTTTGGTGCGTTCCAAAATGAAAAGCTGGTTGCCTGCGTTTGAATTATTTTTTGATTTAATCTAAACTGGGTCAAAATTATGTACACCTTAAAACTGATACCTATTTTTCCAGTGATTTGGTTAGAAAGATGTTTTACAAGTTATGAAGAATCTACACATGTTTTTTAGCCATCAACAAGCTTCTGGCACAAACGTGCATGGATTGATAGGTTGGAGCGGCGTGTGGTGTTGTAAAATGATTGCCCCATATACGGGCGCTGACCTTGGGACTTTTGCTGCATGTCTTTCCCACTTTCGCTCTCTGCCCATTTTCTGTTTGATAACTGTAACTAAAGTTCATTAAATAGAGGAAAAACTCTTGAGACTGGCCTAGATTTCCAGCAAAGTCCACAAATTTTGAATAAGGTGAGGTCAGAGCCATGTAAGCCTGCATTATCAGTCCTAAAATGTGTTTTTGTGGCAATTATTTTGCTGGAACATGACAAAAACACCATATATATTGTATTTGAAGAAACTTTCTCCTACCTTGCTGTTGTACCGCACGAGAGGTTTGTGTCCAAATAATAGTCCTGGAGGTTTAAAGGAATTATGCATGGTGTTACAATCTTAATAAGTAATAGTTAACCAACAAATTGTCCATGCTTTTACCATCTAATCCAAACCCGCCTTTGGATGAAATACTATTTAGGATGTCAAAGAACACTTCCAAATATAAAGCCAACAATGAACTGGAACCTGCAGGAACATCTATGCCTAAACTAAAGAGAACTTTATCATAGACTTACAATAGATAAATCACTTTTGCAGTGGCTCATATGGAAATAAATTTTTTTTTATGGTGAATCCCATTAAAAAGAAATATAGTTTGTGCTAACATTCAGTACTAACAAAATTACACAAACTGTTAAGCATACTGGTGGCTGCTTCAGGCTAAATCTCAACTTCATTGTCAAGGCTACTATTGCAAATTATGGAATTTGTGGTATAATTAGGAGAAAATGTTCAATTTTATCCCCTCAGCTAGATGCCCAAAGATGGGACACAGTTTTGTGCTGCAACAAAACTGCAAACGCCAGTTAAGATTCTGTAATAAAATGAAATATACTTAAAAGCTAGGGCATCTGTGGTAAACCGATGAATTAATTCAACCAATTCAGGCAGAGTTATGTCAGAAGCTTATGAAGGTGGACCACCATTACGCCAATCTAATGGGGGTATATATAAATCATTAAGCTTGTATGTTTAGTTTTTATTACAAATGGATGAGGGAAAATTCACAAGAATTTCCAAATTGTGCTTCCACAAAAAATAAATAAATAAGATAAAATGGCCCAAATAGCAGCATTCATGTACATAATTAGAGTATGTAAGCTTCTAACCAGAACTGTATCTTTCTAAAAAATAGAAACTTGTTTTTTTGGGTTTTAATCTCATCATCCATCTTTCATCTACCCTTTGGAGATATGTTCAACTATATGGATTGTGAGCGTATGTAAGCCCTTTAATAATTTCTTCTTTGTTGATGCTAATAAACATTTTGAAAGAAACCGCTTGTCTTGAGGAGAATAATTATACACTGTTTAATAAGCTTTATAATTTAAACTAAAACAAATGAAATATTTACACCACATAAAAGCTTAACATGACTTAAACTGGTAAGTTTGGCGTTGATGACAGTGCAACGGTATAAACCTTGAAATGTTTCATATTCCAGTTTAACTATAGCATCAGCATGAAATGGCCAACCGTCCAAACCAACAACAAAAGGCTCCTGGTGACCTTGCAGACAGCCTCTGTCCTCTGTTAACAGTTTCCAATCGATTTGTATTCAAACATGATGCATTTTCATAGCAGCTTTCCCCCCACTGAGGCGCAGAGAGGATTGGGCGATAACAACGTTGCCATTCTTGAAACTCTATTTGCTGATACGATTTGATGTGAGGCTTGATCTCGTCAGGCATCATCGGTAAACACGCAATAACTTCTCTGAGTGTTTACCCCCACCCCCCGACAGACATGGTTGGCAGCGCCGCATCTAAAGCCTCCCTGACCTCGTCTTGGGGGAGCGACGTTGGTTTCAGCGCGTTGGGGTCCGGTGGGGTTCACTGTGTAAAATGTGGTGATGGAGGATTGACGGGGGAAAGGGAGGAAGTTCTTTCTCTTTCTCTCTTCTTTTTTTTTTTTTTGCTCTTCCTGTTTCCGCCCGCTCATGTGACCCTCTCCCAGTCATTTTTAAAGATCCTGCCTTTACCCGGCACGTTTAATTGAACCCCAGCTGACCTCCGCAGAGAGAGGATGGCAGTAGCTGTTTAGAAAGACCTCCGCCCCACAAGGTAAACACCCTAACCCCGCTTAACCTTGACCCTAACATAGTCTCTCATAAACTCATTCTAAACCTAAATGCAATATTTTTCCTGTAAATTTTCTATTCTTAATCCACAAAGCTAGAATTAATTAGATTTCTGTAAAAGAAATGTAAAAAAATAAATAAAAAGCATTAATATATATTTAAAAATCAACAACAGTGAAATCATTTTGTTCTACGGTATAAATAAAACACCCACTGTTACAATAATTGAACCAAAAACATGATGTGTTGGTATGTTTGTTCTGATGTTGGCTCCGAATGAGATTGCTCATGATGTGTATGCGCTTCTTTCCAGGCCGAGGTCCCAGCTGAACATCACTGTCTGTCCGAACATGTTTCCGCTGCTGAAGGTGAGTTGTTTGCTGCACAGTGTATCGTGTGTAGGCTTGGGGTGGGGTACATTCGGATGATATAATACCCTTGAGCAAACCCAGAAGTGTCTTTGTCTAACGGTATGAATAACAAGAATAAATGACTCACTCATCTGCACTATATTGGGGGTTGTCAACAATTACAAGATCGTTTAGAATATTTACACGGTATAAAAGTGACAGAACACAGATATGCATATACAAGTTAAGCTTAGCTATAAGACGGGGATTTCTATTTTATCAGAGTTGCTAATTTTACTATTATATGCTCTTAACAAAAAATTCTTATATATATATATATATATATATATATATATATATATATATATATATATATATATATATATATATATATATATATATATATATATATATATATATATATATATATA
>JAVLVB010000132.1:1402248-1414633 GCA_032876305.1 Orestias chungarensis | reverse complement strand
TAACAACAATCAAACCTGATTATTATATTCAGCAATGCCTGATTATTAAATTCAGCAATGCCTGATTATTAAATTCAGCAGTGCCTGATTATTATATTCAGCAATGCCTGCTTCTTTTAAGTACAAACAATTGCATATTTGAGGTCCTATTTAATCTAGGGGCCACTAACACCAGGTTGCTCCTTTGGCACAAACTGTCTAGAGAAACATTTTTATTTCTTATCATTTGCTTGGGCCCCTGTAGTATAACTTAAATTCAATTCGACAATTTAAATCTAAAAACAAGAGAAATGGAAAAAAGATTCCATAAAATAAAAGACTAAATAATTTTACATTACTGTTAAGTGGTTTAGTACCTGTTTTTAAGAATGACCACCTTATTAGTTCTTTTTGGACTCCTAAATGTTTTACATTTCACTGTTTTAGTAAAATAATGTTCAAAAATGCTTTTAAAAGGGAAAATGGTCCCTTAAAGATTTGTTTCCACTTTTGTATGTTTCAAGTTCTTCTACATGCTGTTCAGATGTTGTTTATTGTTTTAAATAACCTCTAGTCATTATAATTTTGAATACAATCCTACTGGAAGTATTTCAAAATTTTAACTAAGTCTACATTATTAAGTGTCAATGGTTTTCTAGCCAATGTTCTTTGTCATTAAGTTTCTTTGTGTTACCCAATTGTCATCTCACAACTTAGAAGTTGTGAGGTCTTCATTAATCACAGTTTTGTCTGAAAATAATATTCTAACTGCTCTTGGATAGGAATCCTTCTTAACACTTTCTTTAAGGGGGTCAAGTGCCTCAACAACTATTACACATCTAAAATTGTTGTCATGTCAGATATCTTTGGGATCAAACAATAGTTACTCCTACTGTAATGATAGGTTCCAGTTGACCAGAAGAGTAGACACAACATAACATCAAGGCAGAAACATGAGCTGTTGTTTAACTGAGAAAACAGGAACAAACGGAGAAACAGTCATTTGTGATTGTCTGGACTGTTCACATTTACAATTTTACCCGCTGACCATAATATTTTCAGTCTCAATTGCTTCAAATTACGCAAATTAAGCGGAGACATGACATTGTTTTTTTACAGGTAAGTGATCATAACTACGTTTGACCTCCTTTAAAAAAAAATCCAAACTATCCCTTTAAAGAAGGCAGTTCAGTTCTGCTACTTCTACCGTTGAGATGGTTACAAAAAATAGGAACTTATTTTCAATTTAAACAGGATGGACATTTTTGTCCATGAAGATTTTGTTCGTAAATTGGTGTGAAATGAAGATACAAATAATGTTTTGAGCTTCAAAGTAGGACTCCTTCAAAAGTTTCAGAAATGAAATGAGGTATAACTTTAGGTCACTATTGCCACAGTCACGCTAAGATTTAATATAAATTATTCTTCAGCAGTGAAATAAGGAAGAATTCCATATGTTATGAGCATAGAGATTTTCTTTCTACTATAAAGTGTTGAAAACCTTGTAGATACTGATCTAATACAGTTTCCATTTAATTAACTTAAGAGTACTAAATACAAACTTGTGCTGAGGACACAGCATTATCCTGAGATATCAAATATTAATGTGACTTTGAGTCGACTTGGCATTCTCCTAATGGATGTTTAAAGCTCAGAAACATTTTTCCACAACTTTTTAAATCCTTTAAAATTGCCCACGGAAAGCTTGACCTTCGGCCTCCCTGCCATGGCTTCCACAATGTGCTCTGGGGGATTCTGGACTCTCTGGCTCTTTGTACAAATGCAATTACTGTGAGAGAACATTCTGTGTTATCTGAACCACAACTGGGTCTCCACTGTGAAGATGACACCCTCTGCTTACATTAACTGAATAAATGTAATGCCTGACTGATTGCATTAGCTTAAAAACATGAGACAAAGAAGGTCTCATAACGTTCGTTCTTCTTTCTCTCTCTTTGTTTTCTCTCGACAGCATTAAAGAACGGAAACGTCGTCCTCTCCAAACATTAAATCCCAGAACGATGTACAACTGGAAAAAAAATGTCAAATAAATAAAACGCTGTTCAACTTCACAGAAGATCTTTGCTTGACAAAAGTTTTGGTTTTCCGCCGTTTACTGTGTGGTCTGGAATCATTTCTGCTGGATGAAGAGGGACTTGTTTGGAGATGCAGAAAAAAGCAGAAAGCTTTATCACACCTCGTAATTCTTTAGAGAAAAGACAGAGGAGGAAAAAGCTGCTAACGGACTTTAGCGTCCTCTAGGACTTAAAGTAAAAAAAGAAAATCTTTCAGATCATCAATGACTGCATAAGTTTTATGTATACACAGGACTGTTCTGAACCAAAGGTGAACCTGATCTGTGTTGTGGGGGTTAGTACAAGGGATGTGTTAAGCTCCTTTGTTAGACATTAACTATTGCCTGCTTGGAAGGATGAGGTAATAAATAATGCAGTGCGCCAAAGGAAGAACATTATTGTTTTAGCAATGAGATTTTTGTCCCTGCATTGTTGTGCTCAATAATTTCAATCCAGTGTGTGATAATGAATTCCCGAATCACAAAGTGCCTTACTGTGACAGCTTTAGATATTTACTTCCCATTTCGGGCTCAAAATATAAAGTTAGCTGATGTCATTAGTTTTCTTATGTTTTATGTGTATCACCCTGATGCTGGAGGATTCCTTCCAATCTCACGGAAGACAACGGCCCGTTCCAGATGTACTGCTTAATTAAGGTTGACTTCCATGGATGTCACAATTTTAAAATTGCTTTTTTCGCGGATAGAGAGCTTCATTCGCCGTTATGCATGAGTCCAGACAGACTGCTCCGCATTCCTCACACTTGTAAGTTCTCAGAGACAGACAATAGTTTTCCATTAGAGGAAGTGATTCTCTGTGGAGCCTCGGGCACAGCCTCAGACAATAACACAGCGGCCTAAAGCTCACATTTCAAGCTCCCGAAGTCAACTATTATCACCTCCAGGGGCTGATTCCTACTCTGAAGTGGCTTAAAGACATAGGCTTATCTGAAGTAAGTCCAAGTTAATAGAGTAAGAACAGCTTATTTGATTAAGAATCTATACAATGGAGGATGTAGTGATCTGTGACTAGGAGACGAGTCAATTTTAGTTCTAGAATACAAATCAATGTGCTTCTAACAAACCATATTACGGCTTGGCTTGCCAAGCCAATTAAAAGGAAAAAGCTAAAGCAATGATAATATGCGTTATATAGCATTTTCCAAAAGGGGATTTTTTGTTAAAATCTTAATACACTTTGTAAAATGAACTTGAATGCAAACATACATTTTTAAAAGTCATTTGTTTAAAGTTTTCAGTCAAATATGAACCCATCTTAATTTTGTAATTGTCATACTGTCATGCCATGTAAGGTGCTGGCTTCATTAGTGAGTTTGGGTGACAAATATATATTTTTGGTTGCTGGATTTTGCAAATATTGCTTGACAGTGACAATGTGAAGGTAAAAATAACAATTTTTGTCTGGTTCGTTTGGGGTCTGCAGAGTTTAAAGCTGCGCTTCTCCTGACAATACAACATGTTTTGGACAGAAATACCATTAACACAACTGGTATGAAACCAACTTTTTATACCTCTAGACGTGTCCCTACTAAGTATCTCTCACTACTCATACTGACTTTTCTTCATACGACCTAAACTTAAAGGCCACAATTTTTCAAAATTATTTAGAATTTAAAGAGACTTTTGTTGGAATTATATTTACCAATAAAAACGTATTCAGCATATTTTATAACATTATAGAGTACTTTTGGAGCCCAGAACCCATAAGATCCTGACATGATAACTCAACAAAGTGTGTTTAAATTGTGCTTTTTAGCCAGACTTGTTACTTTCAGCAATAGTAAATTAAACTGCTTTTTATGATTACCGCACAAATGAAAAATCTTTGTATATAAATGATGTACTGTACAATAGGTATACATGATATACTTCGATCAAAAGTAAGAAAGGAATATAAAGAAAATGGTTTATATTGGTACATTTAACTATGGTGTGTAGTGCATGGCAGCCATAATTAAGTAGTTTTTATATGTTAATTTCTGTTTCCCAACATACAAATTAAAAATTCATGTTTCTATGTGCAAATTAAATTCCCCATATAGCAGAGGTCTTCAACCCTAGTTCTCAAGGTCTAGTGTCTTGCAGGCTTTAGATGCAACCCTGTTTCGCCACACCCTTAAACAAGTGAAGGGGTCATTACTGGGCTTTTGCTAAACATGATGCCATGCTTAATCATTTGATGCAGCTGTTTTGCAGGGATACCTCTAAAAAATGCAAAACAGTAGGTTTCAAGGACTAGGGTTGGAGACCCCTGTCATTGAGTGCTATCCATTCATCCGTCAGAGCTCAGGTCAGTAGGAGCTTCAGAAAAGAGGCCAAAACCTTCCTCCCCAGATCCACTTCTTCTGAATTCTCTGGGAAATTTCCAAAGCACTCCCACAGCCAGCAGAACTGCCTGGTCCCTCCAGCATATCCGAAGCCTCCTCCCATTAGGATGTGCCTGGAGCAGCTCATCATGAACGCATGAAGGTGGCATCCTAACCCGATGCACCAGCGTCTCTCACCTTCAGCTCTGGCACCAGTGAGGGAGCGTAACAGCCCAGGTCTGAACAAGGAAACACTGTTTTCATAAGGGGTCCTTTGGGCTATGATCCATTTCATGACTTTTTCAAACATAATTACATGTATGTGTAGGAGGAGTCAATAATTATGTAGTCATTGTTAGGTTTTTTCTTGGTTATATATCATGTCAACTACATAAAAAATACTGTATTTAAACTATAACATGTACTGCTCATTGTAATCAAGTCCTAAGAAGACATTTCCTGGTGTTAGGGCCATAATTAACTAAAGGACACTTAATCAGATTCAAACTTGTGGATCGATTATGAGGTATTCCTTTGGCTCCCCAGTGAAAGAGAGCTCTAATGTGAGGATGGGTCAGCAGGTACCGCCACCTAAGTGGCTGCCGAGATTGAGAGAGATCGATCACTACAGGACTTCTAGTCAACAGGGCTAATCAATAGCAGCAACACAGAAGATGGATATCGGTTCAGCTCATATTTTATGCAATGAACAATTCCTGATTTATTCTGGGAAATACATTTTTTTCCAAAATTTTAAAAAAGGCCTGTCAAATAATTGCAGAAAATGAATACACATCTGTCCGAAATATACGTTTTTACAATATAAAACTGTGTACACCAGGTCAACAGCTTATTCAGTTTTTGCAATATGTATCTGAATATTTTATACGCTATGCCGTCTAGCTTTAAAAATGTGTGTTGCTTGTTGACATGTTAACCGGTAATAAAGTTTGTATGCGTCTTGATTGTAAAAGTAACATTTTTACTGGGGTGCAAATAATAATAAAGGTGCTTCACTGTATTGAGTTATTAGTCTCTACCACTCCTTGACAAAGTCTGTTCTAAATATAACTGCAGGCATGATTTCAGTCAGTCTGTGTGTTTTTTTTCCCCTCACTTCAAAACCCCTCTGCTGCATTGATAGTATTTACCTTGATACGCCCTTGAAATAATAGTTGCAGATCAAATAAGTTTGTGTAGCAAAAGCCGCCTCAGTCTCCAACCTTTTAAATATTGGATGGTATCCCTCCACCGCTGCCGCTTTGGATGCATTTCTCTCCTTATGTAAATGCTGCTGTTTCGTTGCGTCGTTGGGTTTCTCTTTTCCCTCTGCTTCCATCCTCCAGGCCGTTCCACTTTGATGTTATTTTCTTAGCCATGTGAAAATCGAGATTAAAGTCCATCTGCTCATGCCCTTGCCGTCGATACGTACTCAGATATAAACAAAAACAGACAGCAAAAGTTTTTTTTATTTTTTTTGCTTTGTTTTTTGATAGAGTACAGAAGGCAATGTTATGACTGAGATATAAATTTGAAATTTGATTGCATTTTCAGCCACTCTAGATAGCTTAATTTCACCACTCTTATACCTTCAGTAGCTCAAAAAATGCAGTGGCTTCAACATAGTAAATTTTTCTACGTGTGTTTAAAACATGATGTTTTTTAATAAGGAAGAGCCAGGCACAGTTTGCTCTTTCTTCCATCTACAACAGCAGAGTGGTAGAGCAATCTATAAAACAGAGCCACACAATTTGAACAGTTGTGTTCATCCTAAATTCAAATCTTTTTTTTTTTTTTTTACTTATACAAAGTTATAAGTTAAGTCTGGCCAACATATAGGTAAATATTTCAGCACCAGCTATCCCAGTAGTTCAGATCTGTTTTTATTTTTAACAGACATATTTAAATTATTTATTTTATTGAAATAAATCTATATCTCCATTTTTTTCTTGTATTGAAACTGTAATACTCATTCTGGCATCGGATTGTATTACATAGACATGATATGTTTTTGAGCCTCCAGGTATTAAGGCCTGAACTACAGGAAATAAAGAAGCTGATATCAAAAGGTGTATCATATAATTTATTTCAATAACCCCCTTTTGTTTCTAGGAAGAGGAGGAGTTTCAGAAAAGAATGTTCTGCAGTGTCATGTAGAGCATGCAAGTACATGACCACTTCCTCCCTTATCCATTGATGTTACAAAGGCTGTACTGGAAAGCTGGAGAGCCTAGACCTACCCTGTGCTGTGTATTCTCCGCTGTGACACTAGACCCTGAAATAGGTGTGAAGTAGCACCTGCAACGTGCTCTACAGTTTATGTGTGCATGTGCAAAGTAAGCTCTTAGGTCAATGATTTTGAAAAATCTAAATGGGACATCCTTGGGTCTTTTAAAGAGTTGGTTTACATGGCATAAATATAACCTAATGTCAATTGCTTTTGCATTTTTCAGACAAGTAAACCTACTGAGAATTTAGGTAAGAGGGGATAAAAAAGAGCAAAAAGTCATGCTGTTCAAACAATGGTTCCAACATTTGAATTACTTATAATACAGGTGATATACTGCAACTAGGAGCCCAGAGTTATTACGGGGACGCATAATTTCAACATAATGACAGATCATGAGTGGATTGGACTTAATGGCTTGTTCTGGTGCACTGCAATAGCGCATAGATTAACTTTGATGTTAACCGGTGATAAATAATTTGAACAGTAGGTTTTAATGTCAACCAAGAAGCTGAGGACAGGTTCAAGAGGGCTGACAGCCAGCTTACATGGACTAAGAAGTGTGTTGTGGAATTGAAATTTCCCATCAAAATGCAGCACTTTTACGATATAGCCTGTCAGCTGTTCTGTACCTACGAAACAAATTAATATTGAGGACACTAAGGAAATTGGGATTTTCTCATAAATTATGATGCATAAAAGGTCAGTTATAGGGCGTGGATAATACCTCCATTAATGAATCATTGCTTCCTGCGGTACAAAAGATAAATCATATGTTTAAGGGCTGTTATGATCGTCTAGTTTGACAGAAGCTGCATAGTAAACACACATTAGATGGCCAAATCACAGAGACGTTGTTAAAAGTAAAAAAAAAAGTCATACACACATCTGATTTCCTTACACTGAAAATGTTAAATTCATGGAAGAAGATGGAAAATATGCACAAAACTCAACCCCCCCCCCCAAAAAAAAAAAAAATTACCTATAGATGGTTACAATGGTTACAGCATGCAACTTTTAACAAAAGGCCCCAATCGAGAAAACCGACGGAACTCTAGCTGTGAGGCAAAAATAACCTTAAAACCACATTTATATTGCAATTACAGGAGCAATTGTTTGAGTGTATGCATGTACTGGCTTTTCAATTTAGCAGACTGATATTTTTTTTACATTTCTGTTCACAAAATAGCTCAAACTCAGTCGTATTAGAGGAGACACTCTATGAGCAGCATGTGTCAGGATGACCCCCACTGGGTCACTCTGACACATGAATATCCTTTGCTTTACATTAACTATTCCATTAATAGTCTGATGGAAGGTTTTAAGCTTGTTGTACTGCCGCCGGGTCTCTTTGCAACATCTGTTTTCTTCCAGGATTGTTCTGTCTTCAGATCCAATCAACTCTTACCAGCTTCCAGGTCCCTGTAGCATTAGTACAGCATGATGCTGCCACCACTGTCTATCGTTTTGGGAATGGTATGTAAAGCATGGTGGGAAATGTTTGTTTGTTCCACACATTATCTTCAGTTCGCTTTAGATTTATGAATGTTTAACCTCAAATATTAAAGAAAGTGCATTTGGGAGAAGTTACAAACCATTTCTACAGTAGAGCAACAACACATGAACACTACCAGACGCTAGCCTTGACATAAGTGGCTCTCGACTGTAATAATAGTTTTCTTTGCCGTTATAGCGTTATTCTATTAAGTCATTGTGTTTTTAAATATTTCTGTCTGCTGCTGATTTGCTGTTATGTATCCCAGATCAGACATGACCATTTGTGTATTCCGACCTTGGATTTACTCTAGGTTGGGGTTCATTAGTATTCGCCGGTACTTTACATGATTTGATTATGTAAAGCTCTAACTTAGACACTTATTATTGTGTAAAATCTTTATTATCTTAGTAATATTGCATTAACAGCAGTAAAGTTATTGTATAGTACAACCTCAGAAGTTACAGTAGGTCTTATAGGTGGCCTTTTATTTTGAATTTGCTATAAGTGTGTGTGTGTGTGTGTGTGTGTGTGTGTGTGCATGTGCACAAATGCGTTTTGCTTGTGCCCATGCATTTAGGTGTGGGTGTGAACATGTATGTGTGGGAACATGAATGCATGCGTGGCAAGCCCAGGGTGGCCTGGCTACATGACTGACTCCTGGCCTGAAAAAATCTCCCAGTCCGGCCCTGGCAGGAAGTAGGTGAGAGTATCAGAAAAGGCAGAGGAAACCTTGAGCTAAGCAGGCAGGAAAGGAAAGGAAAGGAAAGGAAAGGAAGGAACACTGGATATCTACTCTCAGGAACTGCTTTTAAGAATCTAGCACCGTCTGACTGTCCAATGACTATTTGTAAAGCCATTTGACATGGTGAACAGAATAGGACTGATGAGTGTGGGAGGGAACAAGCACAGCTGAGACGAATGGCTAATCAGCAGTAGAGCAAGGGGCAGGAGACAGGCCAAAATCATGACACAACCTTTGTTTGATTTTTAGTATTCATTTCATTTGCATTTTAATTATATTCCTTAATTCCACATATTAATTCTGTAATATAATAAAGTGTGTATATTTGTGTGATTGACGTATTTCAAATGTTATTCAAATGTTCAAATATAACAATGCATTAATAAGAAGCCTCCTGTCTGAAACCTGTTATTATGAGGAAAACTAAAACAACTGAATTTATGCAGCATCTAAGAGAGGAATAAATAGAAGAGGAGATTAAGAAAGGAGATAGACTTAGAAAGAGTGAGACAGAATACCTTATGAACAACTTCTTTAAATGGTAAAAATGAATTGATATTCTTCTAGTAATATAATGAAGCAGGTGGGGCCCATCAAAGATAATCCTTTCCTGGGTTCAGGAGAAGCTGCTATCTGACCTCCCTATACAATTCTCTTCTTTTAAACATTGCACATGTACAAAGACACTCAGGTATGTTTATGACAGAATTTTCTTGCGTATTAAAAGATGAAGCTTGGAGAATAAAGTGGGACGAACGGTAGTTCCAACCGGTTTCTTTTACTACTTTCAACCCTTTTTTCCTGATCTGTGTAGCAGGTTCTGAGGTTCTGGTTTTTGTCTGAAGTTTTAGGGTGATCCTTCAGGCCCCCAGCTGAACACGTCTCAATGTTAGCATTTCATCATCTCATCTTATACTGATTTACCCATCAGTGCTTCTCTCTGTTCCTTCAGAACAAAGAGATAGAGCCAGACCTCCTGACCTTGTCTTTCACTCCAGCCTTTTTCTTTTTCTTTTTTTTTTATGGCAGCAAAAGATTTAATGTGTCTCGTCCTTCACTACAGACTGGGATTCTTTCATTCTCATATCTATTTTATTTCTCAACTTCTTCTCTGTTACTTCTGTTTAGGTTACTAATGCTGATTAGATAATAAATTAAGACAGAATAATTCAGCTCGTACTCACACAGACATCCTACAGTCTGTGTTCACTATACTATCAAAAAAGATTCTGTCATATGCGCCTTTTCTCTAATTCAAACAACTCACCTGACCTAAATTTTTGTCCTTTACAGGTCACTGCACCGCCACAATATGTGCTACAATCGTCAGCAATGTAGGCTTGCAACAAAAAGGTCCCAGGTTCAAATTAGAATATGTGTTCTTTCTGCATGGGGTTTACATGTTTTCAGTAAGCAACGTGGGTTCTTTTGGGGTACTCCAGCCTCCGACTACAGTATCAAAATATGCTTGTTTGGTTACTTGGTGTAACTAAATTCACCTCAAGAGTCAACGCATGCTCTGTGAGGTGCTTTTCTTTGTCTCTCATGGAGTGTGACATACCACTCCAACAAATCTAAAGTAACTTTAACCATTTTAATTATCACTTTAAGCATCTTTTGCTATGCTTGTCATCTCGTTACATAACAATCACAAACCTACTTTATGTGTATTTCATTGGGATGTTGTGTGATAGACAAAAACAAAATAATTTGTAATTGAGTGAGAAGAAAACAACACTGTTTTTTTCTTTAATTTAAATAAAATTGCCGTGTTGTTGTATTAAGTCTCCTATTCTGCCAACTGCCTTTTAAAGCTTCTGCATTAGGTAATGGAAGTCATCTGCTTAATTTAATCTCTTAATAAATTCCTCAGATGTTTGTTAGGGAACATTAATGAATGATTAGTATCACAAAGTTCAAGGACCATACATGGATTTATGTTTAATCTATCATGTTAATATTGAGAAAATATGAGACACAAAATCTACATCAATAACTACATATAAATGATGTCAAAGACTGGACCATTGCATTTCATTCTAACTACAGTCATATTGAATAAATTAGAATATGTGTTCCAGCTAAGCTAATTTATCAGGTTAGGTACCCTGAAATTAACTTTAATATAGCTATTGAAACATTAATTTCACTTCTGGATGGTTGATGGAGATGGGAGAAAAATCATTGCAGACAGATTAAAATCTTCTTATTGAATAAATATAATTCAATTATAAACACATGCTTTTGTATTCTTTTCAATTCATAGTAAATAGGACCACATTAAGCTAATGACTTTTTTAAATCCTGCTAAATAAACATTTTCTGTGATCATCTGAGCCCAAAACAATTTCTAAACTGGATGCCTTTATTCAAAGCTGATGGCAGCCTAACCAAAAAAATTGCAGGTACACTTGCAACATAAGGATTGACTCCAGGTAGATCAATTCAAAAGCACACCATCCTCAGACAGACACATCTGAGTGTGAGACTTGAACCAGCGGTCAGCAGGTGAAACAAATGTAAGAAATGTGGAGGCAGATTTAGCCAAACACATCCGATAGGCACAATCTTTATGCAGAAGTAAAGCTGTGGTCCAGAGTAGCAGCAACAAGCCGAGAGAATCTGAAAAAAGGCAGAGAAAAACCTGAATACATAACTATGACATGATCACAGCAGGCAGAAACGTAAAGGATTGTAGGAATTTTATTGTCATCACATCACATGTGGTACATGAGGTGGGACGATATTGCAAGGAACACTGACTATTAACTAATTTGGGACTTTCTGACAGTCCAATGACTGTTGACAAGGTTAACGGAGTAGGACTGAATGTGGGCGGGACCAGCACACTGGCAATCAGACGGGCCAGTATCATAACAAATTTTAAGTCTGGTTTTTAATATTTTATTTCATTTACATTTGAATTAGATACACTAATTCCATGTATTCATTATGTAATGAATTAAAATCTGCAAATATTTACAAAAAACGATTGGTGTAATTGGGTTTGGATAAAGCTGGTGGCAGGTGGCAACCATGTATATCAGAGTCGTAGTTTAGAACTCCTCTCTGCGGCTTCTCTACAGTTACCTACCCAACATCCCATTGAGACGGTGTCCTGCCCACGGCCAAAACCAAATAGATTAAAGATCGATCTAAAAAGAGCTAATCCTGAAAATCTCATACAGATAAAAAAAACTCAGATGAAACAAAAATGTACAACTATTAAGTGTGGCTTATTGAACATCAGATCTCTATCCTCAAAATCCTTATTAGTTAATGATTTAATTCTTGATAATCAAATTGATTTGCTTTGTCTCACAGAAACCTGGCTGCAGAATGAGGATTATGTTAGTATCAACGAATCAACTCCCTCTAATTATTCCAACTTTCACATTCCTCGAAGTACTGGGAGAGGTGGAGGAGTAGGAAGCATTTTCCAATCAGGTTTATTAATTAATCCCAGGCCAACTAATAGTTATAGTTCTTTTGAACATTTAACCCTTAGCCTTCCTCATCCAACCTCTAAAAGAATTAA
>JAVLVB010000132.1:1374493-1393574 GCA_032876305.1 Orestias chungarensis | reverse complement strand
ACCTCCCCCGTGATCGTTATTATTTATTGTTTTTGTACTCAGTCGGTTTAGTTCTTGTTTCCCGTGTTAGTGTTTGTTTATTTAATTATTGTCTTTGTGCTTGTTACATTTGGTTCCGTCATTATTGTTTCCCGGCTTGTTGTTATTTTAGTTCCGCCTCCGCGCCATTAGTTTTTCCTCTCGCTCCGTTCAGTTGTTCCGTGTGTGGTTCCTGGTTCCTTTCATGTACTGTTCACCATTCCTTCCCTCAATAAATTATCTTGGCACTCAAACTCCACCTCTGCTCGAGTCATTGAAACCCTTTCTGACATTAACTGGCAAACCTAATAACCAAGGCATGACTTCTGAAACATATGACACTATTCAGAAATAATATATATTATAATCAAACAAAGATAATTGTGTGAATAAATTAAGTACTTTATATAGTATGATTTAATCAATTTGTGATAAAAACGTTATTGAAATCAATCTGGCCTGAAGTGAAAAAGTGAAGTCACCTGAATTAACCCAATTTTTAGGAAAGCTTGAGGTCAATCTTAAGGGCCACACACAGGTATTGTTGTTTGCAGAACTATGTTATCCAAAAGTCAGTAACACAAACTCCTGTGTAACCATACGCAGCAAGCTGCAAGATAAAAAAAAAAAAGTAAAACAAAGGAAATTTAAGAACGGGTCTGGAAGCAAAGTTAGGGCTAAAATCCATGGATCTGTGTTGAACCTTTCCGACTAATGGCAGTTTTTGTCTGCCAAAGATATTCATTAAGTTTAAAGGGTAAATACCTTTTGACAGAGAAACACAACACACATTAGTTTTTATTTAGATATGCTTTGTAGACAATAATTGGAATTGGAAGTTGTGAAATAAATTGTTGAAATAGTTTTTCATGATCTCAAAAAAGCAATAACATAAATATCTGTAAGAGGGAACACTTTTTCTAAGCAGTAGGTATAGTGAATAAGTTAAATAGAGATTTTGACCTCCTCACTCTTTTTTCTTGCCTTTTTACCACCAACCATTTCACAAGACCAAGTCTGTTGCTATAGTAGCATCAAATGAAAGTTTGACAAGGATGGCATACATTTTTAAACCTCTTATTGGCAATGCCTCAAAGGTAGCACCTCCTGCTACCCTCCCCTTCAGCTGCTGTTCAGCCACATCAGCGTCAAGCCGCCGGCTCCCTGGAGGAAGACTTCCGCGCCGGGCCGGCTGCGACTCCGGAGTCTAATTGGGGCCTGAGGATGCCTCACTCTGCTGCTGCAGCTGAGCTGCTGCTTGCTCACAGAAGGATCAAAACCCGGTGACTAGCCAGAGGTTAGGGGTCTGCGGGTGGCTGCTCTGCCAGAGGACAATCGGACTGTGATGGCATCGCTGTACTTCAGACCGCATGAAATCTGACTGACGCCCTCAGCTGCTCAGTCAGCATCTGATATAGAACATTTCAACATAACTGCAGCCGATGGGTGAGATAAGGCTCCATGCTAAAATAGGAAAATGATGATACATCTCTTTGTTGAAAGCCGATTAGCTCAAGCATTCTTTGAAGCCTGATTAAGTTACCAAAAATTGTGGAATTGCCAAGAGCTGAAACATTCCTTGCAGTTTCTATTCTGTTTTTGTGAAGTTTCGAAAGCATAAACAACAGTTAGGACGTGATTTGTAATGTTTATTCTGCTCAAATAAACAAAGTTTGTGTGCATGTACTAGTCCCCATTTAGGGCAATATCTGGGACACCCAAAATATAGAGAACACAGCAAGATTAAGCACAGACAGTCAAAGAAGAAAAGCAGCATACATGTTAAAACATACATAAAGCTACTTTCTGTAATCTAAAACAAACAAAAAGTACATTAAATTAAAAATCTGAAATAACGTATTACTCATGCAAACATTGATGGGGTCATGGGGTGCCTCCTCAGCATCTCTGGCCTGGTGGGCTGGGACATGTGGTGCCTGGTGATATCCCTTTTGGCATCCATGTGTTTCTCTATGAGATCCCAGGCCATAGTCGCCTCTGACAGGATAGATGGGCGAATTGTTAACTGGTCACCCAGAGGGATTGTGCCAAAGTGTCGAAGCTGATCCCCAAGGTGTAACTTGCATGTATTACAATGCAGTAATATGGAATATTAGTGAACAAAAAGCATCATGAAGCCTAAGGAACACAGTATTATGGTTAGGGTAAAAGCTTTGGAGAAATGTAAGAAACAAAAATTGGAAAACAAAAAACTTAAAATGTGTACCACTGACAGAGTAATGCGTAGTTTGATGCTTAACAATAAAAAGGCAGTTACAACAAAGCAGGCATCCAGTCATAGGTCACCCACTGTAGTTAAAACAGTAATAATAAATCTGGATGAGCTGCAGAGATCCACAGCTTGGGGGAAAGAATTGTTTAACAGCCTGATTGTTAGTTGTGCATTACACCAATAAGGCTTATCACTGTCAGGTATGGGGCTTTTGCCTGGGTTTGTCTGTTGGTGCTCCTGTTGCCATCACCAGAGGGCGTCCTGGAGGCTGTTTTCCCTGAGACGCTGAGCTGGCAGCATCTGTTGCTACAGGTGCTGCCAATCTTCCTGATAAGGCTGTGGAGGATAAAAGGAGCGGTTCTGCAATCATTAGGTATCTGAGCGTTACCATCCATGGTAACACCAAGCCTCTCTGCAGTCTCAGGAAAGCTTACGGTGCTACTTGTTGATATCTCTCTTGTGTTGTCCTTAGTCACTACTTCTCTTGTGTACTACGCAAGGTAACCATCTTTGAACTCCCTCCTCATGGAGATAGTTCAAGCCATATACAAACCAGCAGAAAAAAACCTTTAAGATTAATCAACTTCCGGCCGCAACCCCTCCTCGGACCTTCCAGATCTGTCCAACCCAACGTCACCACCACAGCCTCCACTATCATCCACGCCTTCTGGACTCACCATCTCAAAACGACAGCAGGCCCACAAACCATTACCCACAGATTCTCTCAACTATCCCTGGCGGACTAATTCCTGCACTCAATTAAGACTGGCTCTAATAAATCATACTAAATAACCTTCCTGGATTCCAACTCACCAGTCCGTTTCCCTCCACAGCTCCTGGTTCACTCCTTGCTGTTTCCTCAGTTCAGGACCTGAGCCCATATCTTGCGCATTTATCACTGATTTAATAATTCACCTTTACCTGATTCTGAGTCCTTCTGAGTTGTTTCCTTAATGTGAGTCAGAGCCATTGGCAAAACCATGACAGTCTTTAAATGTACTGTTGGAAGCTCCAGACCTGAGGTCAGAGGTGATAAGTTCATTTGAACCCTACAGTTAAAATGACATTAGTCTGTAAACAGTATTTTTACATTGAAGCATGTCACTGGGTTCCACAGGGCAAACAAAACAACTCTTCATTCCTCTATAAATACAGCTCTCATCTATATTTGCACATGGAAACACTGATGCGTCTGTATCTATCAAGGTAATCAGCGTACACTGTGCAATGTAGTGTTAACAGTTGAGGTACATTAGTCTTTCTGAATCAACAATTAATGTTAATTTATCTCATGCAAATATAATAACGTGGATACAATTGTTCTAAGAAGTATGGTTATTGTTATAGCATATAAGTGTAGGTTGTTATGTTTTTGGTGGAACTCATTACTTTGCAGGCTTCTTGCATCTGCCCTGTTGTTTATGTCCAATGCAGCCGAATGTGTTTTCTTTTAGTTGAATCTACTAAAACATCTGGTCTATGGAATGTTTTTTCACTAACTCTTGCATAGTCAGTGGACCTATAGACTCTCTGTATGGTCATAGATGGTCTTCAAGGGAATGAAATCAGTTGAAATTAAACATGTTCTATATATGTGTTTGAAGCTTTCAATAGTTTGTCTTTCTTTTAGCGTGTTTTGGTGTGTGGAAAAATAAGTTGACCTACTTCTAAAATTGAACCCAGCGTAGGACGTTTTTAACACTAAAAGACAATTTTAAAGTATGTTTAGTTGAATTATTTCTTGAATTCTCTTTGTGAGCTTAGAAATATTGTTTTTATGCACCTCTAAAAGTTTTAAATATGTAATATTTTTAGTAAAGATTGAAAATGATCAACTGCAGACACATGTATGCTACCTTCCATAACTTCATTTTAAGCTATGCTCATTAAAGTAGGCCGTAAGTGGCAGAGCTCTTTAAGAAGAAATGGATTTAAAGGACTCGACTGTCAAACCGTAAAGCATAACAAACAGGAGTTTCCTAAATAAGCAGAATCGAGAGTCCAGATACTGAGAACAATGCATAACATCTAAAATAAGTGTCTTGAAATCATGGAGACTCTGTGTTCGTAGGTTATGTGTCTTTTGAAAATCATAATTTTTCCTTGCCTTACTTTCATAATAATACTTTCAGCATTATTTTTTTAAGTTTTGTAGGTTTTGTGTTTCTTTTTTGCATCGCGCTGTTTTTTTGTTTTTGCTCAAACTAAATGTGCATAAAAGCGTGAGGTTGGGAACGAAATCACTGATTTTGCTTAGATCTGATATTTCTTTAAGTAGTTGCTAGTATGCAAGGGCTGTTAATGAGCATTTATTCTGGATGAACTCGTTCAAAGGGATAATTTAAACATTATTAGAGTAAACTAACAATGGAAAAATCAACTAAGAAACTTTTCGTTTTAAACTTGTTTCTTTTTGCTTCAAAAAGCAGACAGAGTGTGGAATCTTCTGACACCAGAACAATTGTATGTTGCTTCTCTGTTTGCTTCAGATAAGGTCAGTGCCCTGAGAAGTCAAAGCCATTTCTGCTCAAACTTAATTCTGGCTTCTTCTTTGGGTAAACCCGTTTCAGGCTACATTTCTGTGTGCAGTGCCAGAGACATGAGTCACCTTACAAGCTACTTTTGACCTAATCTGGCTTTATCTGTCACAATGGGGGTGTTTTCCTTGGTGTATTAAAGATTTCACAGACACGATAGTTTGTATTTCTGATTTAGTTTCATAACCAAAGTTTTATATAGTTCATAGTAGGACATTTAGGTATCTGTGGCTTTACTAAAAGAAATATACAATTGCAATAAATCAGTTAAATACCTCAATTGCACTTAGACCTTCACTTTGAAAAAAAAACATATAAAAATACTAAAATAAAAAAAAAGAAGAAAAAAAAGCAACCCAAAGCAGCTACAGAATAATAATGAAAAAAAAAAATCTAAAATTTGTTATTTATGTAGATTTAACAACAAAGTATTTTTTTTTCTGCAATGATACATTACCTGCAGCATCTGATATCACAGCGCAAAAAAAAAAAAAAAGGTTAATTGAAGTCATGCATCAAGGGGATAGATACATTGGGTGTGGGGATAAGTCATCGGAGTAGACTCATGATGGGGAGACATGCCACAAAGAGGAGTGTATAGATATAAAGAACAAGACAAGCAAGCAGAGAAAGGGATTAAGGTAATTTGATGAGTACGAAGACAGATAAGGGGAGACCCGGTTGAGGGTAAGGTAGAATGTGGTTATATGACGCACTGTGAAGGATAAGTAAATTGCGTGTAAGTAGACTGAGAGGTACATGTAAGGCATGGTCCTGTTTCTGAACCTAAGTTAGCATATTAGATTTATTGAGTAACATAAACTTTATGTGGTATGTATGGCTCGGACTTATTCTGTATTCAACCGTTAAAAGAAATGTGAGCTGGTGTACTAAGTGTACAACAATAAAGGGGGGTCTCCTTGCTTATCAACTTGTGCTTAAAACATCATCAAATTGTCAACATGCTCTATGGGAACCTTTTTTAAATAAACCCCATTGTTTCTTTCAATATAAAACTTAAATAGAAGTTAGAGCGAGAGTAATTTGGTGACAATTTAATGGCTGTTGCTTTATTGATTGTTAGGTTTACAGAGTCCATGAGCCGGATCAATGCAGACCAGCAATCACATCCGTCATAATCCTCCTCAGCTTTCAAACATAGGAATCTGATGTTGTGCTGGATGAACAGAGAGCTACTAAAAAAATCCATCTTTGTAAACAACATAGATTCACCTAAACAAAGTATCAATAAGAAGATATACCTGAAAAAGACATTTCAGCGGCTCATTTATCCCGGACCTGGTAACTGAGCAGAGCATTTCACTTACATATGGTGATTAGCTATTCCATTGACTCGGTGCCGGAGTGGTTTGAGGATTTATTTTTGTTTATTCGAATAAACAGTGTCAGGGCAGCAGTCTATGACAAACACTCTATTCAATGGCTGTTCTATTAAACAAGTTATTGCTCAGACACTTTTTTTCAAATGAGGGGTAAGGAAGAGAATACAAAGCACATTCTATGGTTCCGTGGATGTGGATGAACTCAGCTTCACCTCTAAAACAAATGCTGGAATTATCAACTGAATGCTCTTTGTTTGTTATTTTGTCACTCATATTGGATGTACGGCTTAGCTGCAATGGGTTTATGACTAATTTCCTAATGTGACATATATGCTTCAGCTAATGTAGCAGGAGAAAAATATTCACCTTCAAGTAGTTAAAACACTCTTGCCTTAATAGTCAGATTTATATTTATATTACAGTCATGGCATTTAATAAATAGTGATAAGTTAAAAATTTCAACCCCAATGACTCAAATACACTGCTGGCATAATGTGTACACTCCTAACTATGGGATGGTTTAGAACTGTCTTATAAGTTCAAGTAAATTTTTTTTATTGATAAGTCTTTTTTTACACAAGGGTTAATTATAGTTGCCACAATGGTTAACGCTCTGGTAACCTGGCAGATGATATATTTCCATTGCTATGCTGATGACATTTAGCGAAAAAGTACTGATGAATCTGTTAAGTTGAGCCATTCTTTACCCTTGGCAAGACTGCTAGAATTAGAAATATGATTTCCTTATGTGATGCAGGAAAGATGGTCCAGTCATTTGTTATTTTAATGTTGGACTTTAAAAACACTGTACAATCTTTCAATTTATGTGAAATTGTAAAATAATATTCTGTATTCTAACAGAACAATCCAGTGAAACAAAGATTGTGGAGTTGTGAAGAATAAAAAAAATTGTTTAACCAGACACTTTCAAAGACATCAGCCCCCTAAACTACATACATCATTTTATACTGTATGTATATTCACTATAAATCCATGGGTGACACAAAGTTAAAACGCTTAATTCCAATATGTTCCAACTGCTAGAGAAATATTGGACATCAATGCTAAGTGCTATGGCAACTGACTAGCTTACCTTTATTGCAATAATTGTTTTTTTCTCTTTACCTCCCAAATTAAAGTAGGGTTAAGCTATTTAGATATGTAGTGATGATACTTGTCTGTACTTTTAAGGGTTCTTATCTTGCCAGCAGTATAAAGTGAGGGAATATCCTGAAGATAGATGTATTTTTCCCTATCGGGATAAATTAAGTATTTTTGATTGATGTCTTAAAACTGAAGCTCTTGAAGAGCTGACTTCATTGTATTAAAAAGAGCTAACAGAAAAGAAAAAGGTTCACAAGTCCCTGATATTCTGAATTGATCTCTATCTGTTTTGTAGTCACAGTAGTTCAGATTGCCAACAGCAGGAAAACTAACAAAAGATTTTGGCTGTGCTGCTGCTTGTTTGTCACCACAGCAAAGCAATGTTTTGCTTATCAGTGTACCGTGCAGATCACGTCAATGAAAACATGGTATGATCATAAACAGGCTGCTTATGCTCCAATGTGGCAAAAAGAAAATTCTCCCCAGTGTAAAAGATTCACTTTAGTCTTCTAAAATCACTGGTGATTTGAGGATGACAGGAATAAGGATTAGATTTGAGGTGATTATTTTTTTCATAAAGGCGGAAATGCAGCTATTCTACAGTATGTGGATTTAAGGTCAGGTCACAGTGAAATGGAACCACTTTTTTACTTTATGAATGAAAACCTATTTTAAGGTTATCTGTGATTCATGTGGGCCAGCTCTGACAAGCACTTGAAACCACCAATGAAAGTTCCTCCCTTTTTCTAAACATTAGCAGGTAAATACATTTACAGCTCAAAGTTAATGTAGAATGCATTTATAAAACAAATCCTTTGAATTGGTCCAAGTTTCACACAAAATACAATTTCATTTAGTCTTGAAATGAAAAAGATTTGTTTTGTCTATTTTGTCTATACAGTCCGACTTTATTTTATAAAAAAGATACCTATGGAAAGCCCCTTCTTTCATCTGCGACAAGGGCTTAATGACTGAGCTAGCAGAAATCTGAGAGAAGACATTATCATCCTGGAGGATGAAAACGCTATTAGAAACTGATTAGGTGGAGAAAAGCTGGATGGAAATCACTCTGAATCTTTTTTTTAACCATTAATTAGTTGTTCTGTCAGTGCGGTTCATTCTGCGGGTATGACTAATGTGCCGAGGTCTCCCACTGCTCTTCATGACCAGTTGGTACATTGCTGTCACATTTGCATATGTAGCTCTGACAGCAAAGAAAAGACCACCGCCTATTAACGTAGCTGCAGCTCTGTGTACAGTGTGCTGTACAAGATCACATAAAACTAACAGGATAGCCAGATAGTGTCAGTAATTGGCTGATTGTGACATGACTTACAGTACGTTATGCTGACATGTCGGTGAACAGGAAGAATATATCAGTTTGCACCTCTAATGTGACACTGACACCTAACCTAGGTTGCGTCAAACCCCCCACTCAGATTTATTTGAAGTTTGAAGTAAAATCGGTGGGGTAACAATCTTAATCCTCTGTTACAAATAAACCATTCCCTCTGGACACCGTTGTGTAAATTATGAGCCTTAGAAGGGTTTTAAAGAGGTGCTCCACAGACTAGTCCCCAAGAAATTGTTTGACCTCAATGCACATCACTTTTATGGCTGCCCAAATATTTTATGGAGAATTTCTTTTAGAGAGGATGCGGGGTGCCCTGGTGGGGCTTATTTAATGTCTGAAAAAGGTTGTAGCTGATGTGTACTTTGGTTCATCGCCCCCCGGCATAATAATGCACTTACATTACATTCTATTACCATTCTGTCCCATTCCTGTTGTGATCCACTGCTGTCTCTGATTTTCAGTTTATTCTTTGTATTAATTTATCCTCATTGTCTTTTTAAAAAATATTTCTGTAGATTGTTTTTATTCACTGATCACAAAGGATTCTGGTTTCTTTTCACCTTTCCTCAGCCTGCTTGCTTGTTTCCCTCCTTAGCTGTATTTAATTATCAAATCTACCTCTGCCTACTCTCTCCTCAGCTATATCCTTTTACCTCTTATTAGCTCCCTTTTGCATCCATTTTTGTTCTTCTCCTTTGTCTAAGTGTATAAGCACTGCTATGGCTCCTTCCATTAACATTTGCTTGCTCCATTTCTGTACATTTACGTAATTTGTGTTCATTTTCCAAATCCTCCTGCTGTAAGTTAACTGTTTAGCGGATAAATCATCATCATCTACCACTTTGCAGTTGGGTTATTTAACAGTATCATGGAAATCCCTCCTTGTTGCTGCTTTCTATAGAATCTATAAAATAAATTGAGCTGCTCCTTGTCCACACCCACCACCACCACGACCAACCAAAGAGTTTCAAGTTTTCAATGATGTTGAAACCTATTTAGATTTAGATGAGGTGTTTCTCCTCTTCAGCTTTTCAGGAATACAGGAACTCCATAGATTGTGAGAAGGATTGCTGATGCTACAGTCTGAAATAACTGAAATAGCAAAATAACTTTTATAGCACGTTTGCCTAAATGTACAATATTACATATTTGAGCTAAATGTTTGATCAGATTTAGATTTAGTAAACAAAAACAGTATCATCTAGATTTCTATAATAAAGAATTAAAAATTTCATCTTGTTATATCCTATCAGTTGTTTGCATCAGAGTGAGTTCTTTTTCAGCACTTCTCCAGTTGTACAAAGGGGGTCAACCGTGCTCTTCCTCTGCTGGAGCGTTTGCCACTCCAGGTGCGCCCAGTTGGCGTTGATGAGCTGAGCCAGTATAAGAGGAGGGGTGGATCAGCTACTCGACGCCTGAGTGTTTGTTACTCCTGGTTCCCGTCATCTCCAGTGCTCCAATCCACGCAAGATCTCTTTCTGGTTCACCGCATCCATCTCTGGTCTCCCCTCTCCTCTTGGCTCGGCTCGATCTGCCCACTCCAGCATTACCCCATCTGTCGTGCATGTCCCCTTGGACAACTTGTCCACTCTCTCACCGCTGAAAGGAACTCACCTCACACATCCCCCCTGGCGTCAACATTCCATTTACCACAGTGGTCTGCGGTCTCCCACGTCGTTGTACGCTCTGAGTCTCCTGCCGTTCCCCGCTATCCCACTGTTCCTTCTGACCTGCCGAACATCGCCGTCACCCGCTGTCTCCCGTCGCCGGATCCCACTCCTTTCCCCTTCAATAAAATTCATTATAACTGTTCTCCTGAGAGTTCTCTGTTTATGTGGGTCAGAAGCTTAAACAACATGACAGTTTGTTAATCCATTTTAATGACGTTCAAGGAGTTTGCCGAGCAATAAATCGTGCTCAGCATTATCCTTCAATATGTGCACCTATTATATAAATCTTCAGCCATGTATAATATACACAGCACACTCACAAATGATGCAGGATTATGAAAGATCTATGTGAACCATAAAACAATCACCCAACGTTAACATTCTATTTCTTTCTACACTATGCAGATGTTCTGTCTGCACGAATGTAATTTATTCACCACGGCATTCATAATGCTGGTTGGAAGACTAACACGGCAGTCTACTGGTTTGAATAGTATCACTGGAGATCACCCACAGTGTGCGATCCTCGCATTGAAACGTGGTGGATAGCTACCGTATCATGCTGTGGTGAGAATTTGTCAGTAGAATGATCTGAGGGGAATATAGAGAAAAATACAAGAGTAATCCTCTAAGAAAGCTGTTTTGTCAGGTTGAGTCCTTTCAGGGCCGTTTTCAGGTTGTCCACAGGGGGTTGCCAGAGCCTCCGCTACTGGAGCACTTTTTCCACCTGCGCACCTGGCCAGGTGCAATCCATTGCTGCTAACGAGCTGAAGGAGTATAAGAGGAGTGGTGGACCATCTACTCGACGCCTGAGTATTAGTTGCTCCCCGTAACATTAAACTCTGAGTGCCAGCGTGAATTCTCTAGTGATTCTTCTTCTCTAGTTTATGTTTCATGTCTCAAGTTCTCCAGTTATAGTTTTCAAGTTCTCTAGCCTCCAGTTGCCTTAGTCCTCCAGTTGTTTATTTTTTCCTCCTAGCCCTTTTGAGTTTCTTTGTATTTTGCACTTTGATTATTTTGATACTATTTATTTTGCCCTTGTATGTCCCTCATCGTCTCCTGTGCTCCACCCAGGTTCTTACCGTCACCAGAGATCAAAGCCTTGCAAGAATCCCACTGTCGTCATAATCATCTGGTTTCACCGCTCCTCTGGCTCAGCTCGGTTTGCTCGTTCCAGCACCCTCCATCAGTTGCGCTCTCCCCCTGGACAACCTTACCATCTGGACACAAGCTGAAAGGACTCACCACTCACTCCTCGCTGGCGTAAACAACCTCCACCAAAATAAGATCTTTCCATTATTCATCACGCTCCGTCTGCAAAACCTCACCCCACTCTGCTTACCTCTCAGTGGTCTCCGGTCTCCCACGTCGTCCTTACCATCCTCTGAGTTCCCCATTGAAGTTTTGCCGTGCCCGCTGTCTCTGGATTCCCTCTGCGCCCGCTGTCTCTGGATTCCCTCGCCTTATTCACGGCTTCCAGCTCCAAACAATATACAAACCAAGCTCGAATAACATGACATTTTTAGAGACTAAAGACCTGATTGTGGGGCAGAAGTCCAATTAGGGGCAAGACAATGAGTCTATTAGTTGGAGTAATAAAGAAAAGCTTATTTGGAGGTGTTGTATTTTAAATGGTTTCACCTTTAAAAACATATACAAAATTGGGTGATGAAACCACTTTCACACATGATCTTAAAGTATATCCTGTAGTTTAGATATTGTCTGTTTTTTATTAATAAAATATTTTTGGATACAAAATATTACTATTGATGTAGCTATATTGAAGTATGAACTTATATCTTTTTTATTTCTGCTAATTAGCTATCTTAGCTATAGTAGATGTTTAATGTAGCTTTCCATTACTAACCGGATATAGGCATTCAACTCACAAATACATTCCAGTATGGAAAAATATAAAGCACATTAAGAGGCCAAAAGGTGAAGTAAATTGTCCTCAATAAAAAGTGACGAATTATAAAGCTGTCACAAAAGGATTAGTCTCCCACACTGCATTAAGCGGATGTTCCCAGGCCAAAATGTAAATTTCTGTTGATACAAGCTCAAGGGCTTTAGTAAAACCAAGTCATAGCTTTTACATCACGTACTAGTGGGCAAGTTAGGCTTATTACAATGGTCCAATTAATTTAACTATGTCAGTTTTTCTTTTAAAGAGAAATTATTTTAACAATTTGGCAAATAAATTGCTAAATCCTACAGAGTTACCATACAGCTAATTAGCTATAAACAACTATGACATTTCCTGTTTAAATCGAGCATTGCTCTTTTTTCACTGGCTCCTGTTTGACTAGGAGACATAACAATCTGTGGCCATCAGCCAACCCACAGCATATTGATTACTGATCAAATCAGTCAAGTAGGCAGTGATTTAAGTGTCTGGAAGATGACTGCGATATTTGTTTGTCCTGAAGCCTCCACATCATACTGACTGAAAGCACTGGGATTTTTTTATTGCCACTGAGCCATTAATATTAATACCTACATACAGATGAGACTTTTACATCAAGCTGGAAAAAATATACATAAAACAATAAAACATGTTTTTGGAATAGACTAGAATAGAATAGAATAGAATAGAATAGAATTGAATAGAATAAAATAAAGTATAATAGAATAGAAGTACTTTATTCATCCCCGCAGGGAAATTACTTTGCAGTTGCAGCATACAGACAAGGAGTAGTAATGTAAATAAAAATTAAATAAAAAATGCTGTAAAATGTAAAAAGGCTTTAAATTATATGTACGAGCAAATGTGCAACAGATGCAGTTGTGCAAAGTTTAACTGATAAAATAAGTACCAAACAATTAATTATGTTTTATTGTACAGTGAGATGGCATGTGGCAGGAAAGATTTTCTGTATCTGTCCCTTCGGCACCGGGGCTGAAGCAGTCTATGTGAAAAGGTGCTCCGCTGTCTGTATAAATGGAAATGGCGGTACTCACAAATGTCATACCGGGGCAGGGTCCTGGTTTTAAACAACCTTGTTGCTTTACAGCTGTGGCACAAGCTCTGCGTTTTAGACCCACCATCAGGTTTACTTGTAAATATTCAATCAGAGATGGTCAACTTCTTCTGGAGTGGTCTACATTGGGTGCCACAGTCTGTCTTGTTTTTATCAAGAGAGGAGAAGGGCCAGGATCCGGTCCACTGGTGCTGCGCTTCCTGGAGAGGGTGAAGGAGCGATTGACAGCTGGGGAGAGGCGGCTCCTGCAGCTAAACTCCTTGGCAGAGTCCCTGCCTGATCAGACTGACCCGTTCCCAGATGTGTTCCTGGATCCCAATTTTGAGGAGGAGAGTTGTCCCCTGCTGCAAAGTCCAGACTCAGAGACGGACTTATGCAAAACAGGGCCAAAAGTACTGTACAGATATTGCACAAAAATCCTGAAGAAGAGAACTCTCTACAGAATAGAGATCAGTACAGAGAAAGAGCCATCAGTGTATGGAGTGACAGACTCAAAGGTCAGAAACCTCAATGGAGAACTTTACATTATCCCCCAATAAAAAAATGGAGTGGTGATCTGCAGTGGAGGATACTTCACGGCGCCAACAAACAAACTAATTTTTATCGATCATCAGTCCTGGGGTTTTAAATGAGTGACCTTTTTGCAGTTTGTCTGAGAGTGTGTTTCATGTTTTTTATGGATTGTGTATGGCTAACTAGTTTTTTAAAGTTTTTAACGAGCATTTTTAGCTTTTTTGTCGTGGTTTTTACCAATTCCATTTTTATCAATGGTGTACATCACAGTCGGAGTACTAGTTTTAAATTCCGGATTTTAACATCTATTATAATCAGATTCCATTAAATAATTTTGTTTTTTTTGAATATCTAATAACTATTTGTATCTGTTTACTCCCCAGATTCTTCCTCAATATATCTAATAAATTAACCTTTTCATTATTATAATCAGATTCCCTGTTCATACAATTTCTCTCTCTTTCATACTTATGACATTCTAACATAACATGTTTAATTGTTTCTAACGTTCCACAGTGGTCACATTTGCCAGTATTATGTTTTTGTATTTTAAATAGTATATCATTTAGTGCAGTATGTCCAAACCTTAACCGTGTTATTACTCTTTCCTCCTTTCTATTTCTTCTACCATTTTTTCTCCTACTCTCTTCTGAATTCCATTAAACCATCTTCCTGTTTTCTCTTCATCCCACCGTTTCTGCCATTTTTCCATTAGTTTTTCTTCAACAATACCTCAGATTTACTTGTTTTAACTGTAAAATTAAAAGGATATTGAATTGCCCTCTTTGATATTTTATCTGCCCTCTCCTTTCCTTCTACTCCAATATGTGCTGGAGTCCACACAAATATAACTATTAAACCCATATTTTGAATTGTAAATAATGTATAAAATATGCCTAATAAAATGTCAACCCTACTATCTGACTGATTGTATTTTAAACTTAATCATGCGGAACTTGAGTCTGAACATATTATTGTTTTTAATGGTTTTAATGGTCTTCTACCCATTGTAATGCTAATAATATTGCCAACATTGATAATCCGTCTGTAATTGGTTTCCCTATTTTTATATTGAATTCTGGTACTACAAAACCTATTCATATTTTTCCAGTTATTTTTGATGCATCTGTATAAATTTGGATATATTGATAATACTTATTTAAATGTATTTGTACTTAATAACTATCTACATTGTAAGATTTATCTTGTTTCTTTTCCAATATTGACACATCTACTGTTGTTTCTGGTAGAATCCATGGTGGTATAATTGATATTGGTATTGTTTGAGTAATTTCTAAATCATTCATTTTAAATTCTTTTAATTTATTTTCAACTGTCCATCCAAAACTCATCATTTTCTATCTTTTCATTTTCCCAACAAGGATTTAAAATTTCCCAAGTTGGATTATCAAATGTATTGCTTTGTAAATTTTACCAATAATTTATTTCTAGTTTTGTTCTTCTCAAATCTAACGGCATTTCTCCCATTTCAATTTCTGCTGCTGTTGGTGTGGTTTTAAATGCTCCAGTACATAATCTTAGTGCCTGATGTTGGATAATGTCTAATGTAACCAGATGTGTTTTAGCTGCTGAACCGTAAACTATACAACCAAAGTCTAAGTTAGATCTGATCATGCCTGTGTAAACCTGTTTTGGTGGTTTCCTATCTGCTCCCCAGTCACTGCCAGCCAGGCATCTCAATATATTAAATACTTTTTTTAAATTTATCAATACATTTTGAATATGTATATTCCATTTTAGTTTTTCATCAAACCATAGTCTTAAACATTTTATATACTTTACCTGCTCTAACTCTTGGTTATATAATTTAAAATGTATTTCCTTGTTTGTTTTTTTCTGATATCATTACTTTTGTAATGAATATCATTAGAGCTCCATCGTCACCAAACAGTGAACATCCCATTTCTTTTCCAATATCTTGAAATACATCATTTATCATAATTGAGAACAATAACAGACTTATGATACTCGCCTGTTGAGTTCCATTTTCTACAATATATTTTCCTGAGATTACTTCCCCAATTCTAACTTGTATTTTCAAGGAATCAAGGAATCAAGGAATTTTATTTGTCATCACATCACATGTGGTACATGAGGCGGGACGAAATTCTAATCCCCAGGTCCAGTTTACACCCTGATAGCAATTTTAAATAATATAATAAAATATAAAGAACTATGCGTGAAATAGGATTTGACTACACAGAATCTACAATATTTTTCTATTGGTTAAAAAGTCTTTAATCCATTTAAATGTTTTCCCTTTAATGCCCAACATGTATAATTTAATTAATAATCCCTCCACCCACATCATATGATATGCTTTTTCTATATCAAAAAATACCGAACAATTTGCACTGTGAATTTTACTAAATGTTCTTGCCATAATTTCAACTTTATCTTCATGTTTTATTATATTGATATTATCTATTTTTAATACAGGATATTAAAACTCTCTCTTTACACCATTCACTCTTTTAATTATTTTTCAATTTTTTTCAATTTTTGTTTCTTTCCCTATTGTACTACAAAAATTTCTCCAATATTCCCTTTTTGAATTCTTAACTTTTCTCCGTACCATCGCTTGCTTTCTTTTATAATCAATTAAATTCTTAGAAATTGGATTACCTTTTAGTACTTTTAATGCTTTATTTCTTAATTTAATTGCTTCTTTGTCCACCATGGTACCATTTTCTTACCATTTTTACACCCTACTTTCTTTATAGAATTATCTGCTGCTTCCATAATTATCTTACAGATTTTTTCATTTACATCATTTATATCCATTCTCATATCTACTTTTTTCTAAGTTTATTTGACTCAAGTATATAAAATTAATTTAGTCTGCATTATTCAAAATAAATTTTTTATTGGCTTTTATATTCTTTTTATTTAAAGTTTATCCTACTCTTATTGTAATGGGACAATGATCACTACCTATCGTTGAATTTTTATAAATGAACCACTCACAAATACCAGCTAAAACATTTGATACTATTGTTAAATCAATAACAATGTCTGACAATGTCAATGTCTAACAATGAACAAGAATTAATGTCTTACATTAATTCTTGTTCCCCTCCCATCATAAATACATACAAGATTTTTTATTTCCATTAATTATTTTATAACTTGTCTATTTTTATCATTACATTTACCCCACAATCTTCTATTTGAATTAAAATCCCCACACCAAATTACTTTCCCTTCCAAATATTTATTTAACTCCTCCATTATTTCACTTGATAATGTTTTACATGGGTTATAAAAATGTATTATTTTAAATTTACCTTCTTGTTCCCATATCTCAATTACTATATATTCCAGTTCTTTCCCTAATACCTGATATTGTATCCCTTGCTTTATAAATATTCCACATCCTCCTCCAGTTCCCTCCTGTCCATCTCTTCTTACACTATCATATCCTTTGATCACAAAATCTAATGCTGTTTTTAACCATGTTTCCTGAACACAAATTATTTCTGGTTGTTCTTCTAGACTGTCAATATAACCTTTAAGTTCTTGTCCGTTAGCAATTAAACTTCTTTCATTCCACTGTAATATTAGCATAGACTACTTTCACCAGATGGTCCTGGTCTTCCATCTACCTCCAGCCTTTTGTATATGTTCTCCCATGATCCCTCTTTAAACCCCAAAAACTTTTCAGCTCCTCTCACTATTATTTTAATCTTTTCAGTTTTATGCTTGGCTTGGTCAGTGCAGTTGATAACATATGCTACAAATATTAGTTATTCTACTGATATTCTAACATTTTCCTCTGACTGTTCTTTGCTTTGCTGTAGATTTTTAGTCACTGTTTGTTCTTTCTTGGTTTCTTTTCCTTCACATTTTTAACTGCTTCTGCGTAGCTTATGTTTTTAGTCATTTTAATCTGCATCATTTCTTTTGCCTTCTTCCTTACTTCACATCCTCCATATGTAACTCTATGTTGCTCTCCACAGTTACAACATTTTTCTTGTATTTCTTCTTTACATTCATCAAACTTGTGATCTTCACCACATTTTGGACATCTCTGCTTTCCTTTACAAACTCCTGCTATGTGTCCATACCTTTGATACTTGAAACAACGAAGTGGTGGAGGGATGTATGGTCTGACCTGAAAACTGAGATAACCAATTTTGATGTTTTGTGGTAACTCCTTTTCTTCAAATTCAATGAGGATTGACAAACTTCCTACTTTTTCTGCTTTTAATTTTTTGACAATCTCTTCAAGTTATTCACTTTTGCACCTACAATACTTCTCTTAATTTTATCAAGATCTTTATCTAAAGGGATCCCATACATCACTACTCTATTTTTTTTTATTTTCTCCCTTACTTTTTTTCTCCAAAACAGTTTTTTTTACATATATTATCCACATTTAAAGCCTTATTCTTTTGTTCTTCATTTTTACAAACTACCAATAGGTTTCCATCTCTCAAAATCTTTACCATTTCAACATCTTTACCATGTTGAGCCTCAGGGGATTATGACCACTCCACAAAGTTTTCCACCAGTATCCTGTACTCAACCTCCTCTCCATTACTTATACACCCAACAACAGCTGACTCATCAGAAAACTTCTGTAGGTGGCATGACTTATGTACAAGGTGAAGAGGAAGGGAGAGAGCACTGTTCCCTGTGGAGCTTCCACATCACTGACCACCACATAAGACAGGACAACCTGTGGCCTGCCTGTCAAGTAGTCAGTGACCCAGGAGATCACAGAGTCTTGGACACCAATCCTCCACAGCTTCTTACCCAGTAGCAGGGGCTGGATAGTATTGAAGGTACTCGACAAATCAAAGAATGTGATTCTCACAGTGTCTCCTCCACCATCCATGTTTACATGGGCTTGTTGCAGCAGGAAGATTACTGCATCATCAACTCCTAAATGGGGCTGGTAGGCAAATTGTAGGGGGTCTAGAAAGGTCCTCACCTGAGGCCTAAGCTGGGGCAGGACCTGTCTCTCCATGATCTTCATCACATGAGATGTGAGAACGACTGGTCTGTAGTCCTCTGGGTCAGATGGCCTCGACTTCTTGGGGACAGGAACCACGTAGGACGTCTTCCACAGCAGCGGGACTCTCTCCTGACTCAGGCTCAGATTGTAGAGGTCTACTAGTACAGGAGACAGCTGGCTGGCGCAAGTCTTTAGAATCTATGGTGTGATGCCGTCAGGGCCTGCAGCCTTCCCCTGGTGTATTTTTTCCAGCTGCCACTTAACCTGGCCCGTAGTCACCCTTAGTTGGGGGTTGGTGTTGTTGTCTGTAGTGAAAAAGGTGGTGGGGGGGGATCAACTTGGGGTGG
>JAVLVB010000132.1:1358696-1369773 GCA_032876305.1 Orestias chungarensis | reverse complement strand
CCCCCCGTGATCGTTATTGTTATTATTTGTATTCTGTTAGTCTAGTTCTTCCCTTCCTGTGTTCCGTGTTAGTGTTTGTTTATTTTATTAGTGTCATTGTGTTTGTTTATGTTAGTTCCTACGTCTCTTGTAATTTCATGTTTGTTTACATTTTTGTAGTCCCGCCTCCGCGCTCTTTGATTTACGTCTCGCGTTGTTCCGTTGTCTGTAGTTCCCTGTATGGTTCCATTCGTGTTCTGTTCACCCATCATCCTTTCAATAAATCATTTATCATTCAACTCCACCTCTGCTCGAGTCTTTAGAACCTTTTCCTGACACACATGTCACTACTAACATATGGATAATGGATGGTGTCATTGTATCAGGAAGATAATGCTTGGCTTGGCTCTGTCACTGTTGTTTGACTGGCCTGAATATTGGTGATTCCATGTCCAAGGGGGGTTCTTCCTTTTTCTGCTATATGCTAAGGTTCCTCTGTGGTGCTCACCAGTTGCTGTGCTGGCATCCTTCTGTTGGGCACTGTCAGGCTGCTTGGGCAATTTTGACGCTTTGGTTGGTTTGTGGAGTACAGCAGATACTTACATTTGATTAATGGTTAATGGTTGGCCTTTTTTTCCCTCTTCACACTCTCTACCGATTATGGGGCCAGGTGCTTGGGTATTTCATAGCTTGGGCCTGGTGACTGCTTGCTTGGCCTTGAAACCCTGGCTCAGGAGGGCCATTGCTATGGGTGGTGCAGTCCCTTGTGTCTCAGGTTTCAGTTTCCATTACAGGATATGCCTCAAAGTTTCTCTATGTTAGGCTGCAATATCAGTATATATTGACTAGTAGTGTTATGTTGAGGTATGCGGTCTTGTTTATATATGCATATGTCAGTTTTAATCTTGGTTTCCCAGTTTTCTGTTTTTAATTTTTACCAAATGTCTTTTAAGAATCAAGAAGAATCAAGAATCAGTTTATTTATATAGCACCAATTTACAACAGATGTTTTCTAAAGGCACATTACAACAAAATCAATTAAAATCAAAGATACTTCATAAACTAATCAATTTGAAAAAGTTTCCAATCAAAGAAACCCTAGCAGATTGCATCGAGTCATTGACTAGCATTATTCACTCTTCTGGAACCAGCAGACCAAAACAATGGCTTGTGTTGTCGTTGACTTTAGAGCAATCTCTCATACTGAGCATACATGTAGCAACATTGGAGAGGAAAAACTCCCCTTTATCAGGAAGAAACCTCCAGCAGGACCAGGCTCACAACAAGAAGCCATCTGCCACGACCGACTGTGGGTTTGAAGAGACAGAAAACTAAATTTGATGTACAGGATACTAAAAAATAAGAGTTTATTGCAGCAGTTTTAGAGCATCACTGGAAGCATATTGGACAAACGAAGAAAGTAGCAGAGAGAGAACTGGTCAGATTGTCCTCCAGCAGTCTAAGCCTGTAGCAGCGTAACTATAGAAAAACTTACATATCCTAACCCTTTAGAGTGAGACATGAAGAAGGTAGAGCAAAGGAGAACCGTCTGTCAAGACTGAGTGCTTTAGGCTGTCTTCTCTGCCTCTGCCTAACTATAAACCTTATCAAAAAGGAATGTTTTAAGTCTAGATTTGAAACTAGACAGGGTGTCTGCCTCAAGGGTTAAAGCTGGAGGCTGGTTCCACAGGAGAGGAGCCTGATAACTAAAAGATCTGCCACCCATTGTACTTTCAGAGATTCTAGGAACCACCAGTAAACCTGCTGTCTGAGAGTGAAGTGCTCTGTTAGGCACATAAGGATTAATCAGATCTCTGATATAAGATGGAGCTTGATTAGTAAGGGCTTTATATGTCAAAAGAAGAATCTTGAAACCTATTATAAGTTTGACAGGGAGCCAATAAAGAAAAGCTAAAATTGAGGAGATATGATCTCTCTTTTTAAGTTTCATCAGAACTCTTGCTGCAGCGTTTTGGACCAACTGAAGGCTTTTAACTTCATTTTGTGGACTTCATGCTAATAAAGAGTTACAATAGTCCAGCCTTGAAGTAACAAATGCATGGAGTAGTTTTTCAGCATCTGTCCTAGAGAGAATATTTCTAATTTGTGCTATATTCCTAAAGTGGAAGAAGGAAATCTTACAGACCTGTTTTATATGGGACTTGGAAGATATTTCCTTATCAAAAATAACCCCAAGGTTCTTTACATTGTCACCAGACGCCAACCTAATGCTTTCCAGGTCAAGTGGCTGACTAAGCAATTTCTTTTTTAAGAGGTTGTGGTCCAAACATAACAATTTCTGTCCTTTCAGAGTTCAAGAGCAGAAAGTTTAAAGTCATCCACATTTTTATGTTATGTAGACATGCCTGTAATCTATCAAACTGACTGGATTGATCAGGATTTATAGATAAATACAGCTGTGTATCATCAGCATAACGGTGGAAATTAACACCTTGCTGTCTGATGATTTTACAAATAGGTAGCATGTATATAGGAAATAGAATTGGGCCAAGTACAAAACCCTGTGGTACTCCACAAGTAACCTTACAATGCGGAGAAGATTTGTCATTTAGATGAACAAACTGGGATCTATCAGACAAATACGATTTAAACCAGCCTAGTGCTGTCCCCTTTATCCCCACAGTCTTATTCTACTCTATTAATAATGTAAAATATGTAGATCTAGCTTGGCAAAGGTCCTTTTATGAAGAAGCACGCTGTTTTTCCAGGATAAGTAGGACTCCTCTAAAACCAAAATTTCTTCTCCAATTTCCTAGTGTTTGCGTTCAAGGTACGAAGTTCTGAATTAAACCATGGGACAAAAAGTAATCACTTTCCTTTTTATGTACGCAATGAGGACGTAATATTATGAACAACAGCATAATTTTTGTAGGGCATGAAATTAACTTGCTGCCCTCCACTGTTTTTCTATGAAATACTGAAGAAATTAAAGGTGGAATGGATTCTTTAAAGGCTGTAACTGCATCATCCGATAGAAACCTACTATAAAGACATTTTCTTCCATAATTTAAGTATTCAGTGAAAAAGAACTCAAAAGTTATCAAAAAATTGTCAGAAAGGAGAGTGTAATGAGGCATTACTATAGCTTTTTCACACTCAATGCAAAAACGCAGCATAAGGTCTTAAGTGTGACCAAGAGAGTGGGTAGGTGTTGGGATATTTTTGAGTGAAGCCAATTGAGTCTAAAATGGAAGTAAAGGCTAATTTAGGCTTTCATTTTTGGTGTCAACATCACTATAATCTTCCACTATAATGATTTTAACTTACACTACTTAAGATAAAAAAATCTGAGATCTGATCTATAAATTCAGAGTAAGGATCTGTCGGACAATACAAAATAACAAACAGAAGTTGTTTAATTCTTTTAGAGGTTGGATGAGGAAGGCTAAGGGTTAAATGTTCAAAAGAACTATAACTATTAGTCGGCCTGGGATTAATTAATAAATCTGATTGAAAAATGCTTCCTACTCCTCCACCTCTTGATTCATTGATACTAACATAATCCTCTTGCTGCAGCCAGGTTTTCTGTTAGACAAAGGTCCAATCAGGCAGGGGACCAGAGAAAACTATAGAGTCCCACATTGTTTTTGCAAACTCACACACCGAAGCAAAACTAATTTTAGTGACCTGTATCGATTGAAACGTTAACAGGTTGGTGGTGAGCCCTAGGCTGGGTTCTGGGACTATGCTTTCTGCATACAGTCACCTAGGCAGGCTGCTTTCCCAGCTGCATGGGAACTGCTAGCTAATGGGCCTCTGCTATCTGAGGGTGTTTCAATAGCCGAGCTTCCAATTCACACACCCTTGCCTCCAAAGCTATAAAAATGCTACATTTAATGCACATACCATTATCTATAAAGGAGGCACAGGAATAACTAAACATCTGACAAACAGACCAGGAAAGAGGGGAAGCAGAGGGAGAAGCCATAGCACCGCTAGAAGCTAAGCTAACTAAGCTAGCGAGTGCTCACTAAACAAAAAACGGTCAATTTAGAACAATTATGGTTTCTAAAAACATCAAGTGGAGCAACAGACTTGTGTGATTAACTTGAAGGTGTGTGTAGAATTAGCTATAAACGTCTCAGTACAGAAAAGTCAGAGTAATAAGAGAGAGCGCAGAGCCAGCAGACGCTAACAGACACGCAGTTCAACAACAGGAAGTGACGTCAATACGTACCCGCGTCAATTGGTCCTGCTCAGGATTTTATTTGTTTGGTTTTTTTTTCCCCCTATTTCATCAGGTGATGAGGTGGATCTAGTGGGTTTTTTGGCATTCCCTGTATCATTCTCAATACCCAATATTTTTTAAATTTATGTATGTTTTTGTGATAGTATTTAAGCTTCGGACCCACATAAATCAGAGGACTCTCAGCAGTACAATAATATGAGTTTATTGATAGGATGTGTGTGTGTGTGAATCCAGGGACTGAGATGGCAGGGAAACAGAGACAGCAGACACGGAACAGTTCAGCGGGGAACCTCTGCAGAGGATGGGAATGATGTGGGAGATCGGAGACCACTGAGGGGTAAGTGGAACAGCTGAGGTGATGCAGGGAAACATGAAGTAATATGAAACAGTCTTACTTTGGAGAAGGGAAGGGAAGGTTGACGCCAGGAGGAGTGAGTGGTGAGTCCTTTAGTCAGATCCAGGTGGAAGGTTGTCCAGGGGGGTGAGCACAGCAGATGGAGTGTTGGAGCGAGCAGAGTGAGCTGAGCCAGGGGAGTGGTGAAACCAGAGGGTTGTTTGACCGGTGTGAATCCTGAGACTGTGTGAGCACCGAGATTGTTGTAACCTGGGGGTTTGTTGTAACCTGGGGGTTTCTCTCGCGCTCTTCTCAGTAGTTTAGGTTTGTTCTTTTTTCTATTCCATCGTAGTTCCGGTCACGCGTTTAACCTCGTTTTGTTCTTCCTCCTCCGCCCCGCATTGTTTATGTTCCCTGTTTCGGTCCCGCGTTTATCCTGGGTTTGTTGTTCCTCCGTGACGCATGTATTCAGTTTCTGTTTTGTTCATATTCATCCTCACAATAAATAAGTATTTCTCTCTCACAATCCACCTCTGCTCGAGTCATGTTTACTCTTCGTGACACCAAGTGTATGGTCTTGAGAAGCCCCTGAACAACTATGGACAGTGCTACAATCGAATATGTCTGGCACACCCAACATTAAGAGGCAGTACAGAGAGATTTCTGCATTAAAACAATCTAGACAATTCTTGTTTGATAGCTTGTTGATAAAATCATGATTATTTGGTACTATAAGGATGTGAGTTTGCTTTTTAAATCCTTGCAGATTTTAGCTCATAGTTTGACCTTGGGTGCCTTCCAGTGTAAGTGGACAACAATAACATTACATCTGACTGTCAGGATATGGGGTTGTCTCTGTGTTTATGTCTATTCATTCTTGCAGTGCTATAGATAAACCCGGCAGACCTGTATGTGAGCTGCTGCTCTCCTGCTGCTGTGCTGTTGCTGTGGCCGTGAGCAAATCCTCCTGGTGAGGATAACCAGCAACATTTTAGAAGGTGGTTGCCAGTCCTTTAGCACCTAATTGTTAATATGAAGCGTAGTAATATGTGTTGCTATTGTTTTTAATTTCCTTCTGCTGCTGAATAATTCTGTGTTTACCTTTTCCAGTTTTTCCTACTATGTTTACTTGGTTACTGTTATCTATATCTGAACTAACCTGCTAAAATCTCCTGAGCCATAAACCACACCTCTTCCTCCAAGCTCTGTAACTGGTCCATCCTCAGCCATCCAGCTAAACCCCTCTGCCCCCTGTGTGCCCCTCTATGCATTCATCCTCAACAGCAATCTCTGCCTTCACAACCTTTCCCTAGTGTTTACACTCTTCCACTGTAAGAATCATCCTCTATAGAATTACCATCGTTTACCCGCTCGCTCTACCTAGAGCTCTAAAGCTCCTGTGTGCAGTTTGGATTCTTTCACCTCCACATTATTTCATGTTTGCAAATGAATATCCTTTTTTTCTGATTTCCTGCCTCCGATGAGTTCTCTGTATATGGGTCAGGACAAGAACATGACACTGACATCATGACATTTGTGAATGTATCCTAAAAAAATAACCAATTTCTAAAATACCACGTGGAAAGTGGTATTGTGTCAAAATCATTCATTTTTTAAGTAGCACATCAGAGTTTGTGAGGCTTCTGTTGTGTCACAGTTCTTACCTTACCTTTTTTTAAAAGTTGGGTTGTTTTAAAAGAAAAAAATATATATACATCACTTAGTTATGCAAAATCTAACTGACGACATTTAAACTCAGTCAGGTTTCAGATGCACTGACATAAGTTCCAATGTAAATATCTCAAGCTTTGTCTACAAAAAACATTTCCGTTCATTTCAAGAATATAGCACTCTCTTCAATTCATTTCCTACTCACCCATTTTAATTTCATTATCATTATCTGTTTACAGCTCTTTGATAAATTGATTTTTAGATTTCTTTCTAGTTGAAACATTTTTTAGACCTCAAATTTGTCATTTCCTAAAGACTACGCCCACTTACAAAAAGCTTCAGAAACTTTTTCACATCAATGTCAATATTGTGGCATTTAAGTCTCACAAATTTTCATATTTTTTATGAAATAGATAAATATTCTGTAGACATAGATTTTCAATTTGTAAATATTCTGCAGTAATGTCCAATTATTCATTCTGATGACCTACCATCTAAATACAATGATGAAATCAAGATACGCTTGACCACTGAGTTGTTTTTTTTCTATTCGGTTGTTGAATTTGTTGAGCCAGTGAAAACTCTGGCCGCAGTTTTCTGTTTTTAGCTGAATGGAATGGCAATAATGCCACCTCCTAGCTTCAGTTCAGGAGGTACATAGTTGTCCTTTATCAGCATCAACGTGTGGCATGGAAGCTGCTCTGCTGCAAACAGGAAAGCTCTGCAGAGGGTGTTGAAGATCGCACAGCAGATTGTTGGAGTCAGCCTCCCCAGCACCACAGACATTTACACCTCCAGATGCAGGAAAAGGGCCACCTGCATCAGGAAGGATCCCATCCACCCAGCACACTCACTTTTTGTCCCGCTCCCCTCAGGCAGGAGGCTGCGGAGCATCAAGTGTAAAACCACCAGACTGAGAAACAGCTTCATTCCTGAAGTTGTGAGGCTCTCGAACTCCACTTGAACAACCACAGCACTGACACTTTACATGGACAAATACATTCTGATCCCCTTCACATACCCGCACTGAGACGCTTTAAACGGACTGAGACACTTTAAACGGCTAAAGTAACTTGCACTACCAATTCAGCCATTCATTCATCCATTCATGCTGCTGCTACTCCAAACCCCCTACACTCTCATATTCTGTATATTTTCTGTATATTTTGTGTTTATTACATTCTATTTTATTTTACTTTTTTTACTATTATCTATTTTAATATGAGCTCTTGGGTGGAACTGGACCGTGACAATACAATTTCGTTCCACCTCATGTACCACATGTGTTAAGAATGACAATAAAGTCTCATTGAATCCTTGAAATTGACGTGTGTAGTCAATGGTAGCATCAGCATACCTAGGTTATATTCATAGGTATGTAGTATAAGTGTAAATTGTGTTGCTTTTCTGATAAATTGAACCAGAAAGGATATTCTCGTCTTTACCCTGACATCACAAAAGTATTTTTTTATCCCTAATTAATTTTAGTAAGTCTAAAATGGTTGTTCCAAATCCAAATGGATAAGCAGCCTCAGGAAAAATCAGACCTTTTCATTCAGAATCATCAACAATGCCACCTCCTAGCTTTGGTTCAGGAGGTACATAGTTGTCCTTTATCAGGTGGTTTGAACCCCTGCTCTGTTTCTCATTGTCACTTTGCTGTTGTGTCCATGGGCAAGACATGTTAAGACACATGTTTTTTGCCTGTGGGTGGCTGTCAGAGGGCCAGCTGATGCGGATTGTATGGCAGCCTCTCTTCTGTCAGTTTGCCCCAGGGCAGCTGTGACTACATTGCGTGAGTGTATGTGAATGGGTGAAAAACGTATTGTAGCATAATTCTCTTGGACTCTCAGACTTGATAAAGTGATAAAAAAGTGCAGACTACTTCACTATTTGAATTATTTTGGCATTGGCAGTGTGATTAGCTGATTTGCTAATTTTGTTAAAAGCAAACATTTATAGAAGTAACTTAAATAGAGGCCGTTGTGCATGAAAAACTGAAAAAAGAAGAAGAATAGGCTTCAATGGCAACATATAAAACTTCTCTTTGTTTTTTTATTATTATTTTAAGGTTTATAGGATAACATATCGTTCTGCCTAAATTCTAAACACGCATTATTTATCATTTCTTACACAATCTGTTGTCTTAAACATCTTTTAAATTTAAAATTCATTCTCCAAGACAAGCATCCTTTTTTCCGAGGCTGGGTGTGATTTCACCTCATTTCATGTTTTATGGAGTCTATTTGCAGGAGATCTTCTCAGTGCAGAGCAGCAGCATTAAATCCACTTTTCCATTTCACTGAAACTCTCAGGCTAGTGGTAAACCCCATTTTCTGTCCTGTCTCTGATTTGACATTTCATTTTATTATGTTTTGCCAGTGGGCTCTATGCACTGCGATGACCGGACGACATGAAGGGTTAATACTGGCACAAAGTGGCCCTCAAGCTCATCAATGTCAAAAGCTCAGAGCAGAGCAGCCCACTACAGTCAAGGTTATGACACAATGAAAACCATTTGCCTCGTACCCCACGGTCTGAGCCACTGCAGAGTAATTTCAAGGCAGCACTGCTTTTTCCCACATGCCTAACATGTCATTTAAAATCTGACTGAAAACTCAGATGGTTCAGAAACTGAAGCTAGATGTTTTCCGTCTGGGAACAAAGTAACCGTTTTAGCTACATGAAGTTTGTTCTGATTACAGGACAAAAAAAAAAGTTTCAAAGTTGACAGTCTGGTTAAGATCATCCAGCTTAATTTCTTCCACCATTGTTCATGTTTAGTTTGAAGCCATTTACTCCTACAAAGTGTCTAATTAATTAGATAGGAAAAAGAGAAAAAGCTCTCTTCAAAGCCAGTGATTTTAATTAATACAGGAGAATTAGCAGAGAGGCACCAGGAGCTTTATTGATCTTTTTCTACTTTTAATTAACTGAGTGAGCTATTTAGGCTGTTGTGTTACTTTGCTTAAAGCTGATTATATGCATAGTGAACCTCAACCTCTTATGTGTATTTATGATATATCAAATGCTTTTCCCCTAATGACATAGGTGAGCATGCTATCCTTGGTGATATGTTTAGAAATCGTGCAAAGTCCCTTTTCAACAACACTGTCTTTAAGTTACCTAGTTAAGTTCACTTTTAGGATAAAAACCTCCCAGATCTTCAAAGATTTGAATGGATTAATTTAGTGATTCAGACAAAGCCTTTTTTTCATCTCCTCCAGGGACAATGCATTTCCAGGCCAGCTGAAAAACATGATCTCTTAAGTTTGTCTCAGGTCTTTCTCTGGGTCTCCTGGTGGGATGTGCATCACCAATAGCACACCCCTTGGAGAAGCATCCAGGAGAAATCCTTATCCAATGTCTAAATCACAATAATTTTTTCTCAATGTGAAGGAGCCTCAGCTCTACATGCAGCCTGTTCTTAATAACCAAGCTTTTCATCCTATCTCTAAGGGAGAGCCCAGATACCAAAGTAACCAGCTTTCAGCCCAACTTTCTCCTCACTAAGACACGAAGATTGACCAGTACAAAGCCTGCATCATCAGTCCCATCAACTTCATGTTATCCTTATTTGTGATAAGATGTTGGGCACATGGTCTGATGAAGCCAAAAGGACCGTATCATCTGGAAAAAGCAGAGACCCAAGGCCACCAAAACCTTGTCTCAGAGAAATTATTTCCATAATAACAATAAATATGTACACTTAAACAGAATCTGTGACAGAGGGCAATGTTGGTGACACCTGACCATCCATCCATCCATCCATTGTCCTTTGCTTATCAGGGGTCGGGTTGCGGGGGCGGCAGCCTAAGGAGGGAGGCCCAGACTTCCCTCTGCCCAGCCACTTGCACCAGCTCATCCAGGGCATTCCAAGGCCAGCCCAGAAACATAGTCCCTCCAGTGTGTCCTGGGTCTTCCTCTGGGCTTCTTTTCGGTGACGCCCCCCTCCCACAAAATTTTAGTCAAATTAACTGCTGACAATGTAAACCAAGGTCTGGCACCAGTGGTACATGGACATAAAAAGTCAATTTTTATGTTGTGATATTTTACTGCACAAGTAAGCAAATTCAAATATTTAATGTATATGTTTACAAGTGAAAACTGATCTGGTGACAAACTCTGGTAGTTCACTAGAACTGTCTGGCTCAAACAAGGTAATGTAACATATAAACACAAAACACAAAAAACTGCAACACAAATGAAAATAGTAATTTTTTAAATCTGGACTACTAATATAAGCTAATATAGCATCGTATCCAACTCACAAATGTCAGCTGAAAATTACTGACAAGCCAATAACCATTACTTCAACAACTTATTTATTTTCCAAAAAGCTAATTATTAATCCACATTGCCTAATACAACAATGTAATGACTATCCATAGTTGCTTCATAGATCTAACCCATTCACACTAATGCATGAATCCCAGCCTCCTAATCTACTCGATATGGCTTTTCAATTGATAGTATAACCTGAACCCTAACTAGTTTTAACTTGGTACAAGTTATCTCTTACTTTGTTTAGATAGGAAATAAGTACAAGTTAACATTTAGAAGTATGGCTTTGTGCCGCTAGTCTCTTCGTCAATCGGTTCTCACAGAGTTAAGTCAGTATTAGTTTTCTCCATTACTTGGTATGCGACAGCACTGAATAATCAGCAGTCAACCAATAAAGACCTTGTCATGATGTGTGTTTTGTCTGGTTCCGTTTCCTCCCTGTGTCTCGTCACTCCGCCTTCATTCACAGCTGTCTGCAATAATTCACTCCTCTTCTCAACCAATCACACCCCGGTTCTCACTACTTAAGCCACATTCATTCACACACTCACCGCTGGATCGTCTGTTGTTGCCCCTGGTATTCCTCGTTGCTTCTTAGC
>JAVLVB010000132.1:1335984-1358596 GCA_032876305.1 Orestias chungarensis | reverse complement strand
TCCGTCATTATTGTTTCCCGGCTTGTTGTTATTTTAGTTCCGCCTCCGCGCCATTAGTTTTTCCTCTCGCTCCGTTCAGTTGTTCTGTTGTTCCGTGTCTGTTGGTTCCATTCGTGTTCTGTTCATTATCATTCCCGCAATAAATTATTTATCACTTTACTCCACCTCTGCTCGAGTCATTTAAACCGTTTTCTGACAGACCTGGTATGATGCTCCCTGTAACCCTGTTGAAGAGAGCAGTTTGACACTACTGAACACGAAACTGGTTCTGCATTTGTAGTTATGCTCTTCATGCTAGCCCTGCTGAGATTTGCCTCTGTTTTACAAGCTAACACACTGTGTTAAACCAAAGGCATGAAAACAGCTGGACTCTGAGAGTGTGCTACTGCCAATGGGGGTGAAAACAACATGCCTGAATTTTTCAGCAACTGACATTTATCCTTTCTACAAGGTCTGAGAAAAATTAATTTCACTGTAAAACGTATGTAGCAAAAACAAACCCCAACATATTTGTCAATGTGGTTTATACATATTATGCGTTCTGCCCATATTGAAGCTGGGTTATTAAATCCTACCACCAACCTTAAGATTTAACAAATATTGTGGAAATGTAACATTTTTCTATAAATGACAGCACCTTGCAAAAGTATTTATACCTGACAAATATTTTCACTGTCACACGCATTGACAGCAAACATTCATAAAAGATGTTGATGTATAAATTCCTAACAGAAATTCATTTATTATAAAATTAGGTGAAATATTTCCCTTGGTTTTGTTGCTAAAACAACAAAGTATATTGACTTAGAGGAGAAAGTGAGGATGACATGCCCTGTTTCATACTCTTTGTGGTTGAAATAACTTGAGTGATGCTTCTGGTTTTCTAGCATCAGCTTGATTAAGGTTTGCCCCAGTCCTTTTAGCTGTGAGATTGTGAAGGGGTTCCTAGAATTTCCCATTTGACTTTAGATGAAGATGTGGGCTTCAACCTGCCCCAAAACATCCCATGTTTTAAACCTCAGCCAGTCTTCAGTGGATTGACTGATATGTTTTGGGTCATTAATGTGTCACAGGGTCTTGGTCTGCGACAGTTTCCTTTTTTTACTGGTGGTAAATGAAATAAATTGATATAGTGCTATTGTAGTGCTGACCACTCAAAAGCCCTTTCTTTCACACACCAATACACAGTAGAAAACCTAGCAGCACACTTCCTCATGAAGTTAAAATTGAACCAAAACCTTTTGATCAAAAGATAAATGATTCATTTGATTAGGAGATTATTTTCCTACATATCTGTGTTTGGTTTGTCACACATATCATCAGATCTGGTGTGAAATATATTTGATCAAAATTTCTCTATGTCTATCAAAAGAGCACAAAGTCCCTCTGATGTGTATTTGACACGACTGTTAGTCACTTCAGTAAAGCAATGACTGGATGTTTGGGGTCCCTATCCAACTAGTACTTGAAACTTTCTCCAAGGATTGGCTTTTATAAATATATGTTTTGAAATTGTACATACTAGCAAGAAGTCTTTTTCAGAATCAGTGGTTATTGCAAATATATTATGCCATTTTTATGGCAACAAACCATGCTGTGGCTAAATATAAAAAGCAAATAAATCCTAAATAGGATCTCTATATCTCTTTGTCAAGATTTGAAAGAAGGTAAAGTTGCTGGAGAGCTACATCTAACAAAATAATGGTGGCTCAACCCTTTGTACTGTATAAATAACTATTGCTATGACTTTTCTATTTTAGGTCCAAGGTTATCAAATTATGTTATGTTTACACAGATGTGAGCAAAACCTTACTAACCCCTCACTGAAAAGCCACAGATGTTTACCTTGTTTTTCTTAAGTTACCCAATACATTCAAGAAAATCACATAAAAACAACTTATAGTCCCTAAAAATGTTTTTTTAATGAAACAATTGGAAATGAAAGAGCAGGAATTGCATCACCAAAGGTAATGAAACCAAACAACCCTTACCCTTTCACTTGAAGTTACAGTGCATTTAGGAGATGTTTCTGCTCAAAGTTTAATTTTGGGGTTTAACAATTAAAACAAAGACTGCTACATCATTTTCTCACTTTAGACTGCACAATTTCACAAGAGAGGTTTATGAGGAAATTGGTCTTGCTGTGCTATTATGGTATCTTTTCCCCCTATTGCAGGTATTCACCTGAGGGCGCACTAGAGAACAGTTACAGTGCTGGGGTTTATTTCTTGCAGGTGGATTTATCCACCCTGGATAAAGGGATTTGATTTACAGTCACATTTTGGGAGTGTTACCTAACAAAGTAACATCAATCCAAGATTTGTCCTGACCATTCCTTGCCCCCCCGAGTAATCTGTGTTTGTCAGTCCTCAAAGGTGTAACCTGTGCTCACCCAGTTACTAGTTTATGGTTCCTTACAGACCCCTACTCGTCTATCAGAACTCCATGTGAGAGGGATGTCTTGATTTTACTCCTGAAACTGTGATTATTATAGGGATCTTAGATAATTGAAGATAATAGATGGTATGCACACTGATTTCCTTGAAAATGAAAGTCTGTTCTATAAATTTTCTCAACAGTGTTCAGTAAAAGTACTAACAAGGGAAATAGCATAAATTGAAGTATAAAAAGCTTCTAGGATACTCACATTGAAAAAGATAATGGTATCAAAATATGCAAATGCCTGTTTGCCAAAAACATTCAGTCAACCTATCAAGAGGACATAAACTTGATCGAATTATACCAACCAAGGAAAATAGTCCAAATAATTAGTTTTTGTATTTTTATTTTTTAAAGAGAACGTCTAGACATTGTTCAAGGGGAGAGCTTTTCCAACGGTTTTGATCTATTAATCTGATCAAATTAAATAGAATTTTATGAGCCTTCACAGCATTTGTTAAAACAAAACATTCCTGTAAAGCAACACTGCATCTTCAAGCTCTCTGAGTCACAGATGACTTCTCAATTATATGTGGGTAGAAACCATATATGGTAACTTGACATGCTCCTCCTGACCCTGCGTAGATTGGTTATTGATCCCCCTCCTCATACACATATTGCTACATGCACTTTCTCTCCGCACCCAGGCTTTTATGTGGAGACAGTCAGACCATGTTGGAGTTTCTTGTTACGTGAAAAATGCTGAACGGCACGAGCAGTGTCACCTTCTATTGCTCGTTCTCTTCTAAAAATAATGATTCTTGTTCAGAGGCCCATCAGTTGAGCTTTGTGGGACAATATTTACAAAAGCATTTATTTTTTTATCCAATTCAGTAGATCCATTTTCATTTTCTGAACCAACATTTTGGTTCCTCTCTGAACGTTGGATCATGGACACACTGTTCTTCTCAGCAAACAAAAACACGATCAATAAACAGAATGAAGGTACTCTAATCAATCTATGCTACTTCTTCATTGTGTCATTCACAATTCCTGGCAGATCTACATTACCTCGCATAATAAGTATGCACACCCAAACCAACCAGTTATGAAGTTATTATTCTGTTTTTAGTGATAATATTACCACTTTCTCTTATTTGCTTTATTACATTTGTGGTTTTTAAATAGTGTATGTCATGTCATAACCACAATTTTAATGTATTTATTGTTGACTAGATCAACACACATATAGTAGTCCTGGTTTTTTTAGGATCGCTGTTCTGTTAGCCTGTAGATTATTATCAGAATAGATTGTGTTTAGCACCACTCAGCTGTTTATTAACTGGTTTCTATTTTGCTGTTGACGAAAAGCAACCACACAATATGATGCTGCCGCTAGTAAGAACCAGATAGGTGTGGGTACATTTATGTAGCAACAGGTGCATTTCACCAACTATAGCTCCAGTGGAGGATTTCCAATTGAAACGACAAAACAGTTTTCAGTTTTACAGCTGACAAGATAGGGGCAGCACTCAATGTTTCTTTTCGATATCACATGCTAAGCTTTACATTTACATGTGAGATTTGCACAAAGCAAAGTATGTAGCTGTAACACTAACCATTAGTTTATTAAAAAGAAAACCCTTTAAAACGGGAGACGAACTCTTGCAAGGTTTGTCTGCATGTCAACAGGTAGAATTTCAAAGCATGAAGCATGTCATTGATGGATTTTGTTTTTTCTTTCCTTGTGGGTGGGGGTGCACTAGGGTAATTTAAGAACTGGACAGGGTAATTAAATCCAGATTGCAAATCTTAGTAATTGCCAACAGTTGTTTTTTTTCTCTTTAATTTTCAACCCTTAATTATAAAACACTAAGCTGCACTAACATTTTATGGAGTGTAACCCAGTTTCACTTCTGATGGGACTCGGCAGGAGCTGTAAGACTGCATCGGGGTTTATGTATTTTTCTACTTTAATACCTACTTTTTGAGCTGCAGTTTCAGCTAAAGGATGATGCATGCTGATTTTATCCAGAAGTTGTTCAGTCTTTGGAAAAGATAAATGAGGATCTAAGTTAGGCTTTTAAGTAGCTGAACTTTGATATGCATAAAATCATGTTAATATGAAACTGTTGGGTTGATGGTGAACAACAGAGGGGTTAGCCTACACCTCAGCTGCATGGATGTTTTAAAACTGGGCCGTAAAGACAAATACATTTGAAGCCTTCGGTTTTCATCCTCTGTAGAAAACATTTGGCATGAGAGCAAAATAAACTTCTGTTTTGGATCATTTCTGATTACCAACGTTCCAGTTTGCTGTTAGCCACAATGCTTAAAATTGTAGATAAAGGCATTATCTGGAAAAATGTATTTAATCTTTTGGGTGATGTATTCATATGTTTCCTTATGTATCTCCACCCAATTTTTTTTCCCTTTATGGTAAATGGACTTTACTTTTATAGACCTCTTCTAATCAGAAGCACTTTACACTGAAGCAACATTCACCACCATATTGGGGTTAGGTGCCTTGCCCAGGGGCACACTGACATGTGACAGGGGGCAGCTGGACTTGAACTTGCAACCTGCCTGATTGCAAGACTACTAGTTAATCCACTGTGCCCCTGCTACCCCATTTCTTATCTAATGTGTAACAGTTCATGTACAAAAACACCCACACAACATGATGCTGCCATCATTACTTCATTGCTTCACTGCTCTTTTTTCTATCAAATTATTTTAGACAAACACAGCTTTCTTACATAATGTCTCCAAAATTAAGATTTTATTTCCAAGTATTTTATTTCCATAAGTATTGCGTATGTTATGTAGTTCTTGGTGAAATGGATTCTTCTTAGCTGAGCAGCATTTCAGCACAAACAAAAGTTTTGTTTCTGAATAATCTCTTACTGCCTCCAGTCAGCATCTTAATGACACTGCCCCTAATGCCTAAGTCATTCACATGTGAGCCCTAATTGAACTCAAAGTTTGTGAACTAACCAATCAAAAACCTAGTTTCATAACATTTTACATTGCCCTGCCAGGGACTGGCAACCTATCCAGTGTGTGACCTACCTCTAACCCAATGACTGCTGGCAATAAATAAAAAAATAAATAGATACTGGAGAAATGGACACATGTTTGAAACAAAATCCTATAAAAGAATTTCTCACTCTTCCAACATTTATCAAATAAAAACACTATAAGTTTTGTGTCTTTCAATATGTGGTTCAAGCGATATATGAGTATAATAAACAGTCAGAACACAAAAAGGTTTTTGGATATGCTTCATGCTCTCAGGTAATGAGTTAACACAGATACCAGGAAACCGCATCCTCACCTTGCCAATGGGGGTGTTTTTTGCTTTGTTTTGAGCTCACATACTCATACATCATTCAGCAATCCTCCCTGACAGGCAGCCAGCTGTGTCCATGTCAGTGTTATGTCAGAAAAGCCCTGCTCTTCAATCAATCATCTGATTACCCATTCCAGCATTTTCAAAGATGAAAATGACGAGCGGAAAAATTAGATTAAAATTGCCTACATCGGCCAGCTTTGCTGGGGATAAAAACCCCACCCCCCACCCCCTGGGGGAAAACATCACATTGTTACTGACACATAATTGGGCTGCTGTGACACCTTACAGTGGACCCCCCACTCTGTTTATTGAAGCCTCACCAAGACTGTTGGCAATGAGGCGAAGCATCGACTTGTGTCTTTCGCTGTTGGACAACCAAATCAATGATACGTAAACAGAGATCGGTGACCCGGAAGGCAGCCAGCAGTTGAAGTTGAAGATGGCAGCAAGATAGGCACCCCTGCTATTGCATTCAACATGATTATGCACAACCAGATGAACTCTGAAGCCATTCACTTCAATGAATCTGTACTCCCTGAAACACATGCTCAGGAGCCTTGACAGGATTCTGAAAATACTCGATCCTGTCATCACAGCCTTTGGTAACACATGGGTGTTCTAGCCGTCTAAAAAAAGAAGAAAAAAAAAACAGAGCTCCACACCCCAGTGTGAAGTGTCAAACTGCGCTGCTTCTGTGCTTCCTCTCTCCTCTAGCACCTCCGAAAAATCCTTAACACAGCCAAACTCCCCCTAACTGAGAGACCTGTGCATTCACACAAGCACACTGCTCCTTTCTCCCTCTAAGAACCTAAAGGAGCAGGGGTCTGGTAAATGCTGCTCTATGTTGAAAGAGATTTGAAAGATTTGTAAGTGCTCAAGCTGACTTCCTCAGGTCAGGAATACGGCAGCTGCTTGAGGGCTGCGGATTCTTTTTCTTTTAATTTCCAAATGGTAAAAGTTTTTTTTTTGTCCTTCTACCTAGCTTTCTTTCTTTTCTTAGCCATCCTGCTGAGGCTAATGTGCAGGACAGAAACTTGATTTCAAAAACTCAAAAACCTGCTGGCCATGTCATTGTTCTGAAACTGTACAGCTCCATTTTCTCTCATTGGAGGATAATTTTCTCTGTGGGTTGATGATGGTGTTAAGGCACCCGTCCTGCAGTAAACTGGCTGCACTGTGAGAAAAGAGGCTGTTTTTTAGACTGTAATACACGTCCCTGAGGAACTTGGAGTCAGCTACACCCAAAGAACCTCCTGCAGTTACAATGGTATAACACAATGGTTATGATATAAGACTTGAAATTGAATGTAACATTTTACGCATGTTTAATTTTGATAGAATTTTGTCCACAAATAATTGTATAAAAATTGGCTGACCATTTTAAAATGTACATCTTGCTTGGACTGGATTGGACCTTGATTTGTCTTCCTGAAGACCCTAATTGTTTTCTGCCTTTTTTTGAAGACTGATGGATTACACAGTTCCTGTTTCATTTATTTATTTTTTGGCACATCCATGATTCAAATTGCCTATCCTAGCACACGCTTAAGGTGCTTTACTGGATTCAGACTTAGTGACTGAAATAAAAGTGAACGGCAGTTGACTCTTAACCATGTTTAAAATTCTTCATTTTGATAGGATTTACGCTTAGTTTCAAAGCATTTTATCCTGCTAGAAGTAGCCATCTGAAGATATATATGCTGTGATAAAAAACATAAAAAAACAGGGATTGAACAAGATCAGCGTCAATATTCAGCCATGGCTTTTAAATAATGTAGAGGTAGTAATATGAATCTCAAAGTATTCCAAGAATACATATCCCACCCTTTACAAAACACCAGTGTAAATCATTGATATAAACCAGAAAAAGATGCTTTGTTTTTATCACATTCCGACTGTCTAATCTGAATTTTAAAGCATTGTTTTTAAATGTGCTTTTGTTTCTCATACCCTTTAAAAAGCCTATTCATATTTTTTAGTATTCAAATGTTTTTGTTTCCATTACATCATGACACAACAAGATCCTGGGTTAGATTCCTAACAAGGGCTGCATGATGGGAACAGGTACTATTGCTTCCTTTCACATTTCAAAAACATGCATGCTAGGTTATTCTGCCACTCAGTTTCTCCTAATGTGTGTGTCTTGTGGCTGAGTTGCAGGTTGTATCCAATCCCTAACCCAATAACCGCTGAAGCAAGGCACCAGCCCCTTGCAAGTCATCACGGTTGAGAAGCTGAAATCACTCTGCAAGGACAAGAGGGTGAAATAAATCAATGGATTTACATATTTACAATAACAAAATAAATTACTGGATGTTTAGCAGCTTAAAATAAAACCAAATTGATAAATCAGTTGCATTTAATCAAGAAATAATTGCTAATCTTTTTTTTTTTGTCTTGTCATATAAAAAAATAAGATAAAAAAAGAAACCAAAAATTGAGACAAAATCTAATCAAAAGCTCCTAACGAGTTGGATCGTCCACAATGTCAGAAGTGTCTTAACTGGGTTAAGGAAAATAATTGTTGCTGAGTGTTGCAAAGATATTCTATATGAATAAAAAGAAAGCTTGCGTCACAACTGCATATCAAAGTCTTGGATTCTAGGAGAAGATTGTAGAGGCATAAAAGTCAGGTTGATAGACAGAGATAGACAGGAGGGAAAGATGATTGATTTATTTCGATTGAGACCCGCCCCAAAAGTCCGTATCAACCACAAGGGTGTGGAGGAAAGGGGCGTGGCATGTGTCTGTTGAGTGCAGCTCGCGCATCGAGCGAGCCGTGCAAGAAGTGAGGAGAAGCGACTCGAGTCTCCAGACGGGTGCTCTTCCGGGCGGACCGCAACCAGCTCTCCGGGAAAGCCCGCGGGGCGGTCTATGCGTATATATCAACAAAGGTTGGTGGACAAACTGCGTGTTGGTAAACAACCACTGCTCCGAGGCGACAGAACAGCTGACTGTGAAGTGCAGACCTCACTATCTGCCTCCTGAGTTTACGGCTGTGTTCGTTGTTGCTGTTTACATAGCGCCGGATGCTAATGCTAACATCGCGCTGAAGGAGCTACATGACAACATCAGCTCGCTTCAGAACAAGCAGGCTTTCTACGTGTTAGCGGGTGATTTTAACCACGTAGAACTGACGAACTGCCTGCCGAAGTTTGAGCAGCATGTGAACATTCCAACACGTGGAAATAACACGCTGGACCGTGTTTACACCAACCTAAGAGACGCATACCCACCTCGGGCTCTCCGACCACATCTCAGTCATGCTGGTGTCTGCATACCATCCCCGGCTGCAACGCTCTAGACCCACACAGAGGACCATCACTGTGTGGCCCAGTGACGCCGACGCCGTGCTGCAGGACTGCTTCGGCTGCACAGACTGGCAGGTCTTCAAGGAGGCTGCTGAGTACGAGGGGGAGCTGGACCTGGAGGACTAAACATCTGCTGTTCTTGGGTACATCCGCAAGTGTGTGGAGGATGTCACCACCACCAAGACTGTGACTTGCTACCCGAACCAGAAACCCTGGCTGAATGCAGAGGCACGTTCTCTGCTGATAGCCAGGGATGCTGCGTTTAGGTCTGGTGACTCACAAGAGCTCAGGAGGACAAGAAGAGAGCTGACTGCAGGAGTTAAGATGGCAAAAGCTGCATATGCTCAGGAAATCCAGGGACACTTTTCCTCCCAGGATCCACAGAGCATGTGGAAGGGCATCAAGTGCATTACAGATTATAAACCCAAATCTGCACAATGCCCCAAAAACCCCTCCCTGCCTGAGGCTCTCAACAAATTCTACGCCCGGTTTGAGAACCCTGACACCCTCCTCAGCACCAGAATAACGACTTCACCAGGAGAAGAACCCATCAGTGTGACTCCAGTAGAAGTAAGGAGAACGCTGAGGAGGATCAACCCCCGGAAAGCTGCTGGCCCAGACAACATCCCCGGACGGGTGCTGAGAGAGTGCGCGGACCAGCTCTCAGACGTGCTGGCGGATATCTTCAACGCCTCCCTCATCCAGGCAGCTGTCCCCACCTGCATGAAGGCCGGCACCATCATCCCGGTCCCAAAGAGCTCCGCAGCGACAGGTCTGAATGACTATCGGCCAGTAGCCCTCACACCGATAGTCACAAAGTGCCTCGAGAGACTGGTTCAGACCCACATCAAAGCCACCATCAATGTCACTGTTGATCCACACCAGTATGCATTTAGGAAAAATCGATCCACAGAGGACGCCATTTCCTCCGTGGTCCACACTGCCCTCACCCACCTGGAGCAGAAGGATTCCTACGTCCGTATGTTGTTTGTGGACTTCACCTCCGCGTTCAACACCATGATTCCTCAGACTCTGATTTAAAAACTCTCCTCACTTGGACTGAGCTCTTCCATCTGCAACTGGGTCCTGGACTTCCTGACCAACAGGCCGCAGTCTGTGAGGATTAACAACATCTCCTCCCCCACCATCACCCTCAGCACTGGCTCCCCTCAGGGTTGTGTGCTGAGCCCCCTCCTGTTCACACTGCTAACATATGACTGCTCGCCTATCCATCCAGGCTGTCATATTGTGAAGTTTGCAGACGACACAGCAGTGGTAGGATGCATCACAAACCGTGATGAGTCCAGCTACAGGCAGGAGGTGGCTCGCCTGGAGGGTTGGTGCAGGGAGAACAACCTCTGCATTAATGAAAATAAAACCAAGGAGATGATTGTGGACTTCAGAAGGGGCAAGCATGCCCACCTCCCCCTGCACATGGGAGGATCTGCGGTGGAAGTGGTCAACAGCTACAGGTATTTGGGTGTACACATGAGTAACAACCTCACCTGGAGCAACAACACTTCCATTCTGGTCAGGAAGGCACACCAGAGGCTCTACTTCCTGAGGAGGCTCAGTAGAGCTAGACTCGGGAGCTCAGTCCTCACCTCCTTCTACAGATGTGTGGTGGAGAGCGTCTTGTGCTCCAGCATCTACGTGTGGCATGGAAGCTGCTCTGCTGCAGACAGGAAAGCTCTGCAGAGGGTGACGAAGATCGCACAGAGGATTGTTGGAGTCAGCCTCCCCAGCACCACAGACATCTACACCTCCAGATGCAGGAAAAGGGCCTCCGGCATCATGAAGGACCCCACACACCCAGCACACTCACTTTTTGTTCCGCTCCCCTCAGGCAGGAGGCTGCAGAGCATCAAGTGTAGAACAACCCGTCTGAGAAACAGCTTCATTCCTGAAGCTGTGAGACTCTTGAACTCCTCCTGAACAAACCATTGCACGGACTATAAAAAGAATTACTATACCCGCACTGAGAACACTTTACTAGCGTAAATTCCTATTTTATTTATTTTATTTATCTTACTTGTATTTTATTTATTTTAATTTTTTAACTTATGTTATCTATTTTAATATTAGCTCTTGGGTGGAACTGTACCGTGAGTATGAAATTTCGTTCCACCTCATGTACCACATGTGTTGAAATGACAATAAAGTCTCCTTGAATCCTCCTTGAATCCTTCAACAGAGAGGGAGACAAAAAGAGAAAGGAGCTGGAGGAGGACGCGGCAAAATGCAGAAAAGTAACAGATTTATTTATTCAGTCCCCCATTGTTGTCAGTCAGTTATAAAAACGAAAACAAAACACGCACACACAAAATGTTGGTACCAATATTATTTTATGGTTAAATATATATTTTTTAAGTTTAATAATATATTTGTACCAACATTTTTTTGTTTAAGTTTAAACGGAGACCCCTAAAGGAACTTGAGGCTGCACACATTCAGTCTACAGTGTATATATGGAGCCTATACAAGTTTAGCCTTGAAATTATGATAAGGACTGGGAAGTTAAAATCACTGATTTACACGCCACTTTATTATTATTATTATTATTATTTACTTTTTAAATCGTTTATTTGTCCAGCTAATCTGATATAATCTTACCATTATCACGTATATGAGAAAAAGGCCAAATCAGTGACACAGGCTACATAATCTTACTGTATGAAATACAGTTTATGGAAAAACTGTAAGCATATGTTTTCTATTCAAAGGTAGTGATGGTGATGACACCAGTCCTGCTTCAGGAGAAGTAGAGCATTTGGAAGAAATTACAAAACCATTTCTACAGTAGAGCAACAACACATGAACACTACTAGACGCTAGCATTGACATAAATGCCTATCAACTGTAATAATATTTTTCTTGCCGTTATAGCGTTTTTCTATCAAGTGATTATGTTGTTAAATATTAAATATTTGTCTGCTGCTGATTTTGTGTTATGTAACCCAGATCAAACATGACCATTTGTGTAGTCCAACCTTGGATTTACTTTAGGTTGGGGTTCATTAGTATTCCCTGATGATGTGCCACTGAGGCAGTTGATATTTTACATGATTTTACTATGTAAGGACACTTATTATTGTGTAAAATATTTATTATCTTAGTACTATTGTATTAACAGCAGTAAAGTTACTGTATATTACAACTTCAGATGTTACAGTAGGTCTAATAGGTGGCCTTTTATTTGGAATTAGCTATAAGTGTGTGTGCACACGTGCACAAATGCGTTTTGCTTGTGCCCATGCGTTTAGGTGTGGGTGTGAACATGTATGTGTGGGAACATGCATGCGTGGCAACCCCAGGGTGGCCTGGTTATATGACTGACTCCTGGCCTGAAAAAATCTCCCAGTCCGGCCCTGAACTTATGTAAAAATATAAAACAGAAAGAAAAAGAAAACATTGAAAATATGAAAAAGCAGATTTTTCAAAAATAATAAAAATAAATACACAATCAATTCAAAATCAAGTCAAAAACATAAATAAACACATTATCTTTAAATTTATTGTATCATCTTGTCTATGTTGTCATGGCAGACAGAAATATGTAATTACGAATGAATGGAGCTTCTATGTCAAAAGCTTTCCACAACACGTATCAGATCCTTGACGGCTGTCCCCTTTAGGGGCAGTGATAGAGGGAAATCCAGTTTGTACGTTTTTTGATAAAGCTTTTTTTCTTCAATAATTAAATCCTTGTTTAGTTATCAATAATGGTGAAACATACACCTTTATTTAAAAAATTTAGGCATAATAAAATTATGACAGAAATCTGTGAGTGGAAAATATTTTTTCACAGCACTGAAGGTAAAGTTTCATTCAGATGAAAACATTCGGGAATTATTAGCACGGATCAAAGTTTTGGTACAGCAGGCGAAGTTTAATAAAAATCAATCGTACAGATGCAAAATGCTACATTTATCCCAACTGAAAGCATTCATCATCTCTAACGGTCATATGTATTGCTCTTTCCAGCCTGTGATCACAACATTCAATTTCATACTGGGCTCTGCACAATGATACAAGCTATATGAATACTGGTGGTCAGGCACATCCCACCCAGTGTTTCATTATTCATTGTTCTCATTTTCCCTCAGAGTTTCATTTCTTTTAGGAAGTCATCTAGAAAACACCGAAAGCTTATTTCCTGAAGGACAGTGGAGCGAGGGGGTTGTGGATCCACAGGGGCGGAGGGATGGGTTGCAAATATGGAAATTGAGCAAATGGAGCACGCACACACACAAAAAAGAAACTGGCACCATACAAATTGCTTGAATGTTCCATTGATAGAAAATTATGCAGGTTTTTGTTGACCATAGATTCTTGTTTATTTCTGTCCTCTTTAACCTACTTTATTCCTATCTTTACATTCCAGCCAGAAAAACATTTTTTTTTTTTTGTTTGTTTTTTATTTATGGAAAGAATCATAAATAGGACTCATAACAATAATATATACACTTGGTCAGCAGCTCTCTTACAGATTACATCTAAATGGCTGTTTGGCTGCTTCGCCAATTGTGTATGCTTTGCTTGTATATAAAGGCTGTTTTATCTACAAATAGGAAAGTTGACATTGAATCACTACCAAAGAGCATATAATAGACTAGAAAAACAAAATCTTACACACGATATCTTAATATGTTCTCATTGCTTCCCTCAATAATGATTACAAAATATTTGGAGCCTGTCTTAAAACGGTAATGTTCAAGTATTGGGATCCCTAGACATCCCAGAAATGCTTCTATCGCTACACAATGTCTTTTTGTGTCTAATTTCGATTTACAGGAGGTAATTAATTACTTCTCCTTAAATGAGTGAATTTAAGCATACTTTACAACTGTGGATTTGGTCTTAGAGTGTCTTTTTCAACAAACTGAACCGCTATATTAGTCCATAACACATCTCCATGTGTCCTCAAGGCCAGACGGATAGACTGGACGCGTCCGCGCCGCCTCAGTAGCTCTGAGCTACAGGCGCCCAGGTCACCGTGAGCCTGGCAATGGAGTTCTCAAACTGGGCGTCGCCAACTCCGACTTCGCTCAAGCTCGGCTCGTACATGGAGCTCGGCGAGGAGACGGGTAGGGAGGAAGTCAGGCCCGTGTACGGAGACCCCCTCAGGAACTGGGAGGTCAGACCTCCGGGTACGGCGCTTGAGGAAGATCCCGAAGGGGTAAGTGTGGTGCTGGCGACCGACCAGAGGCTGGGGTATTGACTGTGGAGCAAGACGCAGAAACACATTGACGAGGGAACTGAAGTCACCCGTTACATAAAAAAAGTAACCATGTTTGAAAGTCTCACCCAGAATTAGATGTAGAGTTGCTGGTGTGGGAGAGACTACCCATCCCTGAGGATTTGGGGATCTGAAGGGCGGACCAGCTGTCATGAGTGCAGCGTCCCTGAGTTGTTGTCCATTTAGTTGTCTGATGGGCGGCTCCAGCAAAGTAATTTTTGATTCTCCCACCTGATCGTCATGCAAACAGATGCATGTTTTGTTAACCTATATTGCATCGCACCTATAACATCTTGGTAAAGAGATTACTTGGTTAGATATACAAAAAAAACAAAAAACATGGCATACAATCATCATTCCCTGGTGGTTTTTTTCATATTTTGCGTAAGAGTCAGCAGCATTCTGCTACACCAACCTTTCAATACTCAAACTATCTCTTCCTCTCTCTCAAAGTGGTTGCAGTCCAATCCAGATACATTCATTCATTATTCATTATAATACACATTATAGAAGTTAGACATGTCTCCTGTGAGTTTTCTACATGGGAGTAAGACGTTTATCAAAACCCATGACACAAAAAATTCCATTTGTATTTTCATTTTGAAATCTTTATTTACTTAAATTTGGTTGTTCAGATTATTCTTTGAATGTATTTAATATTTTGTCATGGATTATGTTAAGACATTATATTATTGTTAATTTCTGTTTATTTGATGTTTTTCAGTCCAATCCAAGGCATTTTCCAAACTTATATACATCTGCTTTAAAAACAATATTGTGTTCATGGGGAACATTTTCAGAAATGTATTCATCCACATTAACAAAAAAAAATACTGAGTTGAAATGCACAGATGTTTGTTGTCACACAAATGTAAAAGTCAGCCAACAATATGTAATGGTCTATGTTTTGGTCTCTGTTGGGTTTGTTGTAGTTGTTAAACAAAGATTTCTTTGTTTTCTTTGGTACCCTCCAGTTCCCCTGCTCTCTGTCTGTCTGCTCCTCTCTCTCTCTCTCTCTCTCTCTGTGTTGTCCTTCAGCCTGAGTCTCCTTATCATTTGCACCTGTTTCTAATTATCTATTCATCTTCTCCACTGTTCCATCTCCTTCTCCTCAGTACTTAAGCCTGGTTCTTTCATTCACTACTTGCTGGATCTTTACATTGCCTTACCTTGCCTCCCGTTGTTCCACTGTTCGCCTTCTTCCTAGTAAGTAGCGTCTTGCTGCTCGCCTGGTTCTCTCTCCTGGTCTCTCTCTCTTCCGTGTCCTCCGTGCTCCTCCGCTGTATGGTTAACCGTTGTTTTGTTTCTTCCGTTGCCTCTCAGTTTTCGCGCTCCTCTTCATTTGTTCATTAGTTTAGTTCTTTGTTTATGTTCCAGTTCCCGTCTCACTTTTTTCCACCTCTGTGCCGCATTATTCATTCTCTGTTGAGGTCCCATGTCAGTATTCATTCTTACAATAAAATCATTATGTCTTCTCGCATTCCTGACCTCTGCTCGAGTCATTTACCAGTTTGTGACAAAACGATCCAGCCACAAAGAGAGTCTCGAGGAGAGATTCAAACCTTCTGCATTTTCCATGCTGTCCTCCCGTTCTTCCCGCTCCAATAAGCGCCGCTCGCTGGCGGTTGGGCTCGCCATTGCTCTGGCTCCTTCGGAGCCTTCAGCCAGAGGCTCAACACCGGTGAGCTCCGGTTCAGCTTCCAGTTCCGTGTTATCTCCTCCAGTTTCCTGTTCCTCGTGGTCACCCGTTTCTCCACTGCCCCCCAAGTATATTAAAGTTCTTTTATTGATTCACTCATAAATCATAGTTTTTACCAGATGTTTTTTTTTTTTTTTTTTTGTCAGGACTCTCTTATGTTAAAAAATAATATCAAATACTTATGTTGAGTTTTTAGAGAGCCTGCAGACCCTGTTCTCTCTGCATTACTAAACCATTATTCATGTGACAGCTGCTGTATTGTCTGTGTTTTAGTTAGATCACTGCACATACCATGACAAAAAAAGGATTAATTAAGTGTTTTATTAAACGAGTAGTAGTTATGAGTAGTTATGAACTTTTCCCATCATCTTCTGACTTTGAGTATGTGGTTGGACAAATACATCTTACCTCCCAGTATGTCAAATTAATCTTATAAAATTACTTTGACGTAGAACAGTTCATATGCTGATGCATGTACATTTTTGAAATTTTACCAAGATCTTTTTTTCTGATATTGTCAGGAAAGGTTCGAATGACTCGAGCAGAGGTGGAGTTGAGTGATAAATAATTTATTGAAGGAATGATAGTGAATTGAACACGAAAGGAACCACACAGGGAACAACAGACAACGGAACAATGCGAGACGTAAACTAAGGGCGCGGAGGCGGAACTAATATGACAACAAGCAGGGAAACAATGAACGCCGGAACTAATGTAACACAACACAAAGACACTAACAAAATGAACAAACACTAACACGGAACACGGGAAGAGAGAACTAACCTAACAGAGTACAGACTAATAACAATAACGATCACTGGGGGGGGGGGGGTACACAGGAACCGGGAAACTAAGAAACTTGGACACACAAGGAACACGGAAGGAGACAAAGGAACCGAGGTGACGAGCCAGGACTAAGAGCTAGAGCAAGAGACTCACCAGAGACACAGGGACTGAGGAACTAAGGGAGACAGGCGAGGGACATCAGAGGAGGAACTCAGGAAGGACAACAGGGAATAACCAGAGGGAGATGAATGCAGGACCAGGCTTGAGGCAATGAGGACTAACGGGGAAAGAGGAGGAGGCAAAGCTAGAGGCAACGAGGAATACGAGGAGGCAAAGCTAGAGGCAACGAGGAATACGAGGAGGCAAAGCTAGAAGCAACGAGGAATACGCGGAGAGAAGGGCAGGCAAGGCTAGGAGCAACGGGGAACAAACAGACGATCCAGCGGTGAGTGTATGACTGCAGGTGGCTTAAATAGTGTGGAACCGGGGTGTGATTGGTGGAGAAGATAAGTTAATATTGCTGACAGCTGTGAATGAAGGCGGAGTGACGAGACACAGGAAGAAAACAGAACCAAACTAAACACACATCATGACAGATATGAAATTACACAGGCTCTTGTCTAAAGATATTGCAATGATGTAAAGCTTTTAAACACCACCGGTATTTGATGCAGTTTAAACAAATCACATATTAAAAAGCTGTTAAACTGCAAAGCTATGTTTCCTCAAATTTAGTTTGATGTACTTAATTTGAACTGTCACAGCAAGACTTTCAATAGATAACAGGAGAGCTAAACACAATACTGCAAAGATTTTTCCACATTATTTTTTACCTTTATGGGCTTTAAATAATGATAACTGATGGAAAATGATTGACTTAGATATACTGCTTTCGCTTTAGAAACATTATAATGAAAGTGTTAAAATTCTTGAGACTATATCAAAAAGACTTGTGTTTTTGTCACACTAGCTATGCTGTATGCTAATATAAGATACTAAAGACATTAAACTCCAATATTTTTTTTGATTAAAAAAAACTGTAAGCTCTCACAGGTGAAGTGACTTTATTTCCGCTACTATTAAATGATGATGTTGTTATATGAGTTGGTTTCAAAGTTGCCTGATTAAATTGTTGGCAGAATTTTTGATAAAACACTAATTGCTGATAGGTGATACTTTACATCAGAGGTGGATTATATTACAATTTGCTATTTTAATAGTCACATGAAATATGTTTTTGTCGCTTGTATGTACCTGCCAAGAACGGTATGGTGCATATCCCCAGCAATCATTAGGCAACAGACAGGTTACACCTTGGACACGTTGCCAGTGCTCTCTTAGATGTGAATCCTATTCTAAATACTTTTGTACCTCGGTTAGAAGCTAACCGTATCGTATTACTTTGTACTTGCTAAATGCAATAAGGTTATTTCTGTCTTATCTTTGCAACAATATATAGTAGTTTCTAACCAAAACGGTGTCGTCATCCTTTCGAAAATGCTGAACAGCATTTGTCACTTAAAGCCAGCAAGCACAACTGCAATCAAAAAGCTTCCACATCATCACATCGTCTAGCTTTTATTGCACTCATGCTCCATTCTACTGTGAATGCTGATTGTACAAGTTTTCTCTATCTATTAAATATATCTCCTTCTTTTTAAATCACCTTTCCTAAAAGCCTTTAACTTCACCATCAACTCAGCGAAGCAAATCAAAAAGCAAATCTGGGCTCAGCAAAGGACAAGGGAATAAATAAAAGAATGATAGTGATTCAAATAACTGATACTTGAGCTGTCATATAGTGGGACATATTACTAAAGGGTGCATTGATCTGTCAAAAATGAGTGAAACCACTCAATGCCTTCGATCTACATCCTCTGACATATCTGAGATGGATAGATGGAGCCAATACGTATTGTGGTGCGATCACATACATCAAAGGGATGTTGAAGCAAAGGTAACATGGTGACTCACAGGTATCTGATACCCCTTATAAGCCAGCTTTTAGCTTGTGAACTATAAAACACAAAGTATCTAATATCTATCAAAGTCACATAAAAAATAGACAGCTGATATAATACACCTCACACAGACTGCAAGATTGAGATTAGAGGAAGAGACCACTAAATCACACATTGAATCAGATCCATTACCAACCTTTAGAGCAAGTCACCTGCCATTTTTTTCCTGTTCCCAGTATTGATCACTTCATTATACATTTAGAAAAAAATCCACCCAAGGTGACACTGGAAAACACCAGAGAGAGAAATATCAAATCCAGCCTTTTGCAAATGAGCTCTTGGATGAGTTAATTTAATCCCCGGACAAAACAAATTAGAGCTAAAATGTATCGTGTTCTCTGCCAAGTCCTAATGGCCTCATCGTTTTGAGGTGCTATGTGAGAACACAAGCGTCCCCTGGCATTCACAAAAAAACTGGTATAATGCTTTCTGATCCATTAGTCACACATCAAAATGTAATGGCTACACCACAAACTGATAAAAAACTGACAACCAAGGAAAAGATTTAAAAAAAACATGCTTGCTGTTTGCCTGGGCAATGTCAAACTGCACAAACTTCATTCCACTAATCTGCAAGCTGTCACTGTCTATCATTGAATCTGGACTTCTTTCCACATTCACATGTCTTGTGCTGTCTAAAGGCAAATATACTACAGAGTCTGTCTGTATTGATGTTGGTTAGTGCAATGGATCATCCAAGTAAGACAAGATCAGAAGCGTATTTCCTACAGAAACATTTCAACTTGCTTTGAGTTATAATTCATCACATTGATCATGGTATAGCAAAAAAAAAATTGTTTAACAACAGTGAATAAAACTAAATAATATCAATCAATTTCTTGTAAATCTAGATTTCTAATATACATTAAATACTGTTTAAGATTAATTAGTTCTCGCAAGCATAGGGGTTTATAGTATGTTTCTTTAAGGATACATCGGCAGTATCGAAGGCAGATTATCAGGTGTATCTCTATTTGTGTTAAAACTACCTTTTTGGTTTGTTTTATGTGTCATATATGTCAATGATAACCATGTATTAATGTTTACTGTATTTTAACATCCTCCTTTTTTAGAATAATCCATTTCTTGAACATTGTCAGTAACCAATAATTAAATAAAACTAAAAACTCATTGTGGTTTTACTTTTGACTTGGCTGGTCTACTGTAGACCTAGATACCTAGACATTCCTATTGTGCCTTTAACTTAGCTTTAGTAATCTACCCTATAAAAGTTATATTTTTTGTAGATATGTGCAAAAAAGGCAAAGAATCTTTATTGATTTATTAAAAAAGGCAGAATTCTTCAATTCCTGTCCTTGAGGTCCTTGTCTTGCAACTTACATGTGTCTCTTGTTCAACACATCTGATTCCATTGGCTAAATCCCCTCCCTAGTCAATTTATCCAAATTCTCAATCTGATTATTTGAATTCAGGGTGTTGAAACAAAGGCACTTCTAAAACTTACGGTACACTGAACCTCGAAATCTGTATACGACATGTAGCATAACGGGTTGTTATTTATTACAAGTATTTATTGAAGTATTACGTAATGATTTGGTGTCATTATTTCTTTCATTTTTTTATTTCCGTTTTCCTGGAGTCCTGGGTTAGATAAATAAAGACCTAGCTGCACCTTAGAAGTGGGAAGGACCGCTCCAGTAAAATGTCTCACTCTGGTATTGGATTTCTTTTTCCAAACTGGTGTAATTTTGTTTTTAACACATGCAAAATTTTACAACATTTTATAACTGAAATATAGCATTACAACACTGATATGTACCAACACACCAAACATAATCTATTTCCCAAAAAAATTTGCAGTTCTGACGCAATTTTTATTTATGTGAGAGCATCATTTAATTGAGTTTGAACAGTTTTATTCTAAATAAGTATTTTATTAAAAACAAGTTCAGCTCCACTGGTGTACAGTAATGTGGGGTAAAATCTAGCCTGGTGTTCCAAATACTAATAGACTTTTACTTTACCTTCTAAAGAAAATAGCTAAACCATATAGAATTGTATTAATGTTTATTCAGTCTTTGTTATTATATTCCCTTTTATCCAAAAATTTGATTATATATATTACTTGGTTGCTCACGTTTTTATGATGTCCAAACCTTTTGCATTAAAATGCAACAAGTTTCAGACTGCAAACCAAGATTTTGATAAAACAAAAGTAGTCTTATTTCTGAAAAGGAATCCTCAAACTTCAATAGATGTGAAAATATTTAAAATATTACATTACTGCTCTATTATAGATACATCTTTGCATTGCTTTCTACTTATTTATTCTAGAAGTTTTGTTAGTATATCTTATGCAACAAAACCTGGATGTGGGTTTCTTTGAAAAAAAATTGCTGCAATTAAAAGAGTTTCTTCAAATAAAGCACCAAGGTTTTAAGCTTGACTAAGAGACACCGGATATTTCTTTACTCTGTTTACGCAAAAATGAAAGTCATGATCCTTTAAATAATCACTTTTGATTTAAGGCATTGATAAGCCATTCTTCTTTCAGGATAGTGGCCAGGCCATGACGTAATGCTGGTGGAGGAAAACGTTTTCTGTGTCACTCCTCCAAAACACCCCAAAGTGTCTCAGTAATATTTAGACCTGGTGGTTGTGCAGGCCATGGGGGATGTTCAACTTCACTTTTATGTTCAATCAAACCAAATCTGTACCAGTCTGGCTGTGGGCATTGGTACGCCACATGGTCCTCCAGATTAGTTCGGTAGTCCTTGGCAGTGTGGCGTTCTTCTAGCACAAGTATTGGGCCAAGGGTATGCCATGATATGGCAGCACAAACCATCATCAATCCATTCCCATGCTTCATTCTAAGCATGCAACAGTCTGGGTGGTATACTTCTTTGGGAGCTTTTCTACACCGTAACTCTCCCGGATGTGGGGAAACAGTAAAGGTAGACTCATCAGAGAACAACACCTGTTTCACATTTTCCACATCACAAGATTTGCACTCCTTGCACCATTGAAACCGTCGTTTGGCATTGGCACGAATGTCCAAAGGTTTGGCTTTAGCAGCCCTGCTGTGTATATAGATCCTGTGGAGCTCCCAACATACAGTTTGCTGGGAACAGGAGGGTTGAGGTGCACATTTAAATCTGCAGCGGTTTTATGTTTTTTGTATACAACCCGGGTTAGCGCCGGTACATCCCTTTCAGACAGCTTCCTCTTACATCCACAGTTAATCTTGTTGGATGTGGTTCATCCTTATTGGTGGTATGGTAACCTTACCCTGGATACCATGGCTGTTGATACATCACAAAGACTTGCTATCTTGGTTACAGTGGCCTCAGCAAGTTGTGAACCAACAATTTGTCCTTTTTCTAACTTTGGTATGTCAGCCATAATGTGTGCATTGCAATATTTTGAGCAAAACTGGGCCGTTACAGTATCAATTTGACCTTTACACTCTCCTCTTACTGGTGGAATGTACAGTTAATGTAGATTGGCCACCAGGCTGCGTGAGTATCTTTCTGGCTGGATCGTTTTGTCACAAACCTCCGACACTAAAATGACAGGTGTTTCAGTTTCATGGTCCAACCCCTGAATGCCCGAAATCATGTAAGTAGGCCTGTTGGCTTCGAGGCCTTCAAATAAATCCAGTATGTGTCATGATGGGTTTTAGGTTTTCAGACCCACAAAGGCAGAGACACTCAGAAGGTTCGTTTATGATATTTATTGAAGGGGGTAAGTGACACAGGTAGGGGTTGAATCCAGCGGTGACTTCGGAGAGGGTGGTCGTGATGCGGGAGTGCGAACGGCAATGAGTGGCGGAAGTGAGCGGGAGGCTCAACGCAGGATACC
>JAVLVB010000132.1:1307201-1335884 GCA_032876305.1 Orestias chungarensis | reverse complement strand
CTGGCACTGAGGTCTAGCGTTACCATTCAAAGGCAACACTCAGGCGCCGAATAGTGGATCCACACTCCTCTTATACTGCTCTGCTCGTCAGTACCAACCCGAAACACCTGGGAACCACGGGACTCCATCCTGGAGCCCCGTCACAGCGACCCCCGTGGCCACCTAGGAAACAGCACAAAATGACTCAACCTGACAGTATGTTAAGCAACACACCATACAGAGGTCCAAAATTACTCTGAAAACGAATAGTCTGACAGTATAGGTTCACTTTTCTCCTTTTCTATGTAAAACACTACACCAACAACTACCTTTTTCAACAGTATCTTTTTCATCTGGCTAAGAACTAGGTCATCCTCTGTCATCTTCTTTTCTTCCTTGGTATACCTTTTTTCTACTTGAATCAGCTAAATGCAATCAACTCATGAAATCAACTGTCAGGAACCGAACATGGAGAAGGACAAAAAGGTGTTATTAAATGAGAAAAAACATGACATAAATAGCTAACAAATGCTCAACATTCCAATTCAAAATATCTATACTGGGGTCACTTGAATAATTACTCATACAAACTGACTTCCAGACTAACACTAACACTAACACTTCTTTAGTAGGGGAGGAGTTTGTCTTAATCACAATAAATCATATTTCATCTAGATTTTTCAAGGACTACCAGAGCACACGATTTAATAATTTACAGTGTAATAATACAACTTGGATAGGTCTACTCTTAACATGCTGTATGATGCTCAAACGTTCACCAAAGATCGAAGGATGCAAAAACAATTGGTGCGACTTCTGAAAGGGATGGAAGTGAACATCTCTTAGCCCCCCACAAACAATGATTCGAGATTGAAACATTATTCATAAAATGATTTGAAACATTTGAAACAGACAGTAATATTGTTACCACAATATTGCTTTGAGTGAAGTACTGACACAAAGCCGAAGGACAAGGTATATCACTGACACTTTATTTGATGTCTGGAAGCACCATGTCCTCTGTGGAGTAAGTTGTTAAATAAATTAATAGTTGGACACTGTAGTTATATTAATATTAATTTTCTGAAGCGCCAATGCATTTTTCCTCGTTGTCCAAGTTTAATGCATGATTGTCTTAAAGATGCTGCCTCCATCTGATGGTTTATGTGATGGTCATGTCAGAAATGACCATATCATGCATATCATGATCAGGTGACATGCATTTAAACAATTAACAGAAAAAAATACATTTATTATGACTACTTCTAGCTTGCTGGAAAATATTGATTGGCTGGACCAATGTAATGATGAGTCTGCAATTGTTATTTTGTTATGTACTATGACGCTGCATAAATAAGTTTGAGTAAACAGTGTTTCAAAATTCTAAAATGACTATCATTATGATTGACCACTTTTAAAGCAATTTGTTTAAATTTTTCTAAGGTCGAAATTTTAAGGTTAGGAATTTAATGCAAACACAAATTGCCATTCTATACTGCAAGTGTTTATATATAATGCCATAAAAATATCAAACTGACAGTATGTATGTCCTTCATCTCCACCTTAAGCTCCAGGCGAGAATTCTCAAATAGATGCTTCACACCTCAGCCTGCTCAAAATGTCACCGCCTGACAACGTTAAGCAGCTTTCAGTATCCTCTTTCTGAACCGAGGTGACACCTGTCATCTTGATTAAAGACATAACTCTGTGTCTCATATTCTAAAAATATGCTGAATGAACATAACTGCTGCTTCCCAGGATCTATAATTACTGTAGTCATATCCAGCACTGGAAGAGAAGATCTGATCCCCCCCCCCACCCATCTTCACATCTTTCTCGGCAACTGAAGGATTCCTGCGAGAATGGTGAGCTGCTAAAGCATAAACATGACTGGGATATCAAAACTTTACCATCTCTGTCATTAGTGTTCTGACAGCTGCCTTCACTTATTAGCCATCAAAGGTCTCCTTCTTCCAGCATCAGCTAACACTGGTTCAGTGGCGTTGCCGCAGTCGGAGTGACTTCTTGTTCCTGCTTTTGTCGGCTTGCAGAGGGTGAAACATACTACAATTAAAGGCAAATGAGATCAAGTTTAGATCTTTTTGGACAGTGTTTTGTTCTAAATCTGCATTCAGATGTTCTTCATGTTATTTGGCTTAGAGAGGCAAATAAATTATGTTTAGTTGCTATGGATTAAAATAACCTATTCAATTACTTACAAGAGAACTAAGCAGTGGATTTTTGGTTATTTGTTTCATGCATTCATAATTTGTAGGTTTTCTCTCAATAAAACGTGATGATGTAATTTGTCTATATAAAGTATCCACTTTATTTGATAATTTACAGTTTTATTGCTTTAAAAAATCGGTCATGACCAACAAATTATGTCTTAGTTTTGACAACAAATAGAAAAAAAATAAAAACCTTTCAAGTGAGAAACTGAAAGGCCGATTTCTACAAGATAATGAAAATTTTACAGAAAGGGCATTAAGTCGGTTTTCCTGGCAACCATCATTGCATAAAGACAAAAGCACACTGCAAGCAAATCACAGAAAGGGGTATTGATAAGTGTGCAAGTGAATGGATCCACACTCACACACACACACACACACACACACACAAAATAAATAAATAAACTTGATATAACCTGGAGTTTAGGAAAATCTATCATAGAGAAATGGAAAGAGTATGGCACAAGTGCAAATCTGTCTATCTCAGGCATCCTTACAAACTGAGTGATTGTTTAAGAAGATGATTGGTGACATAGGCCACCAAGAAACCAATGGTGTATCTATTAAATACCGCTTTGAAGTTTCAAATGTTTATGCAATTTGTTTTTATGTTAAATATCTTTATTTAATTGTGTCTATATTTTATGATTGTCAATTTGGGAATATTTCTTTCTTGAGAAAAAAACAGCATGGGAATTTTAGACAAACTGAATATCAGACATAAATAGTTAAAGGCTGAACTTGTATCCACGGTCAAAAAGACTGTAGATTCTGTGACATCTCTAAAAAGTATTAAGTCATTTAGACGCAGCTGATTTAATAGAATAATAGACGAAGCCATGTAAATAACAGGTTTACATGTTTATGTAGTTAGCAGATGCTTTTATCCAAAGCAACTTAAAAAGTAGGTAGAAGTGCAAAAGGTCTTGCCCAAGGACCCCTGCTGGATACTGTTGGTAGAGCCCAGGCCTGGAATTGAACCCAGGCCACCAGCGTGAAAGTCAGGTGACTTTCAAGTTCAGCTATCCAGCTGCATCAGTCTTACCAGGGTAGAACTCATTATATGCTGGACTTTGCTCAAACATGTCCCTGCCATGGGGAAAATAATTGGACAACTAATGCAAGAGATGACTCAGTCTGAGTCCGGAATCATCTTGTTAGGTGGACCACAGGTGGTGGTTTAGCTAACTTGATTTGATTATTTAAGGCCTGTAACCGTCTCCTCATCCTCCATTATTGAGGATAGTGGATGGGCTGGAGAACTCTGGGATAATAAATCAGTGGCAACTCAGCTGCTTGGCTTCATGGACCTTTTTCCTTTTGCCCCTCTTCTTAAGAAGTGCCACTCTCTATAAAGCTTACCCGCAGATAATCCGATCAATTATGTAAACAGTGAATAATAGATATTCTTCAGCATGAATATCTTAAAAGTGCACCATACTGAGAGAGAAACTTCATGTTACCCCTGTAGTCTGGTTAGCTACTATCAAAAGCAGATAAAAAGGCAGATATTAATCTTTGATTTCTTCAATCTTTGGTCAATACAGCTGCAAGAATCTCAACGCTTACAGATTAATTTTTTTTTTTCTAAACACTATATCATGCCCCCTTTAAAGCTAAAATGTTCTGTTTCTGTTCATTGTTAAGATGCACACCATCCTTCTCTTTTGTAATCCTAGGGTGTTAACAGGCATGTGTTCAATTATTAGATGCAAGACTTAATGTCCCCCTTGGCTCTCTATTTTACTTAAAATGCTTTAGACTTGGCAGTTTGAAGTTAAATAAGTCCATAAGTGATAATGGCACATGCATAGATTGTGACACTGTCACGAATGATCTAACACATGTTGGGAAATAAGACTTGGAAAGGATTTCTTGTACATTTTTGCAGTGTTTAAAGAAATGATTATTTAAAAAACTCTCAAACAAAAAAAAAACAAAAACTACAAGAACAATTCTAATCATATGAAAACTGAAAAAAATAAAATAATACAGCCCGTTTGCTTTGGTCTTGAGGACATTTCCAGATCTGAGGGGGGTACTTTTTCCAAAAACTATATTATCTGCAAATCTTTCAGGATCATTTTACCTCAGCATTACTTTAAAGAGATACAGAATCTTTTTTTGACAGTTTTGTGTGCATTAACTGGATTTTACTTGTAATAGTCTGAGTTGTTTTTGGTTCTTTGTGTCAGTCATTATCAGTCTTTGTTATTTCTTTATCTTGATATTTCATATTTTATGTCATATTTTATTTTTCTCATTATTTTAGCTTTTTTTTTTTTATCTCGTTTGTTGTTTTCTCCATTGGGTCAGTTGTTTTTTAATCAGTAATTAGGGTCATTAAGCAGTTCCTTCACAATGTCCATGGGTTCCCTGACATTAATACCTGATGTAACGTTTATAACTGGAGACCTTAGTTACTTATTTACCCAGAATGTTTTTAATCCTTACTCTGAATAAAGAAACATATATGTCTGAGGTCCCCTATCACCTCATCACAACTTATACAAATGAAAAGAAAACCACTTCTAAAACTGTCCAAAGATTCTGACATAATGTAGCTGATTCATTGTTCCATAGGTAAATATCAGTTGTCTCTTATTCCCTTTTCTGGAATCAGTAGTAGTTAGACAGATCTCAGTGTGGGCAAAGATGTCATGATTGAGAAAACAAAGTTAACAGCACAAAAATTTATCCAGCTGTTATCTATTACCACTCATCCTGGCAGGGCCTGATGCCAGTTTCAAGCTGTCGTTAGCCAAAGGGACATGTTGCCAATCAATCACAAGGAGACATAGAGACACACATGAGAAATATGCATACACTCTTACCAATGAATTATCTTGTTAAACCAATACACCTAACTTTAATCTATTTGGTCTGTAGGAGGAAGCTAAAATTCCTTGAGAGAACCCCAAACAAGCTTACGGAGGACATGCAAACTCATTGCAAAAAATACCTCAGTCCATGATTCAAGCCAAGGACCAAGATGAAAGTGCTGCCAACTGTCCCACTGTGCCCAAATTTCCCTATTTCAAACAAGTCAAATGTTCTTATTTCAAAGCACCTAATTAAACGTTGCATTGAATAAAGCCAAATTGCTCTTTCCTTTTGACTAATAGTCAAATCTGTAAGTGTGAATACATTGTACAAAGTAAAGCATTTTGCAAAAATGAGAATTTATAGATCCTCAGTCTGTTATAAAATATTATTTTTTACAGCCTTTAAATGGCTTATATTAGAATTGAAAACTTGTGTAATTTCTTCCCTTCAGCAACAGAACTTCATAACAAGGAATTCTGCTTAAAGAAGTTTTACCTAACTGTGCTCTGCAAGTAGTACTTTCATTCCAGCATTTCTCACCTCTAACAAGATTACTTAGCAGGCTGGCAGAGGAGTTTAGCTGCACGATCAAAAATACATATGTCTTACACTTGTTGCCTTGCTCTAATTAGACTGCATATAACACCATCATCTTATTCCAGAGCTTATCTTTCTGTCCTTTTAAACCAGTTCTAGCTATAACCCTTCAGCTGAGGCTCAGATTATTACCTCCAAACTATCCCTTCAAATGCATGGAAGCAAATACTTTTTACTTTTCAAATCCTTTTCCATTTTTGGAATATGGATATAAATCCTGCTATAGGTTTTCAAACTTCTTCATATCTGATCTTTGACTACACTATTTTATCACATGACTATGTTTTTACTGAAACCATTTTATTACAGCTCTAACTGCATGTTTAAATGATGAACCCACATCTCCCAACCTAAAAAAAAGAAAAACCATGTAACTTCAAAGAATGGTGAAGTATTGAATTATATTAAATTAATCTCCATATTTAGATTCATTGCATTTTGTCAACACTAAAAGTAGCTATCACAATAGATTTTAACAAAATACTTCCCTTCAATATATTGATTTTTTTCCCCATATAGAATTTCCCCAACTGTGCCTTTACATCGTAAAAACATTCTTCAATTGTACTTGGTAGTTTGCATGTTTGCTACCCAGAGATTTTGTTTGCGTCGAACGATAATTTAGTCACGAATGAGAAATAAGAAGCAATTTACCTTTCAAGTGCCAAGGTGAAATGGGGGAAAAAAGAGCAGTGTTTTATTTGCATACATTTGCAGGGTTATTTGGCATCTCCTTTATGTATAAAAAAAATAATAGGAGAGATACATGTTTAACAACATATTTCTTCCAGACGGGTACAATTTGTTGCATATTATGCTACTAGCAAACTGTTGTTTGCAAACTAATTTAAAAAATATATACAATTTTCACACACAAAAAGCCCAAACAAACTCATAACTATTTTCCTGAACAGCAGGATAAAATCTATTAAATTTATAATTTTTACTTCTCACTCTACGTTCTATTAGCAGATCCTGCAGATTTGCAGCTATGTGCTTGATGAGTGCAGTCCTTTCGCATTCTTGTATTTCTATTTTGTTGTTTTTTTTTGTTTGGATGAAAATAAAAGCCATCACACTGTGGTGTAAGATGTCAACGTCCTCATTTCCTTCTGAAGTGAGAAAATCTCAAGGCCATGGTGTTACGTGACCTTGGCAGCTTTCTCCCCGGGGTGAAGTGAATTAATGGCTGCCCTTTAGATTCCATCCTCTATAATCCTCTAGTTTTTGCTTTCCTTTCCACTCAAAAAATATGTTTGCATTTTATCCCATTGTCCAAGCAAAAGAGGTTATCAATGAAAAGAAAGATTTGTCCTAGGTATCTAAATGGGCTTAAGTGGGTTTGAGTTAAGCTACGGTTGAGTTAAAATAAACCTAGAAATGGCATATAAACCATATAATGGCAAATAAACCTAGAAAAAAGGCATAATGCTTTGTTTTCTGCTCTTTTTTAAATATGTTCGGGGAAAAAAAAGAAGCTGCGGAACAGTAGTATTTGTAATAATTGATATATTTACTACTTCTGTGTATGTATGGAAAGGATTTGGGGGATATTCCATTTCATCCATCCATCCCTCCATCTTTCTATCCACATACTTTTTATGTCCAGACTACTATACAAATAGTTGCAGGTAGACGTAGGATAAACATTGGGTAACATTAATAGTTTATTAAAGTAATGTGATGAAGGTAAGGATGAACTTCAACTATAGATCGATTATCTGGAGAGATTGCTTGAAGACTTGGGAGGAGAAGACACTCACCTCACCCTGTCATCCTGCATGGATGAAAAAGAGAAAAGGATATAAATTAGGATCCATAGATGAGAAGTCAATCAGATGGAGCTAGGGAACAGGGATGAGAGTGACTAACTGGATGACTGGAAGAAAAAGGAATGCGGGCGGTAGGATAGGATGAAGAGGGATGAGGTAAAAGGGTTTGAGGGTAAGTGAGGGTGAGTTTAGTAAGCAGCTTAGGACACTAGAGGTTTGGTTTGGACATCACCCTGTTCCTAAACCTAAATTAACATACTAACTTATGTATTTGTACAAATACAGTGTAGGTGATTTCCCACACACCCCTGCATGCACCACAGGTGCATGTTAGCAGGGTAGTTTCCTCGCATTTCAAATTGATTGCTAATTACTTTATATCAAAAAGGTTCCATACATACAAGCTCTGTGTTAATTTATGAATGACTTTAAATAACCATTCTGGCAAAATATCCTACTTTATTTAGCTTGGGTTTATGCCTGTTTTAGTATTATTGTCTACTGACAGAATATATCCAGGCACATTTCTCAGCTTTAAATAAAAAGAGTGACAACATTTTTGGACTCTGTCTGATTTTGTTCCACTCTCATTCAAACATTGAAAGTGTTCTGACCGACATTGCCAGCTCAGGTTTATAAACTCTTTGAAACATTATTGAAATTGAGAAGTTTAGTGATGCCATGGGGAAATTACGGGATGATGTCTCTTACTACATTTTTCTGAAAATATTTGAATGTGATGTCTGAGGCTCATAAATTGAGCCTCTTGACCAACTATCCTTCAGACATAAACTAGTGGCTGAGCAATAATTGTCTATAGTTAAACCTAAATAAAACAGACTCTAATATTTACCCAGATAATGCTATTTCCTGACATTAAACACCATCTCGGCAAATTTAAACAGCAATTCTTCTTAATGAAACTGTCTTTATAACAACATTCCCAACAAATTCTAAAAATATGCCCCTTTCATCAGTGCAATATCTCCAAACTACAAAATATAAAAAGACCTAGATGTGTTGGTTCATGCTTTTGCTTCCATCAGACTGCTACAATAGCATTTCTTTTTTTCTTTAACAAAAAGAATCTGTACAGCTGATACAAAACTACTTTAACGATCCCATTAGAAGAGCCCATGTTACCCCTGGGTTAAAATCTCCTTACTGATTCCCTGTAGCACATTACATACATTTTAAAATCTTGGTTTTGCATTCATAAAGCAGCATGGACATGCTTCCCTACCTCTGTGATCAGATTCAACCTTACTGTTAAGCTCGTAGTCAGCGATCATAGGAGCAAAATCAACTGATGGTCCCTTGTACTTGCTTTAGGACTACAAGGCTGTTGGATCAAGTTTGTGAAAGGAAATTCAACAAGGTTGGCATCACCAAATTCTATAGATGCTTTTACAATCCAACTTAAACCATTCTATTAGAAGAAAAAAAATCTCGACTCACATTCTAGACTCACCACTTCCTGGGCTGCTGATAAAAATTGGATGTAATGACTTATTTCCTAAATGTATCCTTTTTTACTGTGAAGCACATTGTGACTGTTCTCTGAAATAGTTGCTACGAGAAATAACCTGAAAGATCAACCAATCAGAGCCAATTTGAGTATTGAATTTAGATTTCCTTTTTAAATGTGTAGCTCTCTTTACAAAAAAGAAATGAGTGTAAGATAAATTTAAAGTATCTTTAATAAGGAAAACAAACAAAAGGAGATTGACAAATGAGCATTTTTTAAATGTATAATTTCAATAAGTTGATTTTTAGTAAGATACATAGAAATGTCTTTATAAATAATAGTTTTTTCAACATTGTTGCAGGGTACTTGTTAGAGGATACAAGGAGACCCCAAGGCTTTAATTGAGGAGCTGTTAACAACCATATTTTAATATTAACATTAAAAGTCCAAAATCTTATCTTAGTATAAGTAATTGGTGACAAGTTTGTTTTGCTTATTTGTACCGGGATGCAACATAAACTTTAAAATGAATCTCAAATAAACACAAGAGTGACTTGCAGCTGTGAAGTGCCCAGGATGACTTTGATGTTATGATCATCAGAGAGAAAAATGTATTTCTAGCTTTAGGTCTGGAATCAGTAACTGTCCTAATAGAAAGGATACAGTTTAGAACACTTTTGTTTATTAGAACTGAGCTGGAAGGCAAACATATTATTTTTCTTGGTCAAACCTTTGAAAATAATTTTTGGAAACACTCAGCTTTCTCTGTTTTTGGGTAAAAAAAAAAACTTTAGGAAATGAGAAAAAAAACTTATATTAGAGATCATCAAATACCCATTCCACAATGGAGTGGGAAGGGTATTTGGTAAGAATGCACTTTGGGCATTTCCTTTTCTATGCATGTGATTTTAGAGATGTTCCACTGTGGGAAGCCTAAGGGCAGGCTTAGAATTCCCCAGCAAAATATCTCACATCTGGTTTGGAAATATGGTATAGTCCCCCAAGATGAGCAGGACAGGTACAAGAAGGGAATTCTGCCAATACAGTTGCCCCCGCAATAGTTTATAATAATGAATTATTAAATTATTAAAAGATTAAATCAACTTTATTTGCCAGGTACATACAGGACATACTAGGAATTTGTTTTGGTGTAATTACACTGAGGCAGCCATTTGCGGCGCCAGGTAGGCAGTAGCACAAAGGGTCTTGCCTAAGGACCCACACTGGATGCTGTGGTATTTTGCCATGGGATGGCAAAATACCATATATATATATATATATATATATATATATATATATATATATAATACTTATAAAATACATATTGTCAAAAAATTTGTCATGGTGCTTGTAACCCTTTCCAAAAGGAGAGACAATGACTGCTTTTCAACTGAATTTCTTTATATTGAAGCTTGATGTATTGCTTCGTGAGAACATTTACCCTATTTAAGGTTGTTAGACAGGTCTCACACAAATCCTACAGCTGGTTATATAAGTTAGTTTTGAACTTACCTTAAGAGTAAAAACATTATATTGTAGTTTTACAATTGAAGACGGAGGATTATTTTTTGACATTGGCCTAGATTGGTTTAAATAGCTTTCTTCACAAGATGACCTGGCTACAGTATATTGCTTTGTATACTCAGGTCACCTTGTAAAATGTATTTGATCATCTAAAACCTTCAAGTGTGAGAAAAAAGCAAAAACAGTGAAATAATTCAAAGGGGGGTATTTCTTTTTCACAACAGTGGGGAAATAGAGTAATCAACAGAGAAGGTCAAGTCTACAAGTTCTCAGCAAAGAACCCTGCAGAGGTACAGGCAATAGTCCGATTAAGAATGAGTGGCAAAAAAATAGGATCCTGGCTAACATAAAGAGATGAGCTGGGCTCTGGGAAGATGACATGTAGGCCTTGTTGTATATATATGCATGAACTCTGGCATTGTATTAGGTGTTGCATGGTTTTGTGGAGATAAATTATACAGAAACAGATGTACGGTAGGAGCATGGTGTCTTTTCTCCTATAAAAAGAAGGACAATGGTCCTTGAGCCAATATAACTTGGGTATATAACTTCACATCAGAATAAAATTGCTCTAGAAACATGTTTTTAAATGTTCTGAATAAAGCGCAATGTATGCATATTCTCAATGCACATTGCTCTTCTGTGTAGATTCAACTCTGTTACTTAAAATACATGACGATTTTTGAACGTGGCTTTTGACCCACTGAGATACTTTTAAACACTCCTCTGAACTTCTGCATCTCCATACAAAACGCAGTAAAATAAGCTTTTTTTTCTGTGGCAATTCATGAAGTGCTGCAGTCTGCAGTCTGCTGCAGCTTAGTTCTAGCTATAGTCTGCAATGAATCCATTCTGTGGACATCAATCATGGTTTGTTTCACATGAACAAACAGTAAGAACTAGGAAATTGAAACTTCCAACATCAACTAAGTTCTATAAGATCACAACATGTTTCTTGATCATTCAGTTATAGAAGCTATTTGCTGTGTAACTACTACATAAGGTTGTAGGCTGCTGCTTGGAGAAATATCCCCCTAAGTCTTGCCAAATGCAGCTCCTGCATATTAAGGGGGGGCTTCCATTTCAGTCCCAACTATCAGCTCAGGATGTTATAAATTAGGGATCCAGGTTAGTTATCAATAGTATATATCTGCCAATGTATGTGTGTAGTTATTGGATATATTGGCATTGTACTATTTTTCATGTGTTTTACTTGGATTTGTGCAACAATCAATTTTTATAAACTCCACAAGGATTTTCGCAGTTAAAGAGAATATGTTGCCAGCTAGAGCTCCCATTATGCTCCCTGTTGCATGTGACACAACATTTTCAAATTTTTCTGTAATGGTTTTGCAACTATTTGGAAGGTTTTTAATCCCCTTTAAGGAATCCTTTTTAAAATGTTGTCTTATTGCTAAGGGATCATTCCCACCCTTATAGTAGAGAAATCCTAAAACTCCTCCAACAGCACTTCCTACCAGTTGCATTTACAACAGAGTCCGTTAACCCTGCTGTGTTCACAGTTGTTTTATTTTTTTTATTTTTTTTTTTTGATACCTTAAGATTAGAAATGTGGATTTTGTTTCAAAAAAATTGACTTCTGGTTTAAAATCTTCACGTTACATTTTGTTACTCGTTCTTCTTCTAAGGTAACTGGGATGTTAAAAACAAAACATAAGAGCTCTTTCAAAATAATGAAAGTTTAAAAACTAATCAGTTCAGTAGACCTTCTTTTTTGGTGTGCCTGTCATGCAGAAAGAGAATTACACAAATTTATAACAACGTGTTTTTAATGTTTTCTCTCTTACATCTCATATAGCACTTTTGTCAGATATAACATTGTTGTAAGAGAAATTTAGGAATGAATAGCTGTTATATTGTGTAGTTACTTTCCTTATCGAGATTAGTTCTTTTAAGCACAACAAACTACAGCCACATTTTCAAGTGTTACTATGTATCAACAATTTATACCAAAAAAACAGAGAAAATGCAATAGCATTCACAGTGGACTGCTCTGTGTAAAATATGAGATAACATACGATAGAAATTTCATATGAAGAAAAACATGAATTTAGTAAAGGCTAAAGTTATTATAATAGCATCAGATAAATCTTTAAACACATAACATTCTGTAGAAACTTCTGTTCACATCGAATATTGGTCACTGTTAAAAAGAATAGATGTGGGAGTATATACCATGTATGTACCATGTACAATGATAACAATGCTGTGACTCGCACCATTCTGATGAACTGTTAATGAAATGTGGGCATTTTTTGCGGCTACATTTTTGTAGTTTATATATATACACTGCATTGATTTTGATGTTGTGTTAGCCTTAGACTCTTTATTAACAAAGGGATCATTTAAAATGAGCATGTTTTGTTCATATGACGATTAAAACCGTGATTGGTTCTTCCTAGCTTTTGTGGTGTACAGCTTTTTATTTATATATCTTTCATCATATCACAAAGTGAGTTACAAGCTGTTTTGCATGTTCACACACCTGCAGTAATATCAATTCCATATATGCTCATGGATGATGTCTTAATCAATAACAGATGCAAGTGTCAGTGCTTCAACATTCCTTGCAAGATGTACAGAAAGATGCCTGCAATCAAAGATGCAATCTCCGGATCTGCAGCCACCACACCTGTAGAGGGGGAGGGAATCAAACATCAAAACGTGCAATTATTTGACAACCTGCTCTCCTACCTGATCATTAGTGTTCCAGTGCCCACACTTCAGTCTACTTTGACTCTTCAAGAACCAAAAAAAGACCAAAAGGGAAGAAAAAAAAAATCAATACAGACTCTTCACACTCAAGACGTAATCTTCACAACGCTTTCCCTCAAGCAAGTACTGCAGAAACTCTGGATGTAAAAGCTGACTGATAACAGTAAAAGTCGCTTTACTCTTGATTTACAACACCACATCCCTGACTTTTAACCGATATGTTAGATTTTAGAAAGTGGGTAAAAAATGTGTGTCCCTTTTAATACAAAAAGGAGTGTTAATTAAGCAAACTATTATAAACTGCTAATAGGGAATTACAGAGACTCAGACGACAGAGAAGTTAAATGTGTTTTTTAAAAATGTGGTCATTTTATGCATGGCTGGTGGAAAAACTATACTGGATCCAATGAAGACCACAAAAGTGGTTTAAGACCAATATTACAAGAGTCTTCATTTGATGTGAAGTCAGTGCTACTGACCTGTAATTGCTCAGGTCCTCAGGATGTTTGGTCTTTGGCACTGGTACCACACAGGAGGTCTTTCCCACCTGTGGTTTTTTCTCTATCTTCAGGCTAATTCTAAACATACATATCCCATGATTAACTGTGAAGGTCAACAGGGCTGACCTGCACAGCACACCACAGTTAAAAAGAGACACTGGACTCCATGGCAGTTCTATGGGCAGAGCATCAGCTTATCTGGAAAAAAAAACACACAGTGGCATATTTCATATGACCCAAGACACATGTTGATCCTCCCAGAAATTTAGCTGAATGTTCAGCTGACTGCTGTGTCAAATGTAGGCAACCTAAAACTAATTAGCATTTTAGAATGATAACATTTCCAAGCTGTCCTAGATTCCTTAAGACATTTTTATTTTCAGTCAGTATAATATGAGATGAACTATTTGTGAAATGCACCGCAGAAAGTGGAAGCATTTTGGAATAGCTCTGTTATTTCTGCTTTTTTTTTTATCTGTCATTTCTGTAAGAAATATTACTATTTAGGACACATTTTATGTAAAACTTTATGACCTGATGTTTTACTGATATCACTTTTACACATTTGTTATGATGCATAGCCATGGCAAGATGTTGGTTTACAACTGGTACAGCTGATTAATGTCATAAAAGGTGAAATAATTACTTAACTGCAACGAAAAATCTTTAAAAAGAGGTGCCGTTTGAAGAAACTTTGATATCACCAGTTATGTCAAAAATTAATTTCCCTTTGTGATTTACAAAGTATTTTTGTTTCGATTAAACAAAAAAAACTCCTGTGACTTCTTTGAGTTTATGTCAACTACAAAAATACACAGCTCCAGGTCTTAGCACTATTATGTCATTATTAGCACTAGTATATATTATTATTATGCTCGTGTATATCGTGTATATGTTTCCCACCTATTGATAACTTCATTCAGTTCTGGAAAAACTAAGGCCCAGTTTAAAGTATGGAGACTCAACGTGTAGCACGCAGCCACTAGCTACTGTACTATGCAGCACCATTTTAACTTATATCTTATTTCATTCAGTGGTAGAGGTGGTTTTTGGTACTTTGTCTCACACAACAACAAAGGTGAAAATGTCTGACCTAATAATATATCACGAGGTCTGATCCATAAATAGCCCAGATGGTTTTTTGTGTGTAGGATTCTGAATGAAGTATGTGTTTCCAAGTGGTTTCAAGATGTATTTTTTGTTTTTTTTGTTTTTACATCTTCAGCAATGTTTATCTTAATGACCGTGAGCAACAAAACCGCTCAGATTTTTCTGTTTTCTTCTTTTTCTTTGATAGTTAGGTTCTTGATGGCCAATCTTCAGGCTATGGTGCTTCTGCCACTCACAACACCGATTTAATTTACTCTCATTTGCCACTGTCTGTATGCCAGGAGGAATAAAAACAAATGCATCAGCCTGATGGAACGTGTTTCCCAGCATAAATGAAACCAATGTCGTATCAGCCAGGAACAAAGAGACATGCGGAAGCTGTCATGTTCTATATGGCAAGACATGATAATGCTTGACAGGCTGTGGTATTTACATTTGTCCCATGCCATGGAGTGACATGCTTTGGAAAAACATTTTTAGACAGTTTTACAGAGGTGTAGTGCCAGTATCTGACCCTTCCTTCTTCATCTGGTCACCCCCATCTTTGGTTATTATCCTTTATCACTAATGTATCTACAACACTTCACCTGCACATATTTGACTATTGCATTTAGCTTCTTCTATTGTTAAATTACTGATGTTGAAATGGTCATTGATGCTTTGTGGTTAAACCAAAAATGGAAAGCCTAGTAACCCTTGGGGTAACACTATTTTTTTTCTAAGATACATATATTATTATAACAAGGTTTATTGCCTTTACTTCTCAGCTCCTGCTATACAAAGGCATGCAGCCATAATTTATTACCTCTGAAATTTCATGGCTCTGTTTGATTTAACTTCTTTTAACTTCGTTTATAACCCAACCTTAGGGGCCTGCTGGTATTTTCTCCCTAATAAGAAAAGTTCACAACCACTTTGCTAAAGATGTTTCAGACTGGTCTCATCTGGGAGCACATTTGGCCTTTTAAAGAAAACTAGTGCAGGAGCATATGCACGTACCCTCTTCCCTGTTTTTTACATATCATCATTTGCATAACGTATCGGAGGGCCATGTGTGGCTTTTTAAGAGTCAGAGGTCTTGGTCAATATGCAGTAATGGAAGTGTGAAATAAAGCAGCAGGTGGGACTTTTCTTATTTGCTCTGGTGGAGAAGGCGATAAAACTGGGACAGGGTTTTTGTGCTGTAATAACTGCAACTAACATCACACTTACCAAAGTACAGAAACTGAGTTAAATACTAGAATAAATGTAACATGACATTTCATTTTATTAGCAGGAAAGCAGGAAATATGTACGTTAAAAAGCATCAGTGGAATTATGAACAATTTTAAATAACCTTTACAGGAAATGAGTCATGATTGTTGCTGCACTGCACATAAATGTCTGTTAATGACATCCATAATTACATCTGTAACTACAGTTAAGCTGTCTATGCTGACATGTTAATATATGCGAAAATGTCCTCTACTGTTAATGTATGTTTCCTAACATGTAAATAAAAAATTAACGAGCCCTCTAGTTAGGTAATCTAATTTCCTTTTTCTACAGTACAAAGAAAACAAATTTTTAACTCGTCCTTAAGCTATCTCTGGTAAATGCACATCCATAATTTCATGTATGGCCTTAGAGGTATTAGCAGCTTTACGCAAGTACATTGCAAGAGCCAAATTGAGCTAAATAAAATCCCACCACTTAGTCAAGGATAAACATAAATAAATACATTTATTTTATTGGTAATTGCACCTGGATAAATCAATTTGGGAATCACTCAAATAGATGTGTGTAACAAGGACAAAACTATTTTGAACTGTCACTTTGTGCCTTCCCACTGATTTTATTTGTGATTAAACTAAACTAAATCAAAGTTGCAAAGATGGGCTTCGTTGAACAGGAGATCTCTCTCTTCATAGATTTGTTTTTTTCATTAGTTGATTTGTGATACTGAGATTCATTGTGTTTTACAGAAAGTTGAATGAACCAAAAACATAATGCAATACTCATACTAGTTGTTATTTGAAATCAATTCTTGACTTTGCTTTAGCCTTTTATTTCTTAAATTGCATTTTTTAACTTTCCCCCAAAACATTCCAAACCGCACACTCCTGTCTTCATACATTTGATCTTGTGATGAAATATAGAATTAAATATGAAACATTAACCCTGTGCTATCTAACAGGATTTTAAGGACGTTTAATCCAACCAAGTACACTCCCTCAGAGATAAAATGTCCTGAGATTTTGATCAGATTATGCAGTGACAACTTTAAAAGAATCCGTTCCATTATAAGTCACTTCAGGTTTCAAGTTTCAGGTTTAAATATGTACCCATCCTTTGTAAATGGATGTGTTTTCCTACAATGTAATTGATATTAACATTAGTTTGTTCACAAAAAAGTAAAAAACAGAAAACTGTAAAGGGACAAATACTTTTTCACAACACTGCATTTAAACCCTGACCTTTGAGCCGATAAGAATTACCTTTCAGGCAGTTGGATAAATCAGATATCCCATTGAAAGATAACAAAAAATATAGTATTTCTGACACAATTACCACAAATTAACTGCTATTATTAATAAAAAGAAGGGGCGGGAAATAAGGAAAACTGAAACTCTAATAATGACTCAGGAGTCATTATATCATTAGGCCACATACATGCTCCATAAATGAAAATTATGATCCCCCGTCATCTGGTCTTCGAGTGTAGAGAAAAAGAGGTAGACTTTCCAACAATGCATGAGTGCCAGACGCCGCTATGTAATTAGAGAGGCACTGATATCAATCACCCTGCAGTGGCAGGCTAATTTTTTCATCATCAATTACCTTGAACATTTTGGACGCTGATCAGACGAGACCCGTCTTAAACTCTCTGCCTGGCTGTCACTGACACTAATGGAATTTTAAATCTTCCCTCACAGTGGAGTTCCTCTTAAGTGCAAGTCCCAATTATGGGGAGGGTAATTTAGCTAATCTACTTGGAAAGACACGATAGACTGCAATCAATATCAAAATATGTCCCCCTGCTTAGTGGCAAGCAATTTCCTTCAATTCAAACACACCAGGTTTCCACTTCAGAGATGTATGTTGACTAAGCATGGCAGTTTACACTTACCTCAGAAAAGAACATAAAGTTATGCTGTGTTAAGGCTTTTGTTATGGTTGTTTTTGCCTTGGGCTGTGGAGCCTCAAATGTGAAAACAACTTTAAATTTAAATGCTGATATTATGGTAAAGATACAGAAATAACGTTTAGATATTTTATTTGAAACGTTTGCGGCTCGCTCCCTATTACAGGTTAAAGTATACACATGGATCTAAAAGGCATAAATATTATGAAAGTTTGTTATTTAATGTCACTCCTTTCAGAAAGCAAACACCTGTATTATAAAGCTTCATTCTGGAGGACGTAGAACACATTGCTGTGTTGCCACAAGAAAACATTAAACAGTGAGGCTAATCATAGAAAAGGCTTAAATTTACAAGAGAGCATAAAGATTGAACTCTAAAGCAATAGAAGAAGGTCATGTGATCTGATGAGTCCATATTTGTCATGTTCCATAGTGACAGGCGAATCCGGATGAAAAAAAAAAAAAGGGATGAAGTATTTCATTCAAAATCCTTAGCAACTAATATATAAGGAACCAATATACAAGTGGGGCAGTACGATGATCTTGGACTGTTGCAATTGGTCTCTGTCGCCCCAACAAATAGTGAGATCATCTGACTACTTGAATAAACTGAATTACTAGATTACTACATAAATTTATTTTTTTTCTTCCCTTGTGTTGTGGGCATATTCCAAGATGAAAATGTCAGGATTAAGCGGTCTCAATTTGTGAAAGAGTACTTGAGGGCATTTGACCCCACTTTTACACATTGGCCTCCACAGAGTCTGCATCAGTGTTGTTATTTGCTGGAGAATGATTTACATAGTGGACAGACTCTTCTATCATATGTATGTATATCTGTCATACAGACAGATATACATAGTTTGAGTTTGTTGTGCATGGTCCTAATGGCATTTTAATGGAATATGTATTTTTATTTTGTTTGGTTCTGTTGGTCTTACAAGATGTAAAGAACATTTTAAAAGGAGGTTGCCTTATTTAGAACTCTCGGAGCATAACTTTGCTTTTTAAAATTGTAGGTCTATTGGCATTTCAGCAACATGGAGCAGTCCATAGTAGAATACGTAGCTCCCTGGATGGAAGTCTGGTCCTTTAAGTATTTAAAGCCATCGTTAGCAAAACGAAAAAGGTGAACAGTTACCTTAATGCTGGAGGTCAGTTTTTCTCTCCATTACAGAAGTTATCTTGGTTGCCTGATTGGGGTGAAATGAAAGAGATTGATTGACGGATTGGAGCTTCCTTTGCAGTAATGGTAAAACTACCCTCATTTGGTTTGGTGAAAAAACACAATTCTCAATTTTCCAGTATATAAATATATATGTTGTGACTCATATCATTAGAATATGACATTTCCCTCATCTGTAACAAGCTTGGATTAAGCTGTTTCTCATACATTTATAGAGAACTAAGCTGTGGTATTTCCTGGGCATCTGAGTCTGGTAAATTCACTGAATTCTTCAGAATGATCTGACCTGTGTTAAGTAATCTAAGGTAAAAGGAAGACAACACATAAATTCTTTTTGGGGTTTTTTTTCGGTCATTGATGCTACTAATATATGCCTAATTTACGTTTTGGATAAATAGAAAAATTACTTCACTCTTTTGTCCAGAATCTTATCAATTCAAATGAACAAGAACCAATAATAATGTTAATGCAAAGTGACACCAGTGTGTTGCTAAGATAAGTATTATGGAATGAATTCAAATATTTTGGTCATACATTTATATTTGCTGTGTCGTGCCATGAACTTTTCAAACTTACATTTGTCATCTTAGGATATTCAGTTTCATATTAAAATATACATAATTTACTACTTTTCTGTGTGAAATTTATAGGCTACTCTGTTGAATAGCTATAATGTTCCCTATTTTTCAATACGCTAAGCTCCAGTAGAGCATTTTCCTATGAATAGAAGCAGCCACATTATCTCTACTCTCTATTTTTGGTCTCGTTATAAATTTAGCATCAGATCCTTTTGATAGTACTATTGAATCTCTGTCTCCATCAAATTCTGACATTTGTGATCAAAAACCTCAGATAAAGATTTTATGTACTATACCAAAATGTTCTCAGCTGAGCTTCCAATTAATTATTTCTCTTCGTTTTTTTTCTGCAATGCGCCACATTTTATAATCTGCTTTAAAGATGTAAGAAACATTAAAATGCTGCCCCCAGGCAGCACAAAATCAAATGAGGGGAGTCATCCGAGATGCCACTTACCTCTTTTGGGGAAAGCCAAGTTGTGTTTACATGGCCCAAATAAATTAGTCTCTGGCATCATTTCTTTAAAGGTTTTGAGAGTTAAGTTCTTCATTTGAATATGTAATACCTTATTAGAGAGTAACTTACAATGAATAAACCAATAAAGGCAACATTTGTCCGGATATCTGTTAAGAGTTATAGAATTGTTAGATCCTGCATGGTAATGAATTTGTTATTTTTAGGATTTTTTTTCACTTTCATTATAATATAATTGTTACATAGAAATCTATTGGTATTTATGAAAAAAATCCTTACAATATGACACAATTTCAAGGTAGATTTTGGATAAGTTGCCATATGCATCCTAAGGGCAATTTAGAGTCTGATTAACCTATCAGTCATGCTTTTAATCCTGGTAATTCCGAAACCATTTGTTGGAGAACTTTAGTGGACAGTGTAGCAGCAGAAAACCATGATCTAAGCTTTGAGCACATCACTATATCTGCTGTTTTTATGAAGTATAATTGCAACACCACTGAAGTATGGTCTCCATTTAAGCTGACAGGGTGTGAAAAACAGCATTAAACAGAAACATCAAACAGGTTTCAAAAAGGGCAAGGTCAGGTGAAACCAAATCTTTGGCAACAATCTTGACACTCTGAACATGTGAAAACAAGTTTTCCTGAACATGCTCTCTGCATGATAAAACATGGTGGTGGCAGCAACATTATGTGTACATGTTTTCCTTCTCTGAGACAGAAAAGCTGTTCTATAGTGACAGGAAGACTAATGGAGGTGGACACAGGTAGGTCGTTTTCCTCTGATAAAGTCTGTAGACAATTGTGGTACCCAATCACAATTTTAAACCAGTGTCTTGTGGTTCCACTGGAAAAATTAGGTTCTAGGGTGTGGATTTAACTTCCAGCAGGACAGTGCATTAAATATACTGTCAACAGTTAAAGGGGATTCATCTGAAAGAGAAACCCAGTCTAATTTGACACCTTTATCTAACTGAGCTTGAGGTATTTTGTGAAAAAACAAAAAGCATTGACAGATATTTTGAATGTGGAACTCTGAAATTAGTGACAGCTTTAATCTCTACAAAGTCTCTGTGTATGTCGGGCAAAAATTGAATTTTTTATTAGTAAAAATATTCAGGAAAACATACAACATTTTTCTTTCATTTCACAAATAATAATAATAATCTGTATTTTATCACAAAAAATGTAAGGCAAACGTTCCTTTGTGCATGTAACGTTGCAAAAAAAAAAAAAAAAGATCAAAGAGCAGGAAGTATATTGCAAGACACTTCAAATGTTTAATTGATTTCAAAAGAAGTGCTACCAAGGAAGACCATGCTTAAATTTGCCCGAACTTCACTTTCTGTGTTAATGGATTCTCCTGCCTGGGGGGAAATGCATAACTAGTTTTAAACAGCAAAGCGTTTTATTTCTGGTGGCTTCATGAAAAAGGCAGACAATATCCTGTGCTCCAGCTGGCCAGCAAATTGGCTGAACTGGTGCTTGGATCTTTGTCGTGGATTTAGAAGAGCAAAATTGTTATAGCATTCACAAAAACCCAGAGCATGAGCTTTAATTTGCTAAATCAATCCTTATTTTTTTTTTTTTTTTTGCAAAAATCAATTCTGAACAAATTGCAAAACTAGTTTACTCCACTACAAAGAAATTATGTTATATTGTGACAATCTTTACAATGACAGTCGATTATTTATTAAATTCTATTTATTTCTTAATTCAATTAAAAAATTCTTTATCAAAAAGGGAAAATAAATATTGTAAATATCCAAATTTCCTAAAAGATTTGTGGTGGGAATTGACTCTGTGGGCAAGAAAGATCCTAGTCTGAAGAAGCCTCTTACTAAAGACTTTTGGTGTATGACATGCTAACAGGTCAATATCCCACCAAGTTTGACAATTTTTTCACATCAGTTGTTGGGAAGGACTGCTAATCCATGTCATTTGCTTTTGCCGCTCCTCTTTTAATCTCTGTCTGGCCATGTGGTTATTAGTGACATTACATTTGGAAATAGCACCTTTTCCCATTATGATTGATGGAATAGATAGTTTGGACTTCCTCTCTCTGCTCTTTGTTCCTGCTCTAAATTCACGAAGCCGCCACTCCCCTGGGATATTTGGTCATTGTTTGGGTAATTATTTGAGCATTTCAGAATATAATTTGCTGCTCCTGGTTGTAAAGACAACACCTTGTTTCCAGGGTTATCCATCATAATACAATAAAATAAAACAGTAAGTGCAAAGATCTTTCTTGCTGAACATTATCCAAAACCAGAGGGAAGAATTGTCCAAACATGCAATACCTTAACAGGAAAAGCTACAACAAATATCTATAAAATCAACAACTCAGAATTTATAAGGTTAGAGGATTTGGACTTATTATGTTTTGTACGTTTACAAAATCCCATACTAAATGCTCATATTTTAAAAATGAATTCATTTTTAAGGTTCACCATCTTGATATTTCGAAATTCTACTTCATGCACTACTAGGTATATCAAAACCTGGGACCTAATAGCTGTAATTTGTTTCAACAAATTTATAATGTGTAAACGACATGCATTTATATACCGCTTGTATCTTGCTCAATGACACAACAGCTGTGTAAGTGTCACTACAAATAAGCCGTGTCTGTGCTGTCATTTTGGAGCAACAGTGGGACAGAATTCATTGAAACCACACTTAACAGCATAATCGGTCTGAAAATTGATAATTCACTGGCGATGCCAGAAAAAAATCATTTTTATAGATAATAACAAGAAATTGACAATTTCTGAACTTTCATTATTGTTAAGGTATTTTAACAACACTTTAAACAGGTTTATTTACAGTTACAAATTCTGGCCGTCTTTTTTAAATAAAAACGTAAGAAATGATTATGATGAAGCACGTGAAGTGAACAACGTAGCCCCAGCATGCAGAGCTACAACCTTTTTGCTGGTATCGAAGACTTTAAAATCTATAAAATGAAACAAAAGGTGATTTCCTTTAGAAACAAAACAAACTGGAAGTGAAAATTTTTCTGAGAGACAGTGTAAAATGGCAACAGTCAGCTGGATGAGATAAGTATTCTGGGTTTGTTCTGGTGGAGTGAATGTTTATTGAACTCAGAGCAATGGCGCTCTAAAAGGAACACGTCTACCCCTGGGGTTGCTGCTGGGATTAACCCATCCTTGATAACAGGAATCAAATTTATTATAATGTTCTTATCTTTTCAAACTCTATTTGGATGTTTGAAAGGCCCATTTTTTCCTTCATACATATGAGTTGAAATTCACAGGGTCAACAGTGGCATGTTTAACCTTGTGATTAAAAACACACATGTAGGAGCGACTTAGCTCGACGAAATCCTTACATGGAGTAAATTTGCAGGACATTACTATTCTTTCATGGTGCAGAACTTTACCGTTTAGGCTTCAAACATAATCATTTTATACATTGCTATTAGACTAAAGATGGGGATGGATAAAAAAAACAGTTACATTTAAATTACTTTAAATATAAAGTAAAACTGTTTAATAGGTTTATTTTGATAAATAAGAATCCCAAGATGTGTTACAATCAAAAGATAAAATGTTTCACTCTCCTAAGCTGCTCTGACTAATTGTCGAACGATGGATTTATGAGCGACAGTGTTTCTCCAAGATCTTTAACCCCAATAGCTGATGAAAAGGTCAAGGTTGTTTGCTTTTTCCTCACGTATTTAGCTTTGGTCTGTAGAAACACTGAACAATATTCCTAGACAATGACAAATCATACAAAACATTTAAGAAACGTCTGGTACAACGGCACAAACATTAACAACACAAACCTGTCCAGACACAAGTGTTCCCATGGCCAATGGGCATGATACATTTTTCAACTTTGTACCCCAGTGTTTGGTTCTCGATTGCAAGCAAAGCTAGTTGTCCCCGTTTGAACTTCAGAAACTCCTTCAGTTCTTAAAATTGGTAGGAAGGAAAGTCAGTAATATAGACTGGTTACTTTCTTGTCAGGAAGAATCAGTATATATTTCTCTGTTGAGATAGTGGAAGTGCCTGCAAACTAATCTGACTGCATTTTGATAATTCTTTGTCCATCTTTTAGGAGATTTCCATCATTTGCTCATTACTATCTTGTCAAAACACTTCTTTAACCAGTTTTCCAGGTTTTCCAAGGTTTAATCATCCAGTTTTGTTTTAAAGCTCACTATGTTTGGCTTGAAATTTTTAGCTTGTTTTACCTGAGTAAGTTGGTAATTATTTTTTTGTCATGAATAACCTGCCATTTTGTTATGCACAGCTCTTGCAAGATCTTGGTCATACTCAAATATATCACAGAAAATATGTAGAGCAGAAACATGATGGATGGATGGATGGATGGATGGATGGATGGATGGATTGATGGATGGATAGAAGCACATGTACATGGAACATAGTTCAAAATAATGCATTTAGGCGTGCGTTTCCTGCTTGACTTATTTTGGTTTGAAATGTTTGAGGAAATATTATTAAAGTTTAAAAATTGTATTTCTTTTAATGTTATTAGAGATTCACTGATGTTGGGATGTCTTGTAGAAGTGGATGTCACAGAGAAAAAAACTAAACGTAAATACAAATGTAAAAAGACATCACTCTCTCCATTATTTCATTAACGAGACTTCTACAGCCTTTGGATTAAAACGTCAGCGGCACGAAGGCAAAACCTTGCCGTGACCTCCCTGAATTCGAATTAATGAGATATTTAGACTGTGATTCTCGTCCCTCACTGCCCTGAGGGGAAACATGATTATCCCAAGTTGTGCCGCACATCTGTGTCTATTAATTTTCCCCTGACACTAAGTAGGTAGGCACACATTCAACGGACATTCTACTCACATGTAGTTTAGTTTTCAGCTGCACAGTGTGGGTCAAGAGGCAGTTTGGTGGAACTAAAGGAAGCCACTGAACTGACAGTCCTTTTGACATTCGCGCACCCTGAGTAATATAGCTTCTAGCTGGCTTAAGTAGAAATTTGCATCCCCCAATTTGAGAACTGTATCATCTTACAATTTTTAATCCTTGAAAGCACTGTACCAATACATATTTTAAAGTTACTATGAAGTAAAATCACAGGAAAAAAATATAAGAAAACGATTTTACTGTTAATTATCTTCATGTATAGCAAAAAAACAAGCTGAAAGGAACCAAGAAATTAAATTAACAAGTCTGGGCATCTCACCAACCTGAAAGAACGCCTTACTATTATTAACTAAATGTTTAATACTGTGGAGGACCAGCTCTCAGACAGGTCCTTCTCTTTTCGTTCCATTAAAATATTTTTGTGCCTCTTTTTGTCTAATACAAAACAGTACCTTCTACCACAGGACGCTATGTACAAACCCTTTTTTAACTTGTACCTACCAGAGACATGTTTTATACCAGCTCCGACAAGTATCTGTATTTGGTTCGGGTCCTTTGTTAGGAAATGTGCTTATATTACTGCATACCTGGTACCCATAAGCAGGAGTTATTTTAATTTAGTTTAGTGTGATATACATGTACAGTATATCCAATAAACCTCTTTGTCAGATTTAAAGTACATTTTAAAAATAGCAACCCTTCAGTATGTATGAAGCATATTTTAAGTTTAACCTACATTTTTTAATCGTCTGATGTCATATTTATTTTTATGTCATGTTTTTATAATGTGAAAGTGGACAGTTGTTGTAGTTAATAGGAATAAAGACTTATAAACATCCATCTCTGCGTGAATAATCTATTTAATGTGCTTTACTAAACAATATTGTTCCTAAATAAAATTACTTGTTGAGGATTATTTATTCAGTATGACTGTATATGATAAATTATATTTGCCTATTGCTATGACAATTTGCCTTATAATTAAGAAATATTTCTCACAAGAGCACTTAAATTTCCACTATGTTGCATTTAACCACAAAAGTAAACAACAAATAGATTGTATTGCACATGTATTCAAAGGAAGTATTTTAGTTGTGCTCTGTTTGTACTGAAAAAAAAAAAAGTGTAACTTTCAAATCGCAAAGTTTCTTGTTTCCTGCCAAGTCAGACCTTTAAATTCAATATAGCTGCCAGATATTTAAAACTTGGAGCTGCAGTAATAAAGTTTGTTTCCACTTATATTGTTTTGTATCTGATAAGATGAGTCACCATACAAAGCACTGCAAAATCTATGCGAATGTGTAGTTTCAGTAAGAAATACATCCTTATTCCACCTGCATTGTCACTAGTAATTAGATTAATTGCTATGCACAGCAAGTAGTAGCAGATGGCATTTCTCGACCTAAGTTCTGACAAAATGAATTTTAGCATAGCAGGCATCAGCAGTTTTTTTAAGGCTGCTGCCCAGTTTACAGTTATTCTGTGCTGTAACTTTCATCTGAATATCTGTAGATTGACAAAATGACAAATCTTGAATAGATTTTCATTTGAGCTGTTTATTCTTTCCGGCTTTAGTTCCACCATAAAATTGTTGATTTACAAAATATTTACATTGTACTGTGAAGACCAGACAGAGGTCCCGAAAATTCAACCTGACACAACTATCAATGTTTAAAAGATTTCTTAAAAGTACAACATCTGGACAACAGCACGCCAGAGCAGCAGGAATGTGAACCACTGGGGATGGGGAGACTGGCTAAAATGAAGTTTGTGTTTCCAAGAAAAACCTTCTAACCTTCCTGGGATTCTGATGGAGCCATGCATCTTTCTATTTGTTTCGTCAGTGGGAGCTGATGACAGGGTGATGATGACATACCGTAGGGGAACAGGGAGCGGTGCGGTCTTAGATAGATCTTTGGTGGTGATCTTGTGAACTTTGGGGCTAGGAAGGTCTCAGCGGTCAGATCCAGATAACAGGTTTAGTAACTTAGTCACACTCACTGGCAAACATATCTGGGGATGAGGCTTGAATCTGTGGTCAGGAAACAGAACCAGGCTAAAAACGTGGAGGCAATTCAGGCAAACAAATCTGCAGGTATGACGCTTGAGATGTCCAGAAAAGCATAAGGCAAGCGAGAGAATGAAAAGGGGTAAGGCAAAGTAGCCGGCAAACAAAAAGAGACATTAACATACAGGCAGGCAAGGAAGGAATGCTGGATATCACGGACTGCACAGTCTGTGTCATTGGTTACACTGGTTAGGGCTAATAAACCTGGGGGAAATATTGAGTTGAGTAGAGTTGATTAAGAGTGGGTATGGTGAGCAAAAGTGCAATAAATGAGCAATCAGCTCTGCAATGAGGAACAGAGAGGAATGTAAGCAACCAGTGATCAGACAGGGAAGAATCATTACATATATATAGTTGTGGCTTACCAGTTAAGGTAGCCTAACTACTGAACTTGACCCACAGCTGGCAATGGCGTGTGAGTTCCATTTTAGGGCAGTCTGAACTATGGATATGGGATGGGTGATCCTAAGAGTAGATGTTTACAAGACAAGAAAAATAAAATTAGGTAGAGACAAGTATAGCTTGTGTTTTCTTTGACACTGTTCAACAATAGCTGCACGTTTGAATGTTATTGAGAAACTTAATCAGTACAAATGGTTTCTCCTTGCAGCAGAAACAAAGGAAGTGATAGGTGAAATGTACGAAGCAGGACACTAATCCTTCATTTTCCTATTTGCAAATCTGACAAAATACACTTTAACTGAGTCCCTTATCACTTTACCAGATGTGCACTATGGGTATGGATGTTGAAAACTTTAGGTTCTCTAGAGACCGTTATACGTTATAAACAGATAATGCAGAGAAACCTGCAGAAGGTAACTCTAATAGCAATTAAATTTGATGAAATACTAAGGGTGTACAGTTTATGTCCTGACAGAGTGCAGCCAAAACAGTCCCAGCGAAACAGAAGCACAGTGAAATGTGATTTAAAACAAACATGATTGGCTTATAGGGTTGACTCCTGCATATGTAAAATACACAAAATTATTTTAAAATTGTAATTGTTTAGTTATAAAGCTATAAAATAGACTTCATGATGGTTGAATTGTACAATGTAATCAGCCAAGGTGTGATGTGATATGTTATAGTTTTAGCAAAGTTACAACACTCTAACCTACTGAGAATAAAAGCAGCTGCCCGTTTATTTAGTAAGTTTTTTTTTGTTTAATGATACAAGACTTATTTTGTGAGAGACATTAGGGACTGCTAAAATGTAGGTCTTAGTATAAAGCATCACCTTTGTGGTTCCGTGTGTTCAAGTTATTTATTTTTAGCCTATATTTAGATCAAACAATTGACAACTACTTGTCAGTTACAATGTTGATGATGATTTGGGCATACTTTCACTTAAAAAGTATGTTATAAAATAAATAACTTCTTACAAAAATCCCAATCACAAAATTATCCAGCTGATGATTTGGAAAAGACTACTTATGATTCAGTTGTAATATGGGCTCCAGCTCTGAAGGAAATCTTTAGTTGTTTAACCGAAGCCATATCTGTGGAGCCTTAATTACTGGGGAACCACATCAGCCCCTTAAAGAAAAACACTAATAAATAAATAAATCCTCTTAACGCTAACAACCTGAGTACGAGCCGAAACTCATCATTTTAGTGTCAAAAACATCTG